>OY292494.1:9609287-10209287 GCA_958496325.1 Nomophila noctuella | reverse complement strand
AATACATAATATGTTCCAGACCCAAATAATTATGTTCGTTTAATAGGGATCGAGCTATAATATGGGTCAGCAACTTTGTAACTTCATTAAGTTTTAATCTCAATTAAACGTGTTACACTTTCATATGTAAACAGATATCAGTCGAACCGTCAGATGAATTTCATCGCAGTATTCCTTATAACAAAGGGTTACTATGTGTTCAAAGTTCGGGTGGCAATTATAACAGGGACGAACTCAAAGATGAAATCTCTTTAGTCAAACACAAACGTTTCAGAACATGTGTTCGGGGTCCAGGTTAATTGATTCGGGCTTTGGGATCCGGGAAATACAGGATCGGAAGAGGCGATATATCTGCCAAGGGAGTAATAATGGTTTGACAGTAATTAAGGATAAGAATCCGCATTTGGGTAACTCTATTGGAGAAGGCAGTTTTGTTTGATTGGGAATGCCTACGGCATAGTGGTTAGGAGGCCTTAGTATAAAGCAAAAGCCGCGCAATAGGTTTGAGGTAGCGCGTTCAGCTATTAATTTCTGGGGTTGAACCCAGCATCTCTTGCAATCCGGGCAAGAGGTTGCTGCTGGGTACAACCCCACCTGAGATCAGATATTTTTTTCATAGTGATTAATTTATAAAATTAAGACTAAGGTTAATATTACTATGCATGTAAAAATGTATTAAATAAATATAAAAAAGCGGATTTGAATGCTGAAATTAGACGCAATTGAGGATTTTTATTATAAGCAAAACATTCTAACTATCGGATCAAGTTGGGTTACAAGACGACCTACTCACTATTTCATGAAAAATCAATAAAGAATACCCAAAAATACTATTGAGCAATTGAAACAAGAAATGGAACAATAAAGAAAGATATAAAATATTAAGATTAATGTATATTTTAATAAAGTAATTATTGATTCATGAAGATTGAATCATCATTAGTTATTATGCCTTATGTCTTAAACCTTAACCTCAGTGGATCACAAAATGTTATCTTATAGGTAAATTAAGCAAGTTAAAAGCCTTGAAATTCGAATCTTTATAAAACCCTAACGACCATTTCATTTCCTGCGATTCATTTTTGCTGACGAAATTCGAGGTTTATTTATATTCTGCCCGGATTTCCCTAAGCATTGAGGTCTCCTGGGCTTAATTTAATCATTCCGAAAGGTTTTTATTATTAAATGAGTAACTTTGGGTGATGCTGGAGACCAAAATCGTTTTAACATCGGCAGGCTGTGGAATTCAATAACAATGTTTTTAATAAAATTCTGCCTATATTATATTGTATCAGAGATCTTAATTTTTGAAGAGATTTTTCAATCATCATTTATCTTTTTCTAGAAAACCATTTCTAGAAAAAGATAAATGATGATAAACTGAATTAGTCTAGGTAGTAAGAATCTATTTACCGCGGCGCAATTACGAAAGTACCAACTGCAGTACTACTATCTTCTTGTGTTAAAGCTATTTTCTATAAAAAATCAGACACGGTAATTTATTTAGTGATTGCCAAATGCAAGAACTCACCCAGTAAGTGACAAAAGAAAATGGGAATTTTGTATACATGAAAGTGAGGACACTTTTGCTAATCACTTTATCGTAGGGTTGGGCTATACCTGACCTAAAATAATCCTTTTCTAGTGGTACACTTAAGTGCCGAGGATATAAAGGGCTTTAACTAAATGTTCCCAATTTGAAACTTCTCGGTTGTAATGGCCCTTTTAATTATTATTCATAGGTATTCTCTCATTAACATTTCCGTTGTCCGATTTTTTAGTTGTGGTGACTATTGTCATCTGTCTTGCGCTAATTTGTTTTTCATATGAGCTGGTAAAGATAGTGTATGGCAAAATTAAATCGCTCGAACATGACGTTAAAGATTCACTAAGATAAATGAAATCAATAAGAAGATAGAAATGCATGAATGATAAAAAAAGCCAAAAAAAGGTATCTAATATTCTAAGGCAACTAATAAATATATATATATATATATATATATATGCCTTAAAACTTGAACCTGCGCCTATAAAAGTAACATAGTTATAAAACCACAGATGTTTCATATATAGTATCAAAACAAATTAAGTTAGTCAGAACGTTGCATGATGTCTCTCGTGACAAACTAGTTGGCTTAAACGATTCCCTTCTGCAAAGTTCTCTGGTCTTATGTATTTGCTTTCCTTAGTTAAATTCGCCACAAGCACAGTGTTTCCGGAGGACACAGATGACGAAACTTCAGTCATAAGACTGCAAACGTGTCATAGAGTAATTTAATCCAAGTTGGCTAAGAATTTCAATCTGTTGAACATGAGCAACGACTAATTGATGTAAATTTCTCCTTGTGTCTAGGTATTAGCTTGTAGGGTTTCAAAAAGCTGTAAACTAGATAATTCAGCAAAAAAGCAATGGTACATTTCGGGGGAAAAGTAGCAGCATTCATCTGTAATTTATCATTGGGTATTTGACTGCATACAAAATAAATTAATGGTATTCTAACATTAAAAATTAAATCAAAAATTAAGCCAAAATGTCTATCTCACAGTTACTTTTGAGCTTTTAACAAATTATTACAGCCAATTGAAACTAAAAGAGTATTGATTTCACAAAAAAAATGTGATACTGAATATCAGTTTCTTCTACAAGGTTACATTTGATAGAAGTAGGTGATTTGACTTGTCAGTCAAATACCGTATTCATTCATAATGCGGTTACTAATCCGCTTGCCAAGTGTCGTGGCTATTAACCTTAAATAGATCTAGCGTAAATCAAATTCCCCTGCTTTGTACTGAACCTCAATGCAATAAATCAAACGTGACATCATACTCGTACAATGATCAAACGAAACCTCAACAACCAATATCTAGATTATCACCGCTGGAACAGTTTACATCAAAGATAATACACACGTCAGTCAACGCAAACGCACAATGAGCTGTTGAAACAGGATCAAATTACAGAGCTTTGTGCAATCTCGAATGAATAAACTTCACTTTTGCTCTAGGAAAATTGAACTTTGATTACTCCTGCATTGCGTGTTGTAGTGGTGTTAGGTTTAGAAAAACTCACAGGTAGTGGGTTCGAATCCCACCACAATAAGAGAACATAACTTTCTGTAGGTTTTTCTATATTGCCAAGGACATTGCAGCTTGAATAACCTGATTTGTCAGATAAGAATGATGATTCCGTTTTCCGTTTATAATATTAATATTCCCTATTTTATGTGCAGTCTTTATCTTTGCCTTCAAACGAAAACCAAGCCGCAGCACAAATATATATTTACAAAGTCTTTGCCTTTGTTGTTGTAGAAAACTAAGCTTCAGAAGAATACAGAGTTACTCCTTTACCTAACTATGTGTGTACGAATACTTTTATCAATTACAAGCGGCCGCGCGCGACTCCGTCCGCGTGGATTTCGATTTCCAATAGCCTAAAGCCTTCCTCGCCAAATGGACTATCCAACACATTTTTTTTCAAATCGGTCCAGTAGTTCCCGAGATTAGCGCGTTCAAACAAATAAACAAACATACAAACAAACAAACTCTTCAGCTTTATATATTAGCATAGATAGCAATGCAAATATATGTCTTATGTGGCACTTGAAATGTTCAGAATCCTTTACATCCTTGGTAACGCTAATCAGTCTGGTTTTCAAAGCGCCTCGGCATACACAAATCTTCCAATTACGAACCGTGTACTGTTACATTAGCTTTGTATTCAGGATTTGTATGTGGCATGCGTTATATGTTCCTGTTTGTGTTTTATAGACGTTCTGTAGAGGCGAGCAATGTTGGTAGAAAAAAGTATTCACTTTTTGGCAAGCGTGGTAATCAACTGAAAACCCATCTTTGTAACGAAAACAAGGTTTAAAAAGAAGGAGACTTTTGTATTGCATTGGGACATTAGAAGGCGTATACTTAACAGAAAAAACAGATTTTATACTTGCTAAAGTTTTTGCTTTTATTGCTTACTTTAATGTAAAAATAATTTATTTTTGCATTGTGAATCTTAAACCTTTCATAACATAATTACTAAAGAGGACTAATTACTTAACTTTCGTTAAGCGAACCTTTTTTAGTAAAGTTTATAATTTGTCCAGACACTTTTGTGAGATTACGCCAAACAACTTTTCAACATTTTAATAGAGTTACGAGTACATGAATAGTTTAGATGTTTTCAACAAAATGATGTGGAACATCGACGAAAATAACTCTAACATTCCTGAAACTTTTAAAGTAATTAAAATTCAAAAAATACTTAAGAAAGACTAATGTAGCAGACAATTTTTTTATAACGGATCTACAGTAGATCCAGTAACTTTTTTTTTAACTCACTAAAAAAACACTTTTAAGCCAACGCTGTCAGCTGTCTTTTAAGCCTACCAGTCATGCTGGAAGCATTGGACTGCGTAGGCTGATGTTGATTAAAACAATTACACCCGCGAAAAAATTAAGTTGTTTGTTAAATCAGGTTTGATGCAGAAAAGCTATATTATTATAAAACATATGATTATTTGAATGACAAAAACGCACAGACATGTTAATCAGCTCAGCCGCACTATTTTTAGTTCGGTTGACATAATTTTATTGAAGACATTTAAAAAAGTGAAAAAAAATAATCACGTGCAAAAGAATTTCCTAAGTGAATATTTCTTTTGATTATTGTTTAATTTCATTACTGCAGGCTTGCAAGACCTGTAGTTGTGAGTGGGGCTAGGGACGAATCCTACTACCACACGACAAACCACTAAAACATACCTCTTAAATATCAGAAACAAAACATGTTCTACGACCACTGACCTATTGACACACTAAATTTAGAACCACTTACAAGCGACGCCACCGATGAACGTTACACAAAGCGAACTTAAAGTCAATGAATACGTAAATGGGGCGAAGTAGTCCCGGCTATGTATTGAAACTCACCGGGATATCCGGCCACTAGTACAGTCATGAGCACCAACATGTAAAGACATTGTCGTACACGTCGACTTTAATGACAAAGCAGTAAAGTTCATATTTGAATGTGTTTGTATACATGTTGGTGATCATGACTGTACGTACACGCTAAGCTGACTCCCGGATTGGGTCAATATAATGGATTTGGTCTATGTATGTACATATGTAGATCTATAATCCTTTTGTTAAGGTCTGAAAAAGAAGTTTTCGCTTGAGCAAGTAGACCTTTCAAATTAAGTGGAAAAATGTTGAAAATAATTTTAGTTTATGGTATGATTGATAGCAAGGGTGTGAGTAGGTAGGCATGGTTTTATAAGGTAGATGTGCCAATTATGGCGATCGGCAGTAAAGCTTGATCAAATCATTTTTATTTACTAATAATTTAAGAAAAGCCATTGTATGTAATTATTGTATTTCAGTACTCATTCAACTACATAATTGACGATATTACATATTGTATCAATGTGTAATACTGTAAATATAATTTGAGAAATAAACCTACATATTTATTTTTATTTCGAATATCCAAAAGAAAGAATAACTATGTGTGTAACGAATCTGTGCACCGGATTTTGAATTTTATACCGCAGAAAATAAGGTCATGGAATATGAACGAGATACGAGTATATCGGGCCATCATTACGACTCGCTTGTTCCGTCGTTCGACTCGCATTGATAGTCGTGTGTGTGGAAAATCGCCTCATTATAATACAATAATGCGTATGCATTGCCTGTCTTTTCCAGAAACTCTCGAAAAACTGTATTAAAACAGGGGAAATTGAAGTATTCTTTCACAGTATTGACAGGAGTGGAGTTATATATGGAGGCAAACGAACAAGACGGTCACCTGATGATAAGTGATTACCGCTGCCCATGGACATCAACAACTGCAAAAGGTGCGTTGACTGCCTTAAACCCATACCCTCCCGAACTCTGGCGACCTTACTCACCCAGAAACATAGCACAACTTACGAGTGCTACTTCACTGTGGTCTTCTGTAAGGTTTAGGTGCTTCGCTTCTCATTTGAGTGGAGGTTCCACTAAGCTCTACCTTCCTTACTCTTTTAAGGTAGTAGGGGTATGTAAATACTTTAGCTACAATAAAAGAAAGCATTACGGGTGAAAAGCAGAATATTACCACGTGTAATTATGAAGATTGTAAAAACGTACCTATGTCATTATAATATTATGTGTATATTATATTATCATAAAAAAAATTGCTAAGATGGTAACAAAGATGATTCTGTCAAGAGCCACTAATTTTACTGAAGAGGAAAAAAATGAAAGAATTTATTGCCTTCAGACAAAAAACAGCAAAAACGTTTCTTATCAATAAAGTACAAAAAAAACGTACCCAATTTCAAAAAATGCCATTCTGACTTATTGAAAGTGGTTATTTCGGAACATAAAGTGTACGTACGTGTGGCAGATAATAATACATTATTATTTTTTATGGCGTGTCGGTTAAGCCCGCAATTGGCTTCGTGTTAGTCGTATCAATTATCTGACATCGATATTGCTAGCCAGATAATTGTATACAGAACACTGAAAAATACAACATTGTGGTATGAATTATTGTTTTGAAATGAAAGCTGTGTTGTTTAAGTATGTACTTAATGGGCCGTGGGTTCGATTCTCGGATCGGGTAATTTTGTGACGGTTTTTCCGAACACGGCCTGGATTTGTAATTGCCAATCCGCAATTAGCAGCGTGGTGATTAAGCCAAAACCAACGAAAACATTTATTCAAATGATGGAAGCCTAGGCCCTGTCCCCAGTGGGTCATTAATAGGCTGAAACTTTACTTTTTACCTAGAATGTTACGGCCGATATTTAAGCCGTATCAACTGATAACTGATTTGCTATGCTGTTGGCTACTCTCATATTCGGGCTTTTGAATCCGTTTTAATTACTTTCATAAAAATATTTTACGTATGAGTCGTAACGTTAAACAAATCATCAAAGCAGTATACAGATAGTCGCTGAGATAAACATAGAAATATTGTAAACGTAATGTTAGTAATAAACTATTACTAAAAGTATTAACGCATTAATGTCATAGAGTGGGGTAACAGCATCATCATTGAAATTATGTTCTTGTTACAAATTCGAGCTGTGTCAGAAACAAAATGTTTTTGTAGTGTTCGAGTCGTCTAGAGTACGGCAAGGATTCTAAACCACAAAAACAACAAGATTTACTTAGGCCTAAGATTATTCTAAAGATTTACTACTTTAAGTGCATAATATACATTTCAGTAACGACCAAACACTTTTCGATAGTTTATATTACTCATACATTATGTTACTCATTGTTTACATATCCATAAATTCTTTGCGGAATAAATACGCATGATTTATTGTAAACTGTGGTTTATTTGAATAATAATTCATTTTATTTGCTATAGGGTTGTTTGAACCAAAGTCTGTTTTTTATTAAACAATTTTTTGAAACATACATTTATACATGTACTTATCTAATGAGGATTCTAGTTACTCTCCTATGAAACCCAGGAGTCTTTCCTCACTAAGAAAAATCTAGCAGCCAGATTGGAATACATTCTACCACCTTTTAATTTTTGCAAGTGCTCAATCTCTAAAACGTATACAACTCCGTATATTTACACAACTTTGATTATTCCATAAATTATTTCCATGCCACTTCACGTCCATTTGAAAAGAACATCCTATGCAAAAACAGTTGGCACGATTGATCACATTTGCAATGCAAACTGTCAGTAGTTATTCAAATGGCCTGCGTAAAACTCAATTTCTTTCTGTTGTTCCACTTGATGACGTCACGGTTGTGTCAACGCGCCGGCGATTGTTAAATCGACGTGATTCAACGCCGCGGCTGATGAAAAACATTTGCCTGTGGTTTTATACCAGTTTTTACACAACGTTTATACGATTTGACCGCTGGCGCTGCGGCTATGTCGACAATTGACAACATTTAATTTTTTTCATGTGCTGTTTTTATTTTCTATTCTGAAAGATTTTCAAAAACTAAAACTTACGTATTTTTTCTTTTTCGTTTATTTTCTTTCCTTTTTGTAAAATAAATTATTTAAAAACGGCTTATTCTAAAAGAGCGTAAGTCAATGTCATGGGATGAACGAACATTTTATCTTTGCTATTATAAAAAATAAACTTGAATGACGGAAGTTCACACAAATGTTGCCAGGAGACTCTAGGGTAAATCCATGAAAAATGTTGTCCAAGTACCTAAAGTGCCACTTAAATACCCAGTTCGTTCTTTCTTAAATAAGTGTGGTAATTTATTAAATAAAACTGAATCTAACACTTATTGTTCGGCCCAAAATATGTTTTTTATAATAAATAGATATAAAACTCAGCCAAAAGTTCACTTATTATATTCTAGTTATTCAATCCAAAATGGTTAGATATAAATAACTTTCATAGCCATGGTTTGATATTACCGCTCAGCATTTATATAACCTGGAAATCTATTAAACGCTGTCTTTGTTTTCACTACTTTTCTTCCACTTCCGTGTGACGCACGATAAAGGATTGGTACTTAGCTACAGTTGAGATGATATAATACAGTCAGTTTCAATTTATCTCAATGAATTTGACGACCAATTTTAAAGGATTGGTTGAGAAAGTATAATAGAGGTCGCGAGTTAGATCCTAACTCAGTAAAACCATTTGTTTGCATGAACATGACATGCGTCTATGTATGTGTACACTTTTATTTTTTATGTATTTTTTCGACGACCCGCTTGGTGTAATGGCCAAGTAGTTGAACAAGAGGTCGCGGGTTCGATCCTCGCACAGGACACATAATTGTGTCTGTTTGATACAGAGTCAGATCAGTAAAAGGTGTGAAATATATTTCTTATGAGAACAGATGTAAAAAAATTAAACCGACTTCAAAAAAAACCGTGAACACAAAAATAAACTAAAAAATAAAAAATAATTCCTAATATCTATTACCTAATACTTTAATTTTCCTAAACTATGTCAAAGTAATCTTAAACAAACTAACTGAAGTCGGTGCTTTTTCTATTCTGCTTTTTTGGGCAGGCACCGACTTCAGTTAGTTTGTTTAAGATTACTTTGACATAGTTTAGGAAAATTAAAGTATTAGGTAATAGATATTAGGAATTATTTTTTATTTTTTAGTTTATTTTTGTGTTCACGGTTTTTTTTTGAAGTCGGTTTAATTTTTTTTTTAAAAGTCAGTTTATTTCATGATTTTTAGTTGTGTTAAAGCGTTGTGAACTTAATTATTAATAGGAACTTAGTTTTCGTTAAAAGTAAATGAGAGTGTGGATAAACTCCTAACCGTTAAGGTGTACTGTAGCTTCATCATCAGCACAGTAGCATCAGATGTTGATTCAAGGATACCTCACAAGCAACATTTAAGCCCTACATACTACTAAATAGTTTCCATCGACCAATTGCAGTTCTGCCTTCCAACTCCTAACCGTTAAGGAGTACTGTAGCATCATCATCAGGACAGCAGCATCAAATGTTGACACCCTGAAGTATATACCTGAGTAAGGCATGATTACGTAACAAAAACACCATAATAGCATACAATTTTCGGTGGTTGCCCTCGATTTCTCCTGGATTCCATCATCAGATCCTGGACTGGTGAAAATGGGACCACCTCAGAACTGAACTCTATCCAACAAAAAAAAATTTTTGAAATCGGTCCATAATTGACGAAAATAAAAAAAAAAAATATTATACATACAGACGAATTGAGAACCTCCTCCTTTTTTGAAGTCGGTTAAAAAGAGAAGTGTTTCTCTACTATATTATACATGTCTTATAAATAATTTTAAACCTTTAACCGCTTAAAACCCCTATCAGATAAAAGAAACCGCATGAAAATCAGTTGCGTAGTTTTAAAGATTCAAGCATAATATTACGCAGTGATGGAATACTTCATCACTAACACTATTAATAATAGCGGCCCTATTAATAATAGCGGCCCGTTTGATTCGAATCATTACAACCAAATAAACCAAAAAAAGTTTCTATCTTTATAATATTAGTGTAGATAAAACTATGTTAGTCAATTTTACATAGTACCTACCTACCTACATGTAAGTCAGACACATTTAGTTTGGGCACAGTTACGACTGGATAGCGCTGCGTAAATAGTGCCCTCGGATAATTATTTAATTGGTTCACATCACAGGTCTAACTAAACAAGCCAGTTTCCGCACACTAGTCAAATCGGATAATCGGAATTCCACGTGGACGCAACTCGCGAGGGGTATATAGGGTGTAACAAAATATACTGCAAATATTTTAAGGGCGAATTCTTTAGTGGCAATGTAATCAATGTCATATATTAAAAAGTCAAAATTAATGCCTACCAAATTTTGAATTTTCTGCATTGGCCAATTTGCTCTTTTCGTCCTGTAAGCTTCGCCCCCTCTCCACCACTTTGCTTTTGGGGCAGGACAAGTGTAGTAATTGTATTACACTGATAAGACACGACCAGCTGTCTTGCATATGACAAATTTTGTACTTTTCCCAATTATTCACTCAATTTATTTTGTTGATTTTCTAGGAAACTAGCGTATTAACAAAAAAAAAATTATTAGACAAATTAATTACATTTCCACTAAACGATTCGCCCTTAACATATTTGCAGTATATTTTGTTACACCTTATATATTCGCTTGAAATTCAAATCTCTATGAAATCTACCTACGAACATTTAGTGGGCGTGTTTACGCACGGATTTGACGATACAGATAGCCGTTAGCTAGCGAGGGCAATGATTCGGAAAAATACTGCATGCAGTGGAAAATTATGGATTCAGTTTTAGGTGATAAGGATAAAAGTTTTTTTTGTTGTTTTAGTCAGGTATATTATTTATCTTTTTTGTAGGTGACGTTTGATCCAGTGGTCAACTCTTAAAGCTCTTAAAACTATCGTAAGGCAGTCTTTATAGTGGTTTTAAAAGTTATGCCGCAGCCTAAAGTAAAAAGAGTAACCCTGTAAATAGCTTTTAAAATGGCGTCAAGGCGTACTTGGCGGGCAATCGATACCTACACCAGCAAAGAGTTTTATATCTTAGCCACACTCATGATAAATGTTGTTTTTTTATGTTATTGGGACGCAAACAAACAAGGGTGTCAACTGATGGGAAATGATTGCCGCTGCCCATGGACATCAACAACCGCACAAGGGTGGCAGATACGTTGCCTGCCTTTAAAACTCCTTACAGTCCTCTACTGAGCTAGCACAAACATAACACAACAGTTACGAAGTGCTATTTCACGGTTATCTTCTTTAAGGTGAAGGTACTTACCTAGACGAGCAGATCATTTTAGTGACAGTTCCACTAAGCTCTCCCTTTCTTAAAGCAGACAAATCGGTGAAACGCATTTCGAAATACGGTAACAAATCATCAATTCCTTGTCACTGTCATTTGCGAAGCTTGCTAACTTGTTGAGAAGTGTTTACTTCTAAGTACTTCTTTTCCTAATAAACCTTGACCTGACCTGACCCCGCAGCAGTTGGTCAAAACAACGCGTTAATGCCAATTTCTCCAACCTGAATTCGGTAAACATCAGTCAGACAGAAGTTAGGGTAATTTATTAGGTCTTAAACATTAAGTGTTCAGCAATGGTGAATTGTTATTGTATTATTACTGGTACTTAGCAGTTTCATTGCGTATCATAAATTAGAGTATCTGCCAATTAATTTCTCAGGTCAAAAGCCTCTATTATTGAAATCAATCGTTACTGTGACTGATTGTCAAAATAATTACTTTTGCATAGCAGATTCTCATTATCAATTTTTTTTGCATCCTTCTAAATCTCGCATAGTTCTAATAGCAGTAGGCATATTATTTAATAAAAAGTTGTATGAGTTACCAAAAAATAGTAAATGTTAATTGTATTCTGAAGGAACAGTGAGTTTTGACAACTGTTACTTTGAAGATTTCCCCCGTATAAAACCACGTATTTAACGTCATAAACTTAATTTGGTTGAAAGCGACACGAAGTGTCCTTTTTGACCTCAACGCCCAACGAGATACATGTTTAATCAACCTCTTAAAAAGGGATCACCGCACTTCAAATGCTCACGTAATTATAAATTAATGGTGGGTAAAAATAGTCCTTATGGAAAATATACTTATTTTTAAGAGAGGTAGAGCTTTGTGGAAATTTCACTCAAATGAGCCGCTCGTCTGGGGAAGTACCTTCACCTTACAGAAGACCACAGTGAAGTAGCACTTCGTAACTGTTGTGCTATGTTTCTGCTGGTGAGTAGGGACGCCGGAGCTTAGTTAGGGAGGGTATAGGGTTATCAAAAGCTGGCAACGTATCTGCGACTATTGTAGGTACGGTTGTTGATGTCTATGGACAACGTTGATCACTTACCGTCAGGTGACCCGCTTGTTAGTATGCCTCTATATCATATTATATAAAAAATACTGG
This sequence comes from Nomophila noctuella, assembly GCA_958496325.1. NCBI lineage: Eukaryota > Metazoa > Arthropoda > Insecta > Lepidoptera > Crambidae > Nomophila > Nomophila noctuella. Next base: position 10,196,899 of record OY292494.1, on the reverse strand, counting down.
GTTGTGCTGCGTATTCCATTATAAGTGAGGTCATCAGAGGCCCTTATTTCTGGAAGGCTGTAGCGATTACGCACAAAGTATATGACTGGTCCTTTACGCCTATGGGCGCCGGTATACTCTCACTAACGGGAGTGTGACATGCTAGATAAAGGCTTTGGCTCTATTCTGTTAGTTAGTTGCGAAAGGAACTAGTCGTATAAGCAAAAGACTTTCGCGTTTCTTTCTAAACATTTATATATGACTTCAGGAGGCTAAACGCGGTTGAATATAAGCAAAAAATTAACCTACATGCAGACAATATTTAGTATACCCATACTATTATAGTATAGGTATACTAAATACTTTCTGGATTACATTGGTAGGGTATATTGACTACAAAATTATTGCATTTATACCCGCTTAGATATGGTTTTGGAATTGGAGAACCTCTAATAGTCATTTTAATAACGTACAGTCAAAAATATGAAGCAATCATACTTGAAATAAATGACTGAAATGTTTTTTGTTTTAGCCGAGGGCTGTGTAGCCAGCGTGTTCCTTTGTTTTTATCTCATCTCATTCAAAACAATAATATCTTTTGTTGTTATTTCTGATCATATAAAATACGGGCACATTATTTTCCTGCCCAATTTTCATTGGTGATCCGCAAAGACGGAAAATAATTACTTTGAGCGTAAAAAGCTGTCTATTTATAACAAAACGGGACGGGATTTCACATGAGAAAGTGAACATAATATATTTTACATTCACCATGTTGGCTACCAAAGATATCTGATGTGAAAATAATTTATGTTGAAAACATTATTTATGTATACGCGGTTTTGGGCCTTCATATAAAGGTAATGATTTCGTTTCAAATACTTGCTTGTTGATAGGACATTTACAAAATTGAAATATTTCATTTGCATATTTTTATTTTAAAGAACTTTTATGGTTTCATTTTATTTTATTACAAGCAAGCCACGATACTACTGCCATGAGTGCATGCCATTGATGTAGATTATGGCAGTATAAGGGATCATTAAAAACAACTTTCTTGGCAAATGTGTTTGTTGGGGCATGCCAATAACAGGCGCACAGTCAAGAATTGAGATACTTTAAAAGCATTATGATAAACAAAACTATTAAAAGATAAATGTATTAAATAAATGTCTCACCATATCATATACATTGATCTGTCTCAATGTTAAGTAGCTTAAGCACTTGTTTTATAGATATCTGAATCGAAAGTAGTATTACAAATATTCTCAAATAGACCAAGCCAACACCCAGACCAAGCCAAACAGACATGTTCATGCACACAAATGTTTGTCTTAAGCGGGGATCGAACCGGAGATCTCTTCGCCTAATTGTCACCTTCTTATTTAATTCAAACAAAATTACTTAAAAAAAATTGGCCAAGTGCGAGTCGGACTCCCGCACTGAGGGTTCCGTACAAATTCTATTTTTGACGTATTAAAAAATTACTAAATAGATTTCGTTCGAACCAATTTTCGTTGGTAGTTTTTAGGGTAATGTACATTATATATTTATTTCAGATTTATCATCCTCTCACTTTAGAAGTTAGAGGGGGGGACACACTTTTTTCCACTTTGGAAGAGTCTGTCACGCAAAGTATTCACTAAAGAAAAAAATGAGCTTAGAATCCTCAATATATTTTTTAAAGACCTATCCATAGATACCCCACACGTATATGTTCAATGAAAAAAAATATTTTCAGTTTCAGTTCTAACTATGGGGACCCCCCAATTTTTTAATTTTTTTTTCTATTTTCTTATGAAACCTTGTTGCGGTTCACAGAATACATCTACTCACCAAGTTTCAATAGTATAGTACTTATAGTTTCGGAAAAAAGTGGCTGTGACAGACTGGCGGACAGACAGACAGACAGACAGACAGACAAGACGAATCTATAAGGGTTCCGTTTTTTTGCCAATTTGGCTACGGAACCCTAATTAGCACGTTATTATCAGACTAATTACTTATTTTTTGTCCTAGTCATTTATATAACGTGACAAATAAGCAACCAGCGAATTTTGTTCAGGCCGAGGTAAGACGAGGGCAGGTATTTCTTTCTCGTTCATTTTTTATTTTATTATATTACAAATTTAACCAAAAAACATATTATTATTAGTAGATTAATATAATGAAAACAACAAGTCGTCATACCTCTCTGCAAATAAAAGTGCTTAAAATAATTATATTTCACAACAAATGCACCGGAAATACTACCAGGAGACAAAAGTTCTTAAAAGGGTACTTGTTAGGTAAGATGACACCTTTGGGAGTACATAATAATATGAGAATGTATGAGATTCACGTGTCAGTCCATTTAGGTTTATAGTTCAGATTCTGTCCATTAAGGTTTATTTAGAGTAATTAGCCAGTCAACCCACTTCTAGTAACAAATGTTGGCTTAGTAACTTGAGTTGATATGTGTGCAAAATTCTAGCCTCGTAATGTTTGTTTAGTTAATTAGTAAAAAATAAGTATAATTTCTAACTTTTGTTTGACTAAAGCCGTTATAATGTTTAAATATAAGCTTAGTTAAAATACTACATTTAATTTTAATAAAATAAAATGTTTTCTGTATTAACTTCGTAATTATATCAACTGATTACGTCAATATACGTACTTCTCAATAATATCAGAGACTTTTCTTCTATCATCTATCAACTATGATAAAAAGGTATGCAAACCGTACAATATATAAGTAATAGTGTAAAAGATATTTAATTTTTATATCAAACAACTTCAAATAGTCGACATCCTCGTATATTAATATTTTATAGGTACACAGTAAGGTTTTGAGTTTATTGAAACTTATTAAACGAAATACGAAGCGTAACAACAATAATTCAAACTAGAATTTCCTTATCTTCTGACAGAGAAAAATATATCTAGCTTCTACGTTGTTTGACAAAAGCAAACATGTGACTGGCCATATGAAGCAAACATCAAATTAACATTTCAAGCAAACGTCGTCAAACTGAACCTAACAGAAACTGCATACATCACTTTGCAAGCTCAGAACTTACATACTAAGTTGTTACATGCAATGTCATGATGGATAAACATAAATCTTCTATGAGAATGCATTGGCATACTTTCTCTATTGTCTCTATTGTATTGTTGAATTATTGCTGTCATGCTACACCCGTATAGACTAATTCTGGTAGTAATTTTGTAGATTTCAACAATCAAGCAAGTTTAAAATTATTTTCCTACTAGCGGCCGCCCGCGGCTCCGTCCACATGGAATTAGCGCGTTCAAACAAACAAATTCTTCAGTTTTATTATTATTAGTTTTGATTTTCCCGAGTCAGGTAGAGAAACTCAGCTTGGGGAAAATTTTTTGCTTTCCTATATTGCAATAAAATGCGGATTTACTTGATTTTAATACACTTTAAAGTACCAATGCAATACGTCTTGGTGGTATTTTTATCCCAATATTTGTTTTTTATCAATTGTATCACATAAGATCAGTCATTATTTTGCGGTTCACGTGTCAAACACCTCGATGGTCAAGTGATTTTGTCGAGGTCTTTGGTTCGATTCCCGGTTCGAGCTTTATTTATCGGGTTTTCCGAACACTGCCCAGATTTGTGATCTCCAAACAACATAGGCGTGGTGTTTAAGTCAAAACCCATTTTTGTATCTAATATATGTTTTAAAATTATGGCTGCCTTTTCCCTGCATTGTAACATTAATAGGCTGATACTTTACGTGTCATAAACTAGTCTAACAGAATATTCCGCACGACATAGTTTGGTGAAACGCCGCAGTGACCAAGACTAGTTGAAAATGTTAATTTAAAGCGACGACGTTACATATTCACAAGTTGCTAACTTTAGTGAGTATTAATATCCGTTCATAACACAATATTGATCCAGTTAAAGGATTGCCTTCTTCAAATTAGTTCATTGGGGAACCTAACAAAAAAAGAGCGGTGAGTTTTGTTTCATTTTCAGAATTTTCAAATGTTTCAATTATATCAGTCAGTCTGGTATTTGTATTTCAAAATTAATTTATTTCTATATCATATGGGCAATATTTACCAGTTTAATTTTATTTAACTATTCTAACTAAATTTTCCGCACGACATAGTTTGGTTAAACGCCGCAGTGACCAAGACTAGTTGAAAATGTTAATTTAAAGCGACGTCGTACATCTCCGCAACATCGAGCACTAGAGCGTGTTACATATTCACAAGTTGCTAACTTTAGTTGGTATTAATATCCCTTTTACAACACTTTGTTCCACAAAGCTTCTCGTTGGATTTTAATAGAAACCGTTAATATGATATGACTAAACGAGGCAGCTCCAAAATAGTGGAAAGTATTGTAATAGTTGAGATATACGAGTACATACATTTAGGGGTCCGTAACCAAATGGCAAAAAACGAAACCCTTATAGATTCGTCATGTCTGTTTGTCCGTCTGTCCGCCGGTATGTCACAGTCACTTTTCTCCGAAACTAAGTAAGATAACTATACGTCTATACGTATCAATATACGTCATCGATCTACATATATTCAATGTATGTATGTGCAATACACGATGGGTACACATACCACTCGTAGGTGCTCATAGCATAAACAGATATATCATTTACCTACTATCAAATCTCTAAAAATATCGGTTTTACAGTGGTAGAAGCAATAAACTATAGGTACGCTATAAAGAACGAATACGTAATATATCAACCTTTGATTTCTGGTTATGATTTATGAGTCCCTTTATAAATAAAACTGAATCATTTACAAGGTAACTCATAAAATTACGCTTTCAACTATAAGACTGATACATCTCATGGTACTAGTAATACCAGTAATATGACATACAAATTCAAAGCAGACTTTTTTGTTAAAATTTTACAAAGTTTTATAATAAACCTCTTTTAATTGAAGTTACATGATAAATTGTAATTAAAATAAAATAAATATATCACTACGTCACATACATTGATCTGACTCCATGTTAAGTAGCTTAAGCACTTGTGTTACACACATCAGAATTAAAAGTGTTATTACAAATATACTTAAATAGATACATATAACACCCAGACCAGGACAAACAGACATGTTCATTGTTCATGAATACAAATGTTAGTCCTGTGCGGGAATCGAACCTGCGACCCCTTGCGTAATAGGCAACATCTTGACCATTACACCAAGCGGGTCGTCAAAAAATTAAATGAAATAGACTTACAGCATACATTACAATTAAAATTAAGTAAAATTAAAACACACACCCTGGCCGAAGTAAATATTTACGCGGTGAAATTAGTCCAAAGTTGATGAGGTAAAGCCCAGGATTGGTCCCTTTGTGACGTCTGCTTCAACCACAATTTTATTTTAACTAAAGTAATATGGGATTGTAGGAATTAAGTTTAACAAGTTAACAGAGAGCATTGCAGAATTGTAAAGGTTTAATGTTTCATACTATGGCAGATGAAATTAATATATTTTTATCAGTTCAATACCTTAGGACTACATTAATTTGTAATTATGTATATTTTGACACAAATATATTTTTTTTAATTTGAACCAGCAGTTTAGAGATTTGCATCAGCAATTGCAGATTGAGATTAGCTCTTTTCAAAAAAACAAACAAACTCTGTAGCTTCATTATATTACAATAGAAATAAAAGGAGCAGTAAAAAAATATAATTGATATGCTATAAACTATTGGTTACATCATAATTAACGTTTCTGTCTGTCTTCCAATACAACTTAATCCAATGTTATTTGTACAATATCGTATTTATTGTGTTTGATTGGACAAGACAAAGAGTACAAAAGTGGTCTTAATAACATTATTGCTTTCCACTTACAAAATCTATTCCGAGAATCAATCAATATTACTGATTTGACTGAGTGTTCAGTAAGCAATTTCCTATTTCCGCCCCCTTAGTAGTTCAGATCCAATCAATCTTCGGTTAACTCTGATCTGAGATATGACAAGGCCGATTTATTACAATAAAGGGACTGACGTCAGTTCTATAAATGCCAATTGATATGTTACATTCGCACTCGGATTGAGTTAATTAACTTTGTAGATTATCCCTTGATAACTGTGATCTCACTTGTTCTTCTATATAATAGTTGGACCATACGAGTAATTGTGTCACCTTATCTTATGAATATGTTCATATAGTAACGTATAATATAATAGTGGTACCTTAATTTGTGTCACCTAATCTTATGAATATATTCATATTATAGTGACGTGAATCCGTCGTGAAAAAAAATTATGCACAATTTAGTAAATTCAAATTAAAACGATTGCTTACATCCCAACAAATCACACCTAATAAATATTAAAAAAAAACAATTCTGGCAAATCTAGCAAGACCACGAAGAAACAATAGTATATTATTATGTTTGTATATTAAGAATGTATTCGACAAGAAAAAACAAATAAAGTGTGATTTTGGTAAAATAATATTACACTTAACAGTTTTAGGAGGAAATAACAATGCTAAATAGAAGGATATTTTCTCTAAAAATCGACACCACAAAATGAAGTTTACGCTCAATTTTTCTCAATTTCTCCACTACCCCCTTGGCCTCTTCTGCGGAGACAAAATCTCATCGGGACAATTTTGCGGACGTGGCAATAAATCCCCGTAAAATAGTATTTTTTCAACATGCGCCCCTTTCTCACATCTTCGACACCAATTTATTGCAAATTACTATTTCAGAAGTAAATCTTGGAAAAAAGTAAAGCATTTCCAATTTTATGAAGGGATGGTTTTTGGCTCACCGCTAAAACTTTTATCTATTCAATACTTAAATGCGTCAAATTAACAAAAAATGCTAAGCTGTAAAACACTTTTTGACAATTGACAGTACCAGTACCTATGCATTATTTCAATGCCTGTATGATGGAAATGGCGGATGTTTTTTTTTTTTCTGGTTAACATCGAGTGAAATCAGCGTCCAAGTATTTTCTGCTTCGAATTTTAAACTCGAACAAACTACAACAGCTGTCGGTCATAGATTAGCCATCGGAGTTACGACTTGACAGATTGGAAAATTGCTCAGCAAAAGCCAATTTGGCTGTAATTGGCCCGGCTTGTACCTGACGTTTGCATCTGTTATCAGCGATCAACTGTGTGATCCGCTTCATTGTAATTAATATGAACTGTGAATCTGAGGACACAAGATCCAAACTTAATTGGCGATCTGAGATTTCTCTATAATTTGTATGTGAACATCGTTGGTCGAGTGGTTTAAGTAGGACTTGATTCACAGATCGTGTTAATTGTAGGATTATCATATCTACCGTATTCTATATTATATGTTTTGTATTTTTATTACCCCAATTAATGAACACACTTTGTGTATTTATTTGTTGCTTCAAATAATAATAAAAAACAAACTGTAGTAGTCATCATGTCATAAAAAATAAGGGAGCGAACTTTGCCATTTAATTTCAACAGTTTATACCTAAATTAGCATATTAAAGTGTTACAAGTTTAATTGTTCGCCTCACACTCCTTACGATTATATATCTTAAAAACAAAACCAAAGAATCTGAATAGACTGTAAAACATTAATCTTCCAAAAACAGATAAACAGTCTTGAATAGATTGTACAATAACCTTTGATCACTTCGTGTAAATGTATTGATAAAGATGTTCTCCCATTACTAAGTTAGTTCTGTTTGAAAGTGAATCTGCCTTTGCAAAGTCATTCGTGTGAAAATAACGATTGGTGTGTGTTTCAAAAGTGCTTTGTGTGAAATGAAACAGAGCGAAAACGAAAATATTCGATTTGGTGAAGGGTCAAATCTATTTTCACGCTAGAAACACCTTTTATTTATATTCGGAATTGTAATATTCGAAATTCACACGATGACTTGAATATTTAGTGTTTACATTCAATGCGTATGAGTATGTTCTTTGCATCCAGACAAACCTGACTTCAATCATCATCATCATCATCAGCCTATCGCAGTCCACTGCTGGACATAGGGCCTTGACTTACTTGACTTGACATTTACAATGTGAGAATATTTTTCGAGATATATGCATGCAATGGCAACTAATTGATTTTGGATTTTGAATTTTAGGACGTTATATGTTTGATCCACAAGCTAGTTTGTCATGGGGAAAGTCAAACCTTGAAAAGGTTCAAAAACCCCGTAACAAGTAATAAGATATCATAACAGATTAATGTTATAAACTGCAAGTCTGTGTATTTAGCTCATAGCATTAGTGTAACTCGAGGCCAGGTATAATTACCGTGTTATTTGTAGTGTAATTATTGTAATGACTAATCTTTGATGGTCAAATTATGTCCTTACTTACCCCGATGGTAAGTCCACACGGGATTGAAGATGGCTGTTTTCCACAAAACCCCAGTAGTTGAAATATATGTACTTAGCCCTGTTGGGTTGTCGTGGAAAAAGTATCTACCAAGTAATGAAATATTTAATGCACTATGACAACTTTTTTTTTTAACAGCGTAATTGTATCATTTCACTTTGAATAAAAAAACAGTTAGTAGGTGTTACATTCATTTGTTTTGGCTGTACCTGATGGCAATGACCCAAAAAAGGAAGACATTCATACTTTCTAATTGCTACTACAATAAGGTTGAAATTCCTTAATCCTCTCGAAGGCCCCAGCAGGAAGCTTAGAGTAGAAATTCAGACTACGGGGAACTAATGGGGTCCGGAAGATTGCCGGATCCCCTGCCGAGTGTGCGTTTGGGTCAGTTCCCATCCATTACACTTACGGAATTCAAAGTTACGAGTAAGATTAATCTTACAGAAAAATTTTGTTTACTCCTTACAGATATGTTTTATAAAAATATAGACAAATGGTTTATTATTTAGTTATGTAATTTTTTTTTTAATTTTCTTTTTCTTTTTTTTATTTATGCATGTGTTTTTCTGTGTCATCATTTTAACAAAATAAAATTAAAAAGTATGAAACGCTATGGCGATGCCGATGGATACAATACCACAATGAAACTGCATCTGTTGTCATGGCAATCAAAGCTCCTTTTTACTAACAGGCAGAGTGTGAGGGAATATTCCGCGTCATGATAAAAAATAAAATAAAAAAGTTTAAAATGTTGAAAATGTTGTTAAACATGTCAACAAAAGTCATAAAAATTCGACTCTTCAATTTTGAAAATAATCATAAAAACGCGTCGTTATTATTATTCGTCACGTTTCAAATACATTCCAATATTAACTAGAATACAGAAACATTACAGTTAGGGGGTACATTTACAGCTCTTTAAACGACTTGGAGAGCTATAACAGCGGCACAAAAGCTTCCATGTTTTAACTGTCCGTAGTTTTACGCGTTATAAAATCCACTGTATTTCACAGACAGCCGGCTAGAACATAAAGTTATATAAAGTGCGTTACATTTTGTTGTTTTCTATAAAGAAACGCGAGATAAAAGAAAGCATTTGCTGTGACTAACGACAGTATAAAATACGTGTGTTGGGGTCATTATATGCAAATAGTGCACTGCTCATACATTTTAAAAATAATCGTATGTACAATTTTGTTCGCATTTATCCTAAAATTCTAAATGAAATACAATGAACCAAGAAAATTAAAGTGTTGGCTTATTTACATTTTTGCGTTAAATAGTGATAATTTTTTACTAAATAACAATTCATTTTTCATGTCACTATTTCTATAGTTTTGTGTTTGTGTTCCAACAACAAATTTCCCCAAGATAAGATCATCTCAATAACCAACTAAACTGTAAATAGTTCTAGTCGTAAATGCACTTAGTAAAGCAGATAATTTATTATTGTCGCCCGACAAATGTACGGGAGCAATGTACGGGTTCTACAGAAACCCATTCCGTCTACCAAGTTTCATTGCATTTGCAATTTACGGTCATTGCATTGGATGTTATATGGTCCTGCTTTGGGTAATCGGCTGTCAAGATTAGTTATCGCTTGCAATACATTTAATCGAGTGAATAATCGGTATTGCAATAATCTTATGGGTCGATAGCGACGTTTGGTCGTGACACTGACTGTATGCATGAAAAGATAAGGATACAGGATGGGTACCTATATAACCCATACTTGTAATGTCGTATGACGTGATACAAGTTCAAAATCCTAGCGCTTGCCCCGGTCGCATCTTCGGCCATTGCCTTGGAGTCCAGGGTCCGCTTAACTAGTCCTGAGGAACTAGATAAATCCTTCTAATGTAGCGTTAAATATACTTTTCTTAATATGTTTAGCGTACGGACATACCTTCGGACATATCCACTAAAATACCTTTAGCGTTCCCTCGGATAGTGATGTACAAGCCTCGAGGGGCCCAGGTTATTTTTGAAGCCTCGAGGTAGAATAGCAGGAATCCCAAGCCTTACTGAGCCGCAAACTCTTTGAGCCATGCCTCAAGCATTCAAAAGGGTTCAAGCCTCCAAAAGAGCTTAAACCTGTCAATAGAACTCGAGCTTTCAAAAGATACCGAGGCTTCAAAAAACTCGAGCTCTGAAAAAGACTCCCGAATCATTGGGTGCCATACAAATGAGGCGAGCCCTGTACATGAAACCGAGCTCTAGCTAGACAAAAGGAGTCGGACGCCGCGTACCTTGTACATCACTAATTCCTCATTGTCCATAATTGGGAAAAATCTGGTAAGCCAAGCATAATACACCCTAGCCGCCTTACATTATATGCCTACATTTATCATCATTTGCCTGCCCTGTTCCCACTTTATCTGGGGTCGGCGCAATACGTAGCCTTCTTCCATACCGGCCTATCATTCGTCATCGCCTGATATATAGTCCTACATATTAAGATGCTTTATTATTTACAATTCTCTTGAATCGAAAATCTATCTACTCAAATCTTTTTTTAAAACAGTTCCTCCTTCAAAGGGGTGTGCTCGTGTGCCCGCTTACGTGATATATTTGTAACTGACAAAACAAATGACGCCGGGTATATTCCACCTGGCTGCATGCAATACAAGAGTTACAGATGGCAGGCGTGAAAAACTCCGAAAATTTTGCTGAGATTTTCTGCTCTATTTTGACGATCCGCTTGGTGTAATGGTCAAGATGTTGCCTATTACGCAAGAGGTCGCGGGTTCGATCCCCGCACAGGACAAACATTTGTGTGCATGAACATGTCTGTTTGTCCTGGTCTGGGTGTTATATGTATCTATTTATGTATATTTGTAATACCACTGTTGATTCTGATGTCTGTAACACAAGTGCTTAAGCTACTTAACACGGAGTTAGATCAATGTATGTGATGTTGTGAAATATTTATTTATTTATTTATCTATAAATGTATGTATTAGAAAGTTGTGAAATGTATTCGTAAATACGAGTTTAATTCATAGAAAGAATGAAAGTAAATAGAGTTTCTTGCAAAAAATATATACATTATCATGAAGATTAAAGCGATATATTACCAAAATGGTTAGCTACAGCAATATGTCTAAAATAATTTATCATTAATTTTATATAAATAATAAACCAAGGAAATGATATTTCGTGGATATTGATGTACCGTTTTTTATTTGGTGGTTATAAAAAATAATGCCGTGCTGTAATAATCACCAATAAATAAAATGAGTGGAAATTCCACTCGAATGAGCCGCTCGTCTGGGGAAGTACCTCCACCTTACAGAAAACCGCAGTGAAGTAGCACTTCGTAACTGTTGTGCTATGTTTCTGCTGGTGAGTAAGGTTGCCAGAGCTCAGTTGGGGAGGGTATGGGGTTAAGGCCGGCAACACATCAACGATACCTCTGGTGTCGCGGATGTCCATGGGCGGCGGTGATTGCTTACCATCAGGCGACCCGCTAGCTCGGTTGACGCCTCTGACATAAAAAAAAATGAACTAGATACAAATAAAAAAAAAAACATACAGAAAACTCGTTTCTTATTTAACGGGGCACCTAAGAGGCACCTTGTTTTAGAAACCATTGTGACTACTCTCAATAGAGCTTGCTCTCTTTTTAATTACTCACTTTTGAATACGTGCCGTCTTCTGTATAAAATCCCACTTTTCATCGAAGTTTGGAAGTTTTTTTGTAATCAACGAATGATTTTTCCGTTTGAAATCAAGTTTGACCAGGTTTTTTTGGAAAAAACTTAAGGCAGTTGGAAGCTAGGCATTGATGTCAGCATATCTAAAAACCAAACGTGATTTTTCCGTTTGAAATCAAGTGATTTTCAATAATAATGTAATACCAATCTCCGTAATAACATAAGCTGGGTATGATAGTTAAGTAGCCCAGCACTAAAGTCCTAGTATATCTACCAACCTAGGATGGGTAGCGAAACCACGCGGATTTTCAGACCCGCTCCTGATTGTTCCAAATCAGCATAAATTAACAAGACTATATATTATAAATTTCGTCGCCTGATCCATGGCCTCCTAAGGAACTTAATTAGGTTTATATTATTTTAGTTATAAGAATAATGTTTTTATTTAGTACATAAGTAGTTCACTAATTTTAAGCGTGTAGTGTTTACCTTAAATATATTGTACTCTGAGGTCTTAATATGTTTGTACCTGTATAACAACGTGTCTTTTTGTACAATTGTTTGTAAACCAATAAATAAATAAATAAATAAAAAGACTCAATAGTATTCTGCGAATGTGACTTGAATATCAAACCTTGAAACTACTTGCATAATAAATATAAATTATAATATCCCACAATATCACATACATTGATCTGACTCCGCGTTAAGTGGCTTAAGCGATTGTGTTACAGACATCAGTATCGGCTGTGGTATAACAAATATACTTAAATAAAATAAATATAGCACCCAGACCAGGACAAAAAGACATTTTCACGCACACAATTTTTTGTCCTGTGCGGGGTTCGAACCCGCGACCTCTTGTGTAATAGGCAACTTCTTAACCATTACACCAAATCGGTCGTGCATAATCACCGGCCCTTTACACATGTCATCTAATCGGGCAATGTTTGCCTAAACCGATGTCGCCAAATATGGCTTAAGCCATTGATAACGTATCAGAGATGAAGGTATAAGGGGATTAGAGTGGTATTATCGGAGAGTGTTATGCCGCATTTTTGATGTACGCTTCAGCACTCGAGTTTTGGCGGTTTGTTTAATGTGAAATTAAACATGGATGCCGCCTTAGTACAATGGTTAAGTTGGTTCCAATGACATCACAATCACAATTAAGTATCAGTTACAGTTAAAAAGAGACGAACTTCTTAGCTATCCATGGATTCTCCGTGCGGGTGCCGGGTCCATCGCGTGGAACAGAGAGGAATGTCAGTCGGCGCCTGGGACTTGCGACCCAGCGTGTAGGTTTAAGGGGCCCCTTTATAGTATACTAACGATCACCTCCACCGATGACATTCCTCTCCCTTCCCAACCATATTTGGTATGAGCCGAGTAAAGCGGCTTTAGTTGCTCTTTCCAGTAAGGAGCTAATATTAGATCTTGGTAATCCTAAGTCCTTCAGTAGGTTGTAGAGAGATTTCGCTGGTATACCTCTCGCACCCACTTCCACAGCATACAACCGTGCTATATAACCATTTTTAGTCATTTCGTTGGTTAGGTCATAATACTTATTTGTTTTAAACGCGTGATCTTTGGGAATGTTTGTCTCCCATGGAACAGTAAGTTCCACCAACAGTACGCGCTTAAGTTTTCTAGAATAAACGAAAAGGTCTGGTCTAGACGACGATAACACAATGTCTTCTGGAATAGTGTAGCGCTTTTCATACGTGTCCATCATGATCTTCCAATCTGGAGCTGCACTAACGATGGAGTAAGGTTTGACTTTGGACTTCTTGGTAGATCCTTCCTTGACGAAGTTGATGTTCTTTGCATTCGTCGTCAAACCTTTTGCTGCTCTTGCTATTGAAAGGCTCACCGCTTCACGTATGATCTGCAACACTCCGTCATGGCGGCGAGAGTAGTGACCTCTGTCTAGGAGTACTCTGCATCCCACCAACAAATGCCTTGCGGTACCTACGGCCTCACCACAGAGCAAACAGGTTTTGTCCACCGCCATTCCCCACCTTACAAGGTTGCTCTGATCGGGTAGGGTCAACTGAAAGGCATTCAGATAGAATTTAAGCAGCGCTGGAGACCAATCGTACAGTATCGACCGCCACTTCAATGCTAAAGGGATACAAAACTCACCAAGGGACACCCACTCGTTTTGCATTTCGAGATTAAGCGCATGTACTCTATACTCGTTATCTTCATCCATTCGCAGAAAAGACTTAATGATGTTCCGGTCATCCTCTCTTCCTCGACATCCCAATCCTACCCTGTTTGTTTGCGCTCCCACCATAAACTGCTTATGGAACCGTAGCCTAGACTCTAACTCACTCATATTCTTATCTTTTGGGAGTGTTGCCACTGCGTTGTCTTTCGATTTACCCAGAATGTGCATCTTGGTGACTCTAAGATGTTTGTATAGCTCCGATGGCTTGTTTAGGTTCATCCCAAAACTATTTTTGCCCCTAAATAGTGTAGAGGGGTCTGCCGAGTGAGCTAATCCAGTCCAAGACTTCAACGATTTCACAACAACGGCATCTAGTCGCGACAAAAGGGTTTTTCCGAAGTCGTACACGAGGAAAGGCCAAGACAAGCGCGATGACAGGTAGTTGTTGTAGATCCATAGCTTCTTAATGTTCCCTATGGGTTGGTTCTCAACCCTACTAATGGAATCAATGAAATCCTCAACAATACCCTCCAAAGATGGTGTGCGGCCTCTATAGTCTATCTTTCTGCCTAGAAATTTGAACGGGAGCGCTTCAGAAATTGTGGCAACATTCTGACCGCCAATCGTGAGTCCAGGGTCATAAGATGTAAATTTCGTATCTCGTCTACCCAGACATAAGCAATAGCATTTACTTGGTTTCACCTTCATGCCGTCAGTCCAAGCACAGAACTCATCCACCTTTTTCAATAACACTTGACACTGCTTCGGGTTTCGTGTCAAGATTGCGAGATCGTCAGCAAAGGCTAGGATTGATTCTGTGTACTGATTATTGATTTTAAACCGATAACCCCATTTCTTCTCCTGTAAAATCAAAGTGTCAATTAAAATATTTATAACTACATTAAATACTATAGGAGATAAACAGCATCCCTGAAATAGACCAATATTATAATTTAAAGGTTTTGTGTAACCGTCTTTACAGCTAATTACAAAAGATAGATTAGAATAATATGACTTAATCAAATCTAAAACCAAAGGGGGGAAGTTATACCATTCTAACGCGAAAAACATCAGCTCGTGCTGAACTGAGCCAAATGCATTCTCTAGGTCAATCCAGCACACCGCTATTTGTCTTTCGTGTTTCCTGGCATCCTTTAAACTTTCCGCCAACAATGTGTTATGTTCTAAGCAACCAGAAACTCCTGGTAAACAATATCCTTGGAAATATGTAAAATTCGCAATGAAATTAACAAATTGTATGTAATTAGGAACCAAGACGAAGAGTTTTTGGTGTGAACTATTTAGATTTATTTCACTTGTTTCGATCCAGCTGAAAGATGAAAAAATTTAACTTCGTAGGCGTAGTAACGCCTTAACGACCAAAAAATCCTACTGTACATTGGTTAACTTATGAGTTCAGAGAATACATTGTAAATTCCTCTGCTTTTCTAGCTTTAAATTCTAAGTGTGCCTGTCTGAATTCGCATGGATAAACCACATATAATAATATTGCACATTTTACGGCCTGAGATACGAATGCTCTCTTGCATCTGTTGGGAGTTCTATTAAATTATGATACCACTGTCTGGTCTAGACCCCAACAACCGAATATAAGTGGCGTACGTTTGATTGTTCGCCTGACTAGGTTTATATACGATGTCAGTGTACTAGAAAGCATTGATGATCTTTTGTCGTGGTCTCGAGGTCTTGGGTGCGATTCCCGGGTCGGGCGAAATTGGTTTCAGTTTTTCCGAACACAGACGTGTTTTGTGATCACTAATCCGTATTTGACAAGCGTGTTGATTTTATTAAATCCTTGTTACAATTATATTATGTTTTCATATGCTAAAAATCCTTTGCCCTGCAGTGGCCAATTCACATACTGATGATACTTAATGTGGTTCATGAATAGACTAATATCTTAACCCTTAAACATAATTGACAATAGAGCTGTCTAAAGTTAAAAAATTGTATAAAAAACTCCTTTGGGTTGAGAGTTCAGATTAGCTAAGTGAATAAGTGATAAGTTAACGGTCACCAGTCACTATTACTAGTTTTTTGACGCCCCAACGCAACTGAACTCTGGAAATCCCAAAGTTGTTCATTTTCTCTCCATTTGTAAGGTACTCGGGAGACGACACCGAATATATTTTTTATTGAAAGCGGCAGCTCCCTCGGGCCTGGTGTTATGGACCGTATTACCTCTCAATACGTGCTTTGAGCTTCAATCTTGTGTGTATGTTTTTTTACCTTCTTTCTCCACATAAGTTTTGAAAAAAGAGTAAACTCAGGAACTCCTACATTACTCATAGCCGCCCACGACTCCGTTTGCGTGGATTTCAGTTTCCAATAGCTTTAAGCCTTCCTCGTCAAATGGACTTTCGAACACGAATATAATTTTTCAAATCGGACCAGTAGTTCCTGAGATTAGCGCGTTCAAACAAACAAACAAGCAAGCAAACTCTCCAAATTTATTATATTATGTAGTATAGATTAAATAATGACACATAATAAAATAAAAACTTAATGTCCTGCTATTCGTTTATTGATAGAAATACCTTCAAGACAAGAGGGAAGAAGATCCTTTTAGGCCTCCGCGTATTATTCTCGGCGACATCTTTGCTATCCATCAGACGAGATTATGGTCAAGTGTAAGCCAATGAAAAACTAAAGTTATTGGATAATGACATTATCGAGATCTGGGTTAATCGTTCTGGTGACGTATGCTTAGCCCAGTCTAGACCACAGACAGATTGTTTATTATTCACGCAGTTTATGCCTTGTCATGACCTTCGTCAATACGATTGTCTTATCTAAGTGATTGACTGTTTTATTGGGCAATAGTTAAGTGATTAAGGATTCGCTTTAGCACTAAGCCAGGACCTACGTAAATACGTTATTGCAATGATGATGGCATTCTGCTCCCAAGATATAGAAAATATGTTCATCAGATTCATCAGCTGTTACAGTATACAGCTAGACGTAATTTATTTTTTATAGCCGGCTTTTCCAAATGATGAAGATTCCTATTTTATCCCATGGAAGCTTTTAATCGGTATTATAAGTACTAATAATCACTATATCAGCCCATACACTGCCTTTATAAAAAAAGTTCATCAAAATCCTTTCAGTAGTTCCAGAGTGATTGACGGACTAACATTCAAACAAACACACTGTCACATTCATGATATTTGTATAAGTACACAAACATTAAACTGTCAATACATAATTACTTAAACATTATCGAAATCGATATTCAAAACAGCAACTCAATTACAGTGTAAATACCATAGTTAAGTTTTATCTAAACAAATGAGAAACACATATAAAACTAACTATCAGCCGCCCGCGACTCCGTCCGCGTGGATTTCGGTTTTTGCACGCAGTGCTATATCATAGCCTTAAGCCTTCCTCGTCATATGGACTACGTTTTCAAACAAACAAACTCTTCAGCTTTATTGTATTAAGTATAAATAGTATAGAATAGATTAATGCATAAACATATCTTATTTACTTCATTACTTAAATCTAGTATTGGGCTAATTCTCCCCCAAATTGATATTTATACCCAACTAGCTTATTGTAGCTAGCTAGCCAGAGGGGTTGGTGACAGGAAAATAGTTACCGATAACACACAGGGGAACGCTGTCCATTCCCCCAGAATGTGTTGTACGTGTGACCTTCGACACCCACGGGAAAAATGGAGTAGTAGTATTATTCTAGGTTAGGGCTAAACGGTAACCATTTTGCTATCCTGAATCGGTCATAAATAATATTATAAAATTACCAAAAATACTGCGGTCAGGAAAGTTTTTAAATATGATCCTTGAATAACATTTAAAAATTCTTATTAACATACAACTTTCGTTGTGAAATTCGAGCATCATGTGTTAATTCACAGTATTTAATCATGAAGTTTTCGTGATGATGATTCTGTTTTCATTTATAACTATTTTATAAAAGACTTTTTAAAATTATTAATGCGAATTATTTATATTACGTTACATTTTATAACTACATTTCCCTTTTACCCGGTTCCGCACGAGTTGAGATTACATGGAAAATGCTTTACGCCGTAGAATTATAAATGACAATTGTCTCATCACAGTCCTTTGCAATGACCGTCTTGACGTGTCGAAACGCAAAATTATTTAGTATTTTTAGATGTACTCTATATAATCGTAATGAACATACCTTTTATTTTGTCTTCTACGTATAAGCCACAGCAATACAGCACTTATACTCGTATTGTAATAAATCAAAAATTTTGTGTATCAGAATCAAGAGAGGTACTACAAATATTTACTTTAGTTCAAATAAACCTTCGGGTACAGAATAAGCACAAACATTACCAGAGTACCCTTACGCGTAAGACGGAATACATTGTTTGTCGTGCCGGTCAATCAAATTGTTTTGTACCATGGAATGTAGAGTGTCTAGATACAAGAATTATTAATCCGTTGTAATTAGGACGAAACTTGTCACGTCGTGCTTATGAACTTTGTACGTGTGAGGATTAAATGAGCGATCTTTTTGAGCTGTTGCTAAAATCAAAAAGCCAGACATTAATTAATTTAATTAATTTATTCTTATGTTTAATGTTTCTTCAATGTTTATAGAATGCCACGTAGAGATACTGACAAATGGGACAACGTCGCATGGGATCAGCTTGAGAAAAAAGAATAGGATTTAGAACGATTAAAAAAGAGCCTTTTCTCGACGGATTCCTCAACCGTAGTCGGTGGGAGAATCAATCTGTATTTTTGATTATTATTATTATTGACGATTCAATAGTGCATCTCTTTTCTTTATATCGATGATTCAACATGAATCTTAAGTAATTTAATAAAGCTGAAGAGATTGTTGGTTTAAAGGCGCTAATCTCAAGAAGTACCTATTAGTTCCAATTAAAGGAAAATACTAAGATAATCTTTCATTAATTCTCCTCTTTGAAGAAGGCTTTAAGCTATAGATAGTATAACATTTTCTATGCGGCAACCAAAATCCACGCGGCCGGAGTCACGGGCGGCCGCTATTTAACAATATCTTCTTTCTTTCTTTTTATTGGAAACCTCTACTTTATCAGATGATTATTTTTTATTTTCTTTTTTCTTACGAAATCTCTACGTTATTGGTTAAGTTACTGTGTATTAATGTCCTTCTGCTTGTCATCCTTCGACTTTCCCCAAAATAGAGAAGTGACGTTATCACTACGCTAATCAAAGAGGGGTTGAGAAAGATGTTTAATTAATCCCAAAACTAATCTATCTCCATCTGGAATATAACCTTTAATGTTAAAATCTCGGCTTAAGTTAATAAGCTTAATGGAACTGAAGTTGTATGAAAGAAGGATTCTTTATTAGATACCTAGATAATTTTATCTGCAGCAGTGACGTATTTTAGGCTTTTTATTGGTTTTCTTTAGCTGCCAATGTACTCTCATACTGCTACCACATGTTAAATCTCATAATGACAGTTAAATGTCATGTAAAAAGTATCAACCTATTTATGGCCCACTACAGGGCAAAGGCCTCCATCGTTGGAAATCATGTCTTCTTTACAAATATTGATTTTTGCTAAATCCCCACGTTTATAAAATGCGGATTGATGATCACGAACCCGGAATGTGGTCGGAAAACGAACACAAGTTGTCCGAAGTAGGAAACGAACCCAGGAACTTGAGATCATGGTTCGGTACCTAAACCACTAGACCATCAAGGCAGCACCGACATGTATTGTTATTACATTAAAGTAATAATTTAGATTGATATACAGGTGTTAAACCAATGGTTATCACAAATAAAGTGAATATAGGTTATTTCTGATTTTGTTTCAATCCTGCCCATATTGAAGAGTTATAATTTTATAAATAATGTTATAGTTATATTATTCGTATCAGTTAAAAGGAACGGCCTATCGCATAATGGCATGAGTATATTTTGTTTGGTAACATATTTGTTTTTTTGGTTAAAATTATTCGGTTAACATATTATGGTGCGATACTTTTCGAACTGTTATAGCTCTTTTCTTAGCCTGTTCAATTTGATTTGTGAACTCCAATGGTTTAAATACGGGGCCGTCCTGGTTCGATTCCCAGGCTAAGCTAAATAACCGTGGCCAAAGTGAGGTTGCTTTGCACCTTGCTTGAGTTTGGGATTACCATGACGCATTTTCAAGCGTGATGAGTTTCAAACAGATAATCTGAGGTGATTGGACAGATCTTCAATCTTCAAAAAATAATCCAAATATGCAAGCCGTTAATCACCATTAAAAATAACTGATAATGGTAACGAAGCAGGCACGTTTCATTTAAAAATATAACAGTACCCTTGAAAATATGTTAATTCGCAATGTTCCACAAAAATAATTTTCATTGAAAGATACATTTATAAGTATGTTAAATTATGCTATTACTAACCAAATTACTCTTTATCTTATTAAGTGCTCAAAAATGTAACATACAATACTTCAATTAATATAAATAAAATGTTTACTCTAAAAATAGAAAAATATGGTTTTAAAACATAAAAAACTTTTTGATAAGAGCAAAAATACCAACTTTTAGTTACATTTGATTCGTCGCAATTTTATTTTGTCGCAGCATTAGGTAGAACTACAAACTACAAACTTATTAAAAAATAAAATACAAACTATAACTCACACTAACCTTTTTATCGCCTAGTTAACTGCCATGAAAGTCACTGCATCACTTTCAAAGTTATTCATCGTCGTTCAAACTGAGGTGAGCGAACTGTCCACTTACAAAAAAAACATTCACAACCAGAAAAAAAAGTCGAGAAAAGATCGAACTAAACTTCACTTTTCAAACATCGAAGTGTTCGTTATTTGACAGTTTATTTTTTATTTAATTTTTTTCTTTTACGTTTATTGGTGTAGAAACTTTTTGGAAAAGTTCAGTGAGGATAGAATGTGTTCGTACAAGTTTGCATCGAGTGGCGGTATCGCCGTGCGCTCTCTACGCTCGCTTCTATACAACTGGCAGGCAACTGGACTAGACGTTCTTTTGAAAATCCGTCGAATGGCTTGCGTTAATACACACAGTACACAGTTGATTAGAAGTGTAGTAGAAAAAAGTCTCAACTTTACTGGTGAAGTGTACAAAGAGATGTATACATTAGAAAGTGAACGGTAGCGATTTTTTGTGAAAAGGGCGGATTATACAGAGATGTTGTACAGAATTTATATAGACTGGGGTATTATTTACCTAACCTTACCTCATTTTTTTTTATAAATTAAAAATGTGGATGACGTGATGTTAATAAGGTATTTCATCAAGCTTTATTGTTGTTTTTTGTTGTGTTGCTTAGTAATTACTGCAACTCTGATCTTGACTTGATCTGTTGTTATCAGTATGTTTACTGCTAGGCCCTGACTTTTCCATGAAGAGCATTAGTTACTAGGGTTCTTAAAAACCGTTATATTAAACCTACCAAAAATCGACAAATTACGATTTTGAATTAAAACAATTCAATAATTCTACAAATCGATCAAAAGTAATCGGTATTAGATGAAATAAACTATCGGCGAAATGTTATGTCGACCTTCAGTAATAAGATCATTTCAACCGTATCGGCAAAAAGATAATCGATGAAATGAACCTTCGACTTAACAGTTCTCGGGTACATAACGCATCGTTCAATGAAAAATGATATCAATAATATTTTTTTACTTGATAGTCTTCAAGGTTCCGTGTCGCTTGATGCTGAGTGGTCACAACTGGTGGTCGGTTTAATGGTCTATAGTAAAACCAGAGGCCATTTTCTAGACACTGAAAAAATCTTTTAAAGTCCTTTTTTGTAGAATCTCTCTCGAATAAACGGGTTTCTCCTTACAAGTTTCTTTAAAATTTAAAAGGGATGCCTAACACTTGCAATAACCTTCTTGTAAACAAACAAAGGACATTTTTAGGGTTCCGTCGCCAAAATGGCAAAAAAACGGAACCCTTATAGATTCGTCATGTCTGTCTGTCTGTCTGTCTGTCTGTCCGCCAGTCTGTCACAGCCACTTTTTTCCGAAACTATAAGTACTTTACTGTTGAAACTTGGTGAGTGGATGTATTCTGTGAACCGCAACAAGGTTTTCATACGTAAGTAGAAAAAAAATAAAAAAAATGGCGGTCCCCATAGTTACAACTGAAACTGAAAATATTTTTTTTCATTGAACATATACGTGTGGGGTATCTATAGATAGGTCTTTAAAAATGATATTGAGGTTTCTAAGATCATTTTTTTCTAAAGTGAATACTTTGCGTGACAGACCCTTCCAAAGTGGAAAAAAGTGTGTCCCCCCCTCTAACTTCTAAAATAAGAGGATGATAACGCTGAAATAAATATATAATGTACATTACAATAAAAACTACCAACGAAAATTGGTTCGAACGAAATCTATTCGGTAGTTTTTTTAATACGTCAAAAATAGAATTTGTACGGAACCCTCAGTGCGGGAGTCCGACTCGCACTTGGCCAACTTTTTTTATTAACGTTGTCTCATTTGTGAATTATGTTACATTTTGCAAACCTTTACTATTGATGGAACATTTTGTGCTTCTTGTGAAGAAAATTTTATTAATTTTCAAGGTATTGATTAATGTGGGGTGGTCAGTTATGGACCATTAACAAGCCCAATTAAAAATTCATTTTTCGCCGTAAATTGAATAAAAATCCTTCACATTTCCACGATTAAATATAAAAGATTTATAGGAATTCTGCAATGAAACGAGCATGCGGGTATATTACAAAAGGGTATTTCAAAATGACAGCTTCATTTTTGGATGTAGGTACAATGCATGAAATAATTAATAATTTCATTCGAATGTTAAAAGTTAATTAATTACAAGAGTGACACGTTGTTTTCATTTGCAGTCAATTATTTCATTGAGTTCTGTGTTTGCAATTCTGGTAGGACTGAGTATGGTTATCTTTTTTTTACTATTACAAAGTAATAAAACTTTTATAACACGCGTTTAATCAATGATAATTATAATGATAGAAAAGATAAAAATCACCTTGCAAGGTGACAATACCCTTACAATACGTTTTTATGCAATTACTATCCAAAGGTTAAACAAGATAGCACTCGCAGTCAACCACGGAAGCGGTTTGCGAGGCTTTAAGTTAATCTTACTTGTACTGATAAATATAATGAATAAATAAATAAATAGAATATTAAGCGAATGTTGTGTTTATGTTTCACAAATTGAATTTTTGTAGGATCAAAACCGCCGTTGTTTAATTTTTATCTATATCAGCCGTTTATTATTATAACAACAATTGAATTTTGCGAACATGTTTTATTAATACCTTTGGTATATTATTTTGTGGTCGATAAAATGTTGATGTATTACGTAAAAAAAATAAACATCTTTTAGTCTGCTCGTTCAAATGTACGCTAAGTTCATGAGTATTTTTTTTGTTTTGAACTTTTTTTAACGGGGTAATAATTTTCTTGTAAGTTAGTTTTTGGTGCGACGCGGCCATGTTTTAAATAGGAATCTTAAAAACATAGGTATATTACGGAGCAGAAGTATTTTAGTAGTTACAATAATGTATGTATATAAATGTAATGAGGATACGCGTGAAGGTATTCTCACTACATTTCACTTCGCTTCCGTAGCTCGGTGGGACATCAATTGGACACGGATGAAAAAATCACGGGATACATTGCTTGACCTTATTGGCGGTGTAATTACATCCCTACCCTGCCGAGGTTAGAGGCTTAAGGTGGATTTACATGAAAAGAACATAGAGCTAGAGCTAGAACAAGAGCATTCTTTCGTGGTCTTTTAGTGTAAACAAAAACTCGTATTCAGCGTTTACATCAAACGAACAAAGAGCTAGAGCTAGAACAAGAGCTAGAACACAAGAACGCTTTGAAAAGACCGCTCAGGGGCGCGAGCCACGTTCGAACACGCAAGAACGCTCTAAGTAACTGTTCGCGCGCTCTAGCGGCGTTTAAATCAAGCGAGCGAGCATTCTTAGAATATTCCATAGAAACTTTGCGAACGCACTCAGAACAACGAAAGAATGCTCTACGCCTGTTTACACTAAAATAATTTGACATAGTGGGGATAGAATGAGCATTCGCTCGTCTCATGTAAATCCACCTTTAGGTAATGACAAAACCAACTGCAATTTCCCATCAGGAAAACCCATCCAATTTTTTTCTAACAACCGGGTTGTGTTTGTTGAGATTGAAAAAATATGCGTGCGTGTGTGTTTAATGCTTGACATTTTATAACCTATATTGGAAAATACGACGGAATATCTAGTTAAAAAATAAATAAATAATGCGTCATCATTACGTTCCAACAATGTTTATTGGTATTCAATTTAAATCAAGCTTCAATTGAAACTGTCATCATGAATGACAAAAATTAAACATGTTCGTTTCTAATGCGGATTCAATCTGCGTGAGTCTGATTTGTAAATATTTAGTTTAGTTATTCTATGGTTTGTCAATTTACAAAAGTTTTTTTCATAACGCATTCTGTAGTTATATTATGTATGTGTGTGTACGGATATTTAAAATCAATTTTTTTTGAGGTCGTACCACATCTTAATAGACTAAATAATTACTCGTAGGTGTGTAAGGTATTTTCGTAAGCTCGCCAAAAATATTGAAATATTATAACACCTATAAACTTGTATAGATCTGAAGCATTCCACAGTACCTATTTAGACTATTGTCTATACATCTACGGTAATAAATTTGCAGGGAACTAACACATTCCACAGGTATTTAGAATTTTGTCTATAATTAAATGGATTTTATGTGTTTCCCTATAGAAAAGACAGGTGTTCTAACATTTCTTTAGACGTGATCGGTATTTAAGAGTCTATTTAGCAATGTCTGTAAACGTATACTACACATTATTTCCTTAACAGTTATTGCAATTTTAAACTTTATACTTGTGAGCTCTAAGGCTAAAATGGCAAACAGCACCTGCGTGTTTAAATAAATATTTCTGGCAAACTGTTTATATTATTTCCCGTATTTCAGCTGTCATAAATTTTCTAATGCTCAATATTTCTCCGGTGATTCGGTTCATCTGCGTTTTAATGTTTATTTTAATTGTAATATATCTTCGGAAGAGATAACATATAAGTCTGTTTGACTTATTTTTACTTTTTACAGATTTACTAGCCTTATGTAAATAAAAAAAATGCTATAAGAAGAAAATTAGATTTATTACAGTAAAGTTATAATAAATTCTTTGGACTAGCACACCCATTGCTCCTCACTAAGCTTATGTATATTATTATTGATAGGGGTACTGGTAAGTGAACTGTCTCCATGGTGTTGTAGTTATAGCGTTGTGCTCATAAACCGGAGGTCGTGGGTTCAAAACCCACGGCGAACATTTTCACTTTTGTGTTTGTTTTGCCAATACGGTTAGGATATTGCAGGCTTGAATCACCTGAGTGTCTGATAACAATGATGATACCTTGATTGAAGGCACGCTAAACCGTTGTTGGTTCTAACTATGAATGAAATGATCTAGTTTTATTGTTAGGGTTACGGTGGTCAGACGAAAGTTGCTCAATTGTAGTAAACAGGCTGGTCAATCCAGGATCAAAGTCGCAGCGTACTCTGGGCTCCGAGGCAGTGGACAAGAATGCAACCGGGAGAGGCGCTAAGATAATGTTGAGGTGCTAGGGTACTGATTTTATTAATATAAGCATCCATGAATCGTGTACAAATGCTGATTTTCTACGCACAAACATGTGTCGTTAGCGGGATCCAATCGCGCGGCTCTTGGTTTTGTGGTCAGGGTATCTAACCACTAAACCAACGAATTTGTTATGATATTTCATTAAATATAATATAGGAATAATGTTAACTCGGTGAAAGGTTAGCCTATTAATTACGCATGCTCTGAAAATAATTTTAATCATGTTACATAACCTTTTTAATGCTAAAATAATTATATTTATCGTTGTGATGATAATGCCTCGGTAGTCCAGTGGTTTACTTTGCCCTCCTTTTGTATTTTGTAAACCACGATGGTCTAGTGGTTTAAGTGCCGGGCCTTGGTCTGGAGCTCATGGAATCGATTCTCAGGTCGAGCAAAGTGTCGGTTTTGTTGAACACAGCCGGGGTTTGTGATCACCAATCCGCATTTGGCAAACGTGGTGATTAAGCCAAAACCCATCTTTGCAACGAAAACATGATTTCAAATGATGGAGGCTTTTGTTCTGCAGTGAGACATTAATAGGCTGATACTTACACTTTTTTATATTAGCTCGGTACATTGGTTCCTCTAAGCAAAAGTGGAGCCCTCACTGCCAATACTTTGTTATGATTTAAATGATGTAGGCCTTTACCTAACAATAAGTCGCTATTAACGTCTATTCCTTCTGACATGTAATAAGGGAGCGTTAACGTCCTTTAGATGAATATATCGAGGCTAAAGTCTCCTGCTGTCCCCTTACGGCTCTCGAGATTGCGCATAAACTTCATCCGCTAATTCTGTCGCTAATCTCGGCTTTACGACCGGTCGTCTTTATGAAATGTTGCTGTAATTGCAATAAAATGGCCTATCATAACTGTCATTAGGACAGTAAAAGAGACCGTAGCTCATGATTTTAATTATCATTGGGTTAAATCTAATAAGAATTGTTAGCAAGCTTCTGGCAAATTAAGACTTACTTTAAAGGGAATAGATTTTGATTAAAAAAAAAATTATCAAAATACGTTTGTAATGAAGGCGAGATAGTGGTAGATAAGTCAAGTGTTGTTAATACATACAAGTTATTATTTTATGGTTAACACTAAATACCGTAAGTTTAAGAAATCCGTGCAATTAGGGTATTTACGTGGCTCTCAAAACACCAACCAAAATAAATGGCAGAATCGCCTATTGATAGAAGCACGATTTAATTTAAATTCAAAAGAAACCCTTTTGAAAAACCCATTTGACGTCGAAAAAGGAATTTAATCGGAACTTTTTTGTACTTTAAAGGGTTTCAATTTAAAATAAAACACGCCTTTTGTCCGGCAACACAACCACTAAAGTGCTTTGTGCGTCCCAAATGCATTTAAGTTCTAAATCATTCATTTCACACTGACCACAGAATGAAACCGCACTTCGAATCTGTTGAAGCCAAATGACACCAATTGTCATCCTATAGAAATGCTAAATTATTGTTGTTCTATATCTAATGCTAAAATATTTGTTCAATTCGAGCCTGTAGTTCCTGAGATTAGCGCGTTTAAACAAAATCTTAACCATATTATATATTACGGGAAACGAATGGTTTTTATGCGTAAACTAGGAAAATTCAGTCAGTTATCGTAATGTCACCAAAACACGCCTTTTGTCCGGCAACACAACCACTAAAGTGCTTTGTGCGTCCCAAATGCATTTAAGTTCTAAATCATTCATTTCACACTGACCACAGAATGAAACCGCACTTCGAATCTGTTGAAGCCAAATGACACCAATTGTCATCCTATAGAAATGCTAAATTATTGTTGTTCTATATCTAATGCTAAAATATTTGTTCAATTCGAGCCTGTAGTTCCTGAGATTAGCGCGTTTAAACAAAATCTTAACCATATTATATATTACGGGAAACGAATGGTTTTTATGCGTAAACTAGGAAAATTCAGTCAGTTATCGTAATGTCACCAATTTGAAATGCGATAGCTAACCATCACCAATGTTTTCTAGCAATAATTTATACTACAAAAAAAGACCCTTCACCATATTAATTATTAATTAATTAAATCAATTAAACTAGCAGTTTTTTGTGTAGAAAACCCACGTAGCCGAAAAAACGCGACCCATGTTCGGCGTGACTACGCACGCAAATTCACGCAATGTATTTTAAAAGGAGGATTACACACCACGCCGAAAATAGATAATGCATTGCTGCCGAACTTCGATCGCGTTTTTCATTCTAGCGTGTATATTTATTAAGACTTACACAACAATTACCATGTATGCCAATCCGCACCCAATACGGTATTTGACTGACAAGTCAAATCACCTACTTTTTTTAAATGTCAAAAACTTAACCTTGTAGGAAAAAATGTATGAAATATTGAATCGTGACGTCACGATGCAATAGTGTCAAATCAATACTCTTTTAACTTCAATTAGCTGTAATAATTTGTTAAAAGCTCAATAGTAACTGTGAGATAAAGAATTGTGCGTAATTTTTGATTTTGTCTTTAATCTTAGAATGTCATAATTTATTTCGTATGCAGTCAAATACCCAATTCACACCAGCAGTCACTTAAGCTAGTTCTGCTATTAATACAAAATTAATTAAGACGCCAATATAACAAAATAACCGTATCGTAATCCGTAAAGGACATCAAAACTAATTCTAAGAGCCTTGATCTCTCTACAAGTCAAGGCTGTTGGATGTATGGCTTTCTGGCGATTCAATAAATACTTAGCCTTCAAATGAAATACGATTATTTTTTAAAAGTAAAGATTTATTTTTCAACGTAGTCTCCTTTCAACTCAATACACCTAGCCCAGCGATGTTCCAACTTTTTTAACCCGTCTAAAAAATAAGATTGCCCGAGGTCTTCAAAATAGGCCTCTGTGGCGGCAATGACCTCATCATTTGACCCAAAGCTTTTTCCTGCGAGTGACTTTTTTAAATTTGGAAATAAGAAATAGTCACAAGGGGCCAAATCTGGAGAATAAGGGGGATGGGGCAGCAATTCGTAGCGCAATTCTAAGATTTTGGCCATGACAACGGCGGAGGTGTGCGCCGCCGCGTTGTCGTGGTGGAACAGCACTTTTTCCTTTGCTAAATGGGGTCGTTTTTTTTTCCTTTCGGCGTCAAATCGGCTCAATAAGTCGGAATAATAGGGCCCCGTGATTGTTTTACCCTTTTCGAGGTAATCGATGAAGATCACACCTTTAGAGTCCCAAAAAACACTTGCCATTACCTTTCCGGCCGATTGAGCGGTTTTTGCCTTCTTTGGAGCACGTTCGCCGGGAAAAATCCACTGTTTTGATTGAACCTTTGTCTCTGGTGTGTACCAGTGAACCCATGTTTCGTCGACGGTCACAAAACGACGCAAGAACTCCGCCGGGTTGCGTTGAAACAATGCCAAACATGTCGCCGATGTGGTCTCACGCTTGCGCTTGATTTCTGGTGTGAGCAAACGCGGCACCCACCGGGCCGACAACTTTTTCATACCCAGATCTTCGTGCAGAATATGATGCACTGTCCCTTTCGCGATGCCTACAGTCTCAGCGATCTCGTGGATTTTTATTCGCCGGTCTGCCAACACTAGATCGTGGATTTTGTTGACGTTTTCCTCCGTATTAGCCGTTTTTGGTGCACCTGGATGTGGCTCATCAAAAACTGACGTGCGGCCACGAACAAACTCGTTGAACCAATTTTTGACGGTGGCCAACGAAGGAGAAGAGTCACCGTACACACCATCCAAACGCTCTTTGATTTCGCTGCGAGATTTCCCTTCCAAAAATAAGAATCTTATCACGGAACGATATTGTTCTTTTTCCATTTTTGTAAAACGGATCGACTCGCTCGCTTTCAAATGCTGTCAAAACAAAAGAAATGGCGGGAAAAGACTGAAAACTCCATGGTCGACTTTAAAAAGTATCTACTTCATGATAGTAAAACTCTTTTGTAACAAGAGCGCCATCTGGCAGCGAGGCTAAGTAATTATTGAACCGCCTAGGTAAATGAGATGAGATGCGATTATCTTTAGTAATAGCGTTACTGGAAGTAGGCATGCGTCTGCCTTGGCTGTGTATATATTTAAGCCCTAAATAACAATATCTCTAGAAGCAATATCGTTTATGGAGATATAATAAAGATAAATGAATAACTACAATATATACGTTCCTTGGACTAACGCACCAATTGCTTAGCTCCAAACTAAGCTCGAATAAGCTACTATTAATGCTAGGGAACGAATAGAGATACTTATATACTTATTTTTATCTATAAAAACTTATTTTTACATGTCTTCGTCCCCGCGTCCATATATTAAAAGAAACCATAGTCCATCAGTATAATACTCGTAAGTACTTGGAACACATTTTCATTCCAAGTACGGCAGAAATTTACGTAATATTCAAAGACTGCCAAGAATGTAACTGTGCTGAAAATAGAACTTCCTTATCTAAATATTTAGTACTATAAAGAATTTTATCATGACACGCAAAGTGTATTTTAAATAGACTAGTACGAAATGAATTTGCATGCATTTTCATTTTCCTTTTTACGAGTAAAGGAACTCTACCAGTCGGACAGACGGGATACTTGATACAAGAGTTAACTTTCCTTTAAATTAACTTAAATTTTATTATGATTACTGGAAAAAATAAGCTACCTTGTATCACATCCATGTTTCTAAGTTATAAAAGGACCTATTCTAATAAACAAGAGAAACAACATATTCAAATAAGTTTTAAACATGAGGCACTGTGTGTATTCTATGGAAAAAAAAATCTGCTTCTAAGTCTATCAACGATCCTCCTCCTTGATTGCTTATTACTGAGTTGTGAGAGCTTGTTACATTGATTGCTTGTTCTATTTCATACAATCACACAGCATCTTTCTTGGCAATCTTAATGGAGTGGTTTCCAATTGCCTTCTCCAGCTTACATACTTACTAGTCGTGGCTAGGTTTCTTCACGATGTTCCTACACTGTAAAGCTGTTATGAAATGACGCATATACTCGAAGATGATTGATAATCCAAATGCGCGTGCTTGGCTGGCTTTGAACGGCCAACCTTTAATTTCCATCTATTTGTTCAAAAAAACAAAACACAGTCACACCACGGGAGGTCCCCGCGATCGCAGCGTGAAGAATGCACCATTTCGCTTTTGTTTATTTTTGTGACAGGTGGAATTCGTCAAGAACATATCGATGCCTAACGGCCAAAATGGCCTAAGCGACATTTTTTGCGAAATCGACTTATATACATCATTGGAATCGCCTTTTTTTTCTGCGTCGTTCTATCTAGGTTTCGTCTCTCTAGGGCGTCATTTTTGTCGCTTAAGCGGTTGGTAAATTAAGGCTCGAAGCCTAAATTTTACGTCCTAAGCGCCCAATATTTAGTGTTTTTTTTCATTCTGGTGGTTAGGAAATATAATATTTTGAAAAAGTTACTTAGACAATTTTGCTTGAAAACAATAAATAACAAAAATGTCGCTTAATACTTTTTGGCTGCAATTTTCAAATATAAGATATGGCGCTTAGGATTATTTACCCTATCACATATTACTATGCATTGTGGCGCTTATCCCATTTTTTCTGAAAATAAATGATTCAATCTATGGGTATTGGTGTCCCTGGTCGCAGACTTTCGCTGGTACAGGTTATCTGCGACACCCTGTATATTTAGTATTTCGCTAACACTAAGACTTTTTCGTCAATCACTTCTTATGTTGGCTTAATGTCGGTTAAGCAATTTTAATAAAAATACAGATGCAATTAAGTCGCTTAGGCTAACATGATTTTTTTTGGTAAATGCAGTTACGACATTTTTGCTGTAAAAAAATAAATCCATTTGAGCATAAGCGACTAAAAACACCCTTAGATGAATGATTTGTAATACTTTAATAAATACGTTTTGAAGCGAAGTATCTTTTATATTTACACCTAAAATTTGGAATCTTAGGAAGCAAAACCCAACGACTTATGATTTTTTTTCGTAATTTTTCGTCTTTAATCCTCTCTCCTGTAAAGTTTGTGAAGTGGCGGTTAGGCCTTTTTGGCCGTTAGGCATCGATATGTTCTGGGATACCTAAACAAGAACGGGTTTGGAGAAAGGTGACTCGGTTGTGCGTTTTGGTGCTAAATAAATATTGGATTAACGGAATGAGATTAACCATACTGTTCCGAAAAGGTCGCTTTTAACAAAAAATATATCGTCTCAAATTTCAGTGTCGTTTAATTTGAAATTTAATTAATTTTACTAACTTACATACTTACTTTGGACGGTGTAATTAATATGCTTGTACAGAAGAAATATATATAGCTAGAAATATGTTTTCTTTAAAATATCAGACAAACAAAATCAATTGAATTCATAATACTGGATGAAATAAAAATCTCCAAGAAAACAACAGTTGAATCATACCGTTTTCCTCGTAGTTAAATTATCAATTTATTCATTTATTCTATGAAAATGGACTTAGCAAAGTACATAAGAAATGTAGGTTGTCTTGTGGATGCGAGTGGCGTTTCGCCAAATCTTTTACTTATCTATATACTTGCAATAAAAATAAATATGTATATACGAGTTTTGTGGAACAAACTCACTGCTGGAGTATTTGCCGATGTTCACTGCATGAGGACCTTCAAGAAACGAACGTACTATCTTTTGAAAGGGAACGCATCGGCGATATCTCTGGTGTCGCGGATGACAATGGATGGCGGTGGTTGCTTATGCCTTGATCACACCGAGCAAACCGGCGAGACAGTAAAATGTTTCTCGGCCGAGACAGTGTAGTAAGCGAGTAGCTGTTCACACACGTTTTGAAATAAGCACAGCCAATTCAGTTCCATTGAGACTATTACCATCAGGCAATACGCTAGCTCATTGGCTGTCTCTGCCATGAAAAAAAATGTATGTACGTAATTTCATCTAAGAATAAGAGAAGTTCATCAAACTGATGACCGCTGATGGACTTTTTTTAGTAGTGACATTGGACTTTTATACTATTATACCAAGCGTGGGCAGATCGTTTTAGACTGACAACTGAGTCAAATTCACTGAACTTTAATTTATTCTTTCAGCCGCCATGACGATTTTTTTTTCATTATTAATGAACTGTTTTGCTCGTTCGAATGAAAAAGTAAACAATTCGAATGTATGGGCTTAAAAGCTTATGATATTCATTATTCAATGTCAAAAATACATCAATACACTTAGTTTTTTACATGAAAAATTATGCTTTTACACTATCCAGTCCAATACATACGGATGATACATACATATTACGAAAATGAAAAGTCCGACTGTTTCAAATACGAACAATTACTTAATATTACAATATTTGGCTGACCAAACTTTGCAGACGATATAATGTGCCACTTAATTTCTGTACTTAATTTTTTACAAGACCATATTCCTGCGCCATAATTACCCTCTTGATGCTCGATTGCGGCCGATCTTACGATCAGCCAGATATACATGATCTATTAGTATTATAGTGTAGGTACAATTGAGTGACCCGGCATAGGTGCACCCTCTATTCCCTTATCTCATAATTCGTCATCAAGCGCTTGACCAACGACTTAACGTTCCCCTGAAGCAAGGAGGAACTCAAGATGAAAATTTTGGGTCACCCATCCCAAGAGCTGCCTCTGAAAAAGTGGCTTATCATAAGCAATCGTAGACCGAGCGCGTTAACCAATGCGCCATCGCGATTCTCAAATTCCTCTTTTGCATTATTCGTTATGCAAAAAGGAACCACCTATCCATTAAACTTTAAGAAAGTTCGGACGAACACACGAACGGATTCCCCTATTCACCCGAGCACTACTAAACCGGCTTGAGTGCTACTCTTCAGAAGTGGATTAGTTGAAACGAGTGCTTTCCAACCTTAGTAGATGTTTTTGGATGAGTTGTTCGACTGTCCGAAGTTTTAGGAGCTTATTTTAGGTGTGTACTTAAGAATTGCGGTATTTCTAAAAAGAGATGTAGGCATGACCTCTTTTTAAAAATACCGCAATTCTTATTATATACTGACATTTGGTGGTCCCGCTGTGGATAAAATAGAATTCACGTAAAAATACACAACTCGTGTATAATCAAATTAAAATAGATTACTAAAATGTTAGTAATGAATTTCGAACATATACTCTAAGATAGGTGCCATATTTCACTCTTGCGTTGCGTAATATGAGAACCAAAAACACATTTTGGATGCCATAAATAAGTGTGACATTAGATACGGACAGGAAATAAGCACGGCTGTGACCGACGATCTGTCAAACGAGTATAAAGTGTTTGATTAATTGCTGTAAAACGTGGCAAAACACGGAAAATGTATGAAAACACAAACGTAAATTCGTAAACACCTCTTCCGCACTCGGCACAATGAGCACGTGTCTAGGGCCCCACGATCGATTGAGGCCCCCAGACCAGGGTCTAAGGGCCCCACGATTACCAAACCAGAGCTTTAAAGGCCTTGTGCTGAGTGCCTCTAATAGGTGAAAGTCGGCCCACACACACGAAATTCGATGTACACACACGCACACACACATTCAACACGGTAGGTAACTACAGCGGAATTTAACGAGTAAGCTATGAAGACAAGAATCTTTAGCTTCTCTGTAGCTAACTAGCTTCCAAATTTTATAGATAACTACTTCCAGCCCAACTTATACCTACAGTCACCCATCCTAAGACCTGCCCCTAGGAAAAGTTTTCTTCACGACGATTTCTTGGTAGCCCCGTCTCTTAACTTTACAGTTGAAGCACACAATCTGAAAAGTTAGGGAAGACTTTATACGAAGAATCCTGAAAGTGAGATATTCACTATAATAATATCATGTAGGTACTAGCGGCCGCCCGCGAATCCATCCGCGTGGATTTTGGTTTCTGCACACATATTGTTTTGCTATAGCCTAAACCCTTCCTCGTAACATGGACTTACAACACAAAAAAAACGATTCAAACCAGACGTTCCCGAGATGAGCACGTTCAAACAAACAAACAAGTTCTTCAGCTTTATTATATTAAGAAAATCAGAGATAAATTAGATCTATATAGGGTACGATTGTATTATTAGACGTTTCTTCCTACGATATTTTTGTTTTAAAAATGGATTACAAATTTAGTTAAGATATCGACATTACTGACAAACCAAGATGTAGATTTTAAGGTGAATTAATAACTTATCGTTAAAAAAAAAAAAATATCATATAAATCTAATAATGGAACATCTATGACGTACTTTCAGTTTATTATAAAAAGGTATGACGTAGCAAACACACACGTGTTAGCGTTAAAACCGTGATCGCGATTACTGGCACGTACTCATTAAAACCAAATGACGTTATAACATCTGCCTGGGAAAGGTATACTGATAATAGGGATGATGAAACCATACAGTTGTTTGTTTCTTTTTTAAACAACAGAAATGTTTTCTAACTGCTTGAATTAATTAACTAGCGACCGCCCGCGACTCTGTCCGCATTGTTTTCGGTTTCCGCACACATACTCGTAAGTAGGTATATAGCTTATAGCCTTCCTCGTCAAATGGACTAACCAACACAAAAACAAAATTCGGACCAGATTCCAGAGATAAGCGCGTTCAAACAAACAAACAAACAAAGTCTTCAGTTTTAATTTATTAGTATAGATATGTATGGAAATCAAATCATTAAGATTATTTTAAAGTGATTAAAAATACTAATCTTATAAATAACAGAAAACATACCAACACATAAAATACATGGAACCCCCTTCTTTTTGTACAATCATTGTATCGTAACATTAATAGTGATAATAATATGAGTTTTGGTGGGTTTAAGGTTATCCTTTCATAATATGGTAATCCTTATGGTTAAAGTCCACCATAATCTTAATGATTATAATAATCCCTAATCTCGTTCTTTGGAGTACACATTGGTGTATATGAGTCATAAAATAAAAAATAAAGTGAGAGATTTTTACGATTTAATTTATCTGTCAAATCAATCCAGTTGTTTTTTAGCCTATTCTATATTCACTGCAAATAAAAAATCAAATCAGTCTTGTTTATAAATTTAATACAGTACAGGTTGATTGATTATATTTTTTTCGGTCGCACAATTTTTATATATTATTAAAAAAAAATTGCTTGACAACAGATTTTGTGTAAGAAAACCTTCAGAAGAAGTTTTTGAAGGGCACCTTAACCAAACACCTATTCGTGCGTGACCTATTGTTCTTGATACCTTATGTTTACTTCTATTGGTCATGGTAGTTCAAATGTATTTAGAGTATCTGCTTTTGGTACCAACATCCGTTAAATAAGGAGCTCGATGGCGCAGTGGTTAGCGCACTCGGCCTGCGGTTGCTAAAGTTAAGCAACGTTCGCAGATGCCAGTCATCGGATGGGTGACCGAAAAATTTCATCTCGAGCTCCTCCGTGCTTCGGAAGGCACGTTAAGCCGTTGGTCCTGCGCCTGATCTCTCTACGGTCGTGTCAGATTGCTGTCCCACCGAATTATGAGAGTGAAGGAATAGGGAGTGCACCTGTGCTTGCGCACTCACTTGTGCACTATAATATATCCTGCGTACCTGGCTGATCGTAAGATCAGCCGCCATGGCCGAATACGGCCGGAGGGTATTATTATATAATCATTGT
Source organism: Nomophila noctuella (assembly GCA_958496325.1). Lineage (NCBI taxonomy): Eukaryota > Metazoa > Arthropoda > Insecta > Lepidoptera > Crambidae > Nomophila > Nomophila noctuella. The sequence goes on along the minus strand of OY292494.1, from coordinate 10,160,405 downwards.
TATCATCATCATCATAATCCTAGCGCCACTCCCGGTTGCTTTCTCGGCCATTGCCACAAAGCCCAGGGTACGCTGCGACTATGATTTTTAAGTGTCCAGCTTGGTTATTACAATGGAGTGACTGCCGTCTGACCTCCGTAACTCTTATAAGGAAACCCTCCCATTTGGATCATAGTACCTTAATGTGCCTTCTCAAGCATCATTACTCTTATCCTTCAAGTGTCAAGTGATTCAGGGCCCAGACTTGGTGTTCATAAACGACTGCTAATGTGACGGCTTGTGCCTTTTGTAGCAAGCATGAGCTGGAGATTATTAGATGGTCACCCATCCGGCGTTTGCGAATATTGCTTGACTATAACAATCGCCACGTATGGTCGTAACACAGCGCAACCGAGCTCTTATCAGTCTATTCACCGTCAGATACTTACATATGTCCTTTAAAAATGCACGAACAGAAACATGAAAACATGAATTCGCAAATGGCGTGCGAAGTGAAAACTTTATCTGAATTGTTACGTAATAGTCCGGAGCGGATTGTTCCCCGTCCAATGAAACTGCTCCCTGAGGCTCCTCTTGAATAATGGGAAACGCGCGGCCATTTTAATATTTTGTTTACATTTTTATATTGCAATTTTAGGATACATGTTCAAGAATAAATGGTTTTAAAATGAGTGAAATTATTTTTACGTACGTTATTGATAATTTCTTCATATTTCGCAAAAAAATATATAATGCATATTATTATGAATTAGGTTGCATCATTTAATCCCTAAAATGAAGATTTTTAAAATGACACAGATGACCAAAAGCTGGTACATAATTATTAAGGGCATGTTACCGTTGGCTCTGATAAATACTAATACCCTTACCTACCTTAAAATCTTCTACATAATTTATTTCAAGTAATAATAAAGTAAAGCTAGTATCGGCCAATTAAATTCCCACTGCATGGCAAAGGCTTCCAGATTTTGAAATCATGTTTTCGTTACAAAGAAGGTTTTGCTTTGGTTTTGGTGATCACAAACTCGGGCTGTGTTCAGAAACATCGACACAAATTTGACCCGACCCAGGAATCGAACCCAGGACCTCGAGACGGCCCAGTACTCAACCCACTAGACCATTCAGGTGTAATAATAAACACAATAAATAAACGCAAAACTCATTGTATAAACTTTCAAGTACAAACGGTTGCCAACGTTTTAGGTAAATAATAACAGCCATTACATTAATACGGAATTCTCAAGTCGGAACTACTGAAACAACTTGCTAGGGGCATTGCACGACTTCCTTGGTTACGTTCATATTGCGTAATAGTTTTAATCATGGATTTAAATTGTTAAATATGCCCGACACCAGGAAATTATGATTATATTTTGTTTGACATGACGTATGCTCCGACATGCCGTCCGTGCTATAAGAAGAGAGCGTCGCTTCATGTTAAAGTGCCAATTTTAGAGCGGCTCAAAGTATGGCGAGGGCGTATCTAATGGTTTAAGTCTATGGTTTTAACGTTGTTTGTACCTACTAACTGAAACTTACTCATAGTTGTGGGCAGTTATTACGACAATATTCTGTTTCTACGTGATTGTTCTATTTAAGGTGTAAAAGGTGCCGATGATTTAACGAAGCTGGAGGGGCGTGAGGACCTCAAACTTACATACCAAATTGGTAGGTAATAAGTGACCTGCTTGAGGCAAATCCTTAAAGGACGGTTGCGATCATGATGGGTGTCTCTAGAAAATAAAATAATGATGCTTATACAAACACAATGTACACAGTCATGAGAACCAACATGTAAACACATTACATACACATCGACTCTATGTCAAAGCAGTAAATATTATTATATTATTTATATTGTGGCGGATTGGTGACCGTAGTTCGGTGTAAGATCGTTACGAAGAAGAATGCTAAAAACAATTTTAAGTATCATGTCATTTTGTGCCCAGTTTAATCTGCAATAGACCTCTTTTGAGAAATTGTCAAAACTCTTGTTCTAGTTAGCGCCATCTACATTGCTCTGTCGGTACTATTACATAGCTTGGGTTGTGGAAAGGTTCACGCAACAAGTGGGGGTAGGAAAATTATGTCTTCTATATTATTTGGATGTCGCCGTTTGTGCTATCAAGAGATGAGATATAATTTGAGTATTCCTGAACATAAACCACGAATCATCTTAAGAAATAACAATTATTTTTGAATTTGACCAAACAAAAGCGATAATTATGTCCCAATACAATTTGTAATGAGTGAAAGTTTGTATAGTCAAAATAATCATGGTTATTTTTTTCAGTTTTTTAAATATTAAGCAGTGAAATTAATGTGTTTATTTTAAAATGAAATATGAAAGTGCGATTTAGTTTCACAACGTTCAAGCGGAAATAAAGTGTACTTTACTGACACCACAATTTATCACGATAAAAATATCATAATAAAACCGTAGCTCAAACAGCATTAGGATCTGTTTTCTGAGAAAATAATTATTCTGTTTCTCATTTATAATAATTTACCTCAACGCGGTTTCATAAAATAACATCAGCAGAAAGTGTGGTGTAAATTAAATTTAGGTTTATTTACTGTGTATTATTTTTGGGCATACACAAACAAAGTGATATACGAGCTTGTTATTTCCTTCATGCGATAATTACGTGATAAATTTAATATTTTATTATCTCCGTAATTAATATAATTATGTAACAGTTTAATTAGTGAAACTAAGGATATATTGTTATGTTTGCAGTGAATACAATAATACTATTATGGTAAGGTATGTAAAAAAATGTATTATAGGTACATCTAAAACACTAGGAAAATCTAACTTTACGTTAAATATAGACGCCATTTTCTTTTAGAGGTCATAAACACGTACACATAAAATTCGAACGTGGATCTCACGCACGTGATTTGAAATAACTTTTATTTTCATTTATCCGAAGAACGTGAAGATTTTAAAAAGTTTTATTAAAAGGTATTCGAGAACAACCTACTTTACTTACATTCACTTGTTCAGTTATTAATTAGACTAATATTGTTTTAAATTTCTACATTTAAAAAAAATCTTCTCGTCAGGCAGAGTTGCATATTTTTTAATTTCTAGTTATTTCTTTCTTTACCAGAAAGTTTAAAGAACCCGAAAAAAGACAATCAAATAAACTTATCTCCAAAACTCGTTGTTGATTCGCACTCTAAACACAAAATGGGTCATTCCATCCCATCTCAACTCATTCGGGCCACCATTAAACTTATCGCAGCGGTCAACGCGGTAAGGTGGCCTATCTGTATCCATTTGACGACATGCGAAGCCCTTCCACCACTCGAAATGAGGGGATGAACCTAATCACCCCCTGTTAATCTTTGCCGGAGGGAAATAGGACCTCAAAATTTTCCATTACAGTGTTTTCTAATGTTACACGGTTTTAGGACGTCGCGGTTCATAATATTCATTCGTGGTATGAAATTGACATTGTTGTTTACTATTTGACTAAGAGGTCGCGGGTTCGATCCCCGCACAGGACAAAAATTTGTGTGAATGAACAGGTTTATTTTTCCTGGCCTGGGTGTTATATTATGTATTCACCCATAGTTGTAATACCACTGTTGATTCTGATGTCTGTAATACAAATGCTTAAGCTACTTAACACGGAGTCAGATCAATGTATGTGATGTTAAATATTTATTTATTTCTTATTCGGATATGACTTATTGAGTATGAGTTTGATGGGTTATGCTCTGAGGCTATGGTTTTAATCATCAGCCTGTTGCAGCATAAACCAAAAACTAGCTCCATTTTGGGAAAATTTACTAGGAGATATTATAAAAAGTATTTTCCTACTATAATATCTTATCTTATCATAAGCATTATAATACCGAAAATCACTTTGGTGTAATCCACGGGAAGAAGTTTCCATCACGTATCTTCTATTGTTTCGCACCATGATCGACAGACGAAAAGTGATGATTTTTATCAAATGATATAAGACAGTGATAAGGAATGGCTTGTTATCTCATCTCAACAGTCTGAAATTGAGATAAATACTCAAATGAAGATAACAATGTTATGTAATTAGGTATTTCTTGATGTTCCTGTGATTAATCATTGAATTCTACTAAACTAACAAACTAGTATTTGCCAAGCCGTCTATTCAGCTCTATTACTAAGTCTAGTATATTTTTTATTACCTTATTCCCCAAAAGTTGGCACATGACAATTAACAAAACTATGTAAATTCATGGACAAAGAAATCTGTCTCAGCAACTTAAAATAGATCTTTTAAAACAAAGATTGATGAAGACGGATAAGTAAAGGAAAAGTATCAACAGCGGCTTTCAAGTTTCTTTTCTGGGTATCATTTTTCGTTTCAGTTTCGACACTTTCTTTTGTTCAAAACCATACCAAAGATTTAAACATTATTTTTCCATTGATGAAATAATAGCAACAAATGTTATTATAGACTTTACATTCATGTTTTTTTTTATATCTTGTATACTGTACAAACTCAGTAGAAAACACTTGTATGTAGAAAGTAACCAAATACTTCAATAAATTTCGAGTCCATTCCTCCAAGTCCATTTCGCTCCAATGAATAACAAAGGTGTAAATATCAGAAAACCCTTAAGCAAAGTTATTCACTCGTTTATCTGCGATTGTTCGTCTTCAGGGAAGTTCAACATTTTAGCCCGGACGCCTTATTTAGTCCTGATCATAGATTTAAATCGTAAGATATGCCTTTGCCATAAATCTATAAATCGATCCGCTCTGAAATTGGCACTAAAATTTGAAGCGAGAGTCGCTTGTTATTGCAGTGACAGCATGTTAAAATTTACATCATGTCAAACAAAGTAATGCCACAGTTTTCTTGTGTCAGGGCATATCTCAGATTAAAGAATACCATAGATACTCCCTATGTCAGATTTGAGCGTAACCACCAAAACGTCAAAAATTTACCTAGCTTTACAGTCAGTTTTTCTCAATAGAAGGCGACGGGCACGCTATAATGACGACATCATCCCACTTGACGTATAGTCGATTAGAGTACGTGTATCTGCTATCTTGGTCTATCACACGTGATTCATAATAGGGAGAGAAAGGATAGCATAACTTTCAAATTATTCCCTCCATCTATTGATATCTATTCTAATATATAAAGCGGAAGAGTTTGTTTGTATGTTTGTTTGAACGCGCTAATCTCAGGAACTGCAGGTCCGATTTGAAAAAGTCTTTTTGTGTTGGATAGTCCATTTGACGAGGAAGGCTTTAGGCTATTGGAAAGCGAAATCCACGCGGACGGAGTCGCGGGCGGGTGCTAGTTCATTCATATCAAACGCTTTAATTCTCTGCTCCAGATACACCTGCTTCAGTTCCCAGACAGTTTATCTCTTCCCCATGGAGTTTATTGTGTTCAATATGTGGCGGTTTTGCTCCTGTGAGTTGCATGAGATTTATGGACGGCCACGCCATAACGACGACGTCATCCCACTTGACGTTTATAGTACGTGTATCTGCAATCTTGATCTATCACACGTAATTCATAATAAGGAAGGAGAAAAAGGATAGCATAACTTTCAAATTATTCCCTTCATCTATTGATATTCATTTACCTGAAGGGCATATCAAAGCTTTAATTCTCTGCTCCATATACACCCGCTTCAGTTCCCAGACAGTTTATCTCTTCCCTAGGGAGTTTATTGTGTTCAATATGTGGCGGTTTTGCTCCTGTGAGTTGCATGAGATTTATGGACGTGTCTGGATGTTGTAAAAATAGATCGTGTGGTTCCAAGCAGCTTTAAATCTTTTTGAAGACATAAAAGAATCGCTAACACAAACTTTATTGTTTAACTAACATCGTCTGCTTATAATAAAAACTGAAGGGATTTTATTAGCTAGCAACGATCGCCGTGTTGCATTTATTGGCGATTTATATCACATTTTGAACGTTTATTAGTAAAAACAATTTTAATCGTATTTACAAAAAAAGGTAATAAAATATTATAAGACGAAAAAATATTTTTGTGTTGGACAGTCCATTTGTCGAGAAAGGCTTTCAGCTATTTTATAACACTAAGTGTGCGGAAACCGAAATCCACGCCGACGGAGTCGCTTGCGGCCGCTTCTCTAAATAAAAAGTTTGAGGATCCAAGTCGACTTCGGCCTTAAACCTCTGAAACTGCCACCACCTGTTGAGTAAGTACTAATCCATATCCATGAAATGAGTGCAGATATTTACGAGCCGTTATGATATATCCATAAAACTGGTACAGTCACGCTGGATCGTTTCAAGCTCTTTTTTACGCAGCAGAGGCTAATTCTTTACGTCTTTTGTGAAACGAAATGAATTGAATTGGAAAGAGCAACTAAAGCCGCTTTACTCGGCTCATACCAAATATGGTTGGGAAGGGAGAGGAATGTCATCGGTGAAGGTGATCGTTAGTATACTATAAAGGGGCCCCTTAAACCTACACGCTGGGTCGCAAGTCCCAGGCGCCGACTGACATTCCTCTCTGTTCCACGCGATGGACCCGGCACCCGCACGGAGAATCCATGGATAGCTAAGAAGTTCGTCTCTAATTTGTTCAGCAATTTCATTCGCTAAGATAGTTTTGACAATACGCTTGGTGTAGTGCTCAAGAAGTGGATTATTAGACCAAGAGGTGGCGGGTTCGATCTCCGCACAGGACAAACATTTGTGTGCATGGACATGTATGTTTGTCCTGGTCTGGGTTTTATATGGATCTATTTAAGTATATTTGTCAAACCACTGTTGATTCTGATAGCTGTAACACAACAACTTTAAGCTACTCATCACGTAGTCAGATAAAACTATGTGATTTTGTGATATATTTATTAGTAAATTCTTTGTAAAGAATGAACAGTGTAATCAATAATAATTGGTTGAACTATACAGGGACAGAAGCATTACAACACACACAGACTTTTCTCAAAGGAAATTAAAAAATTGTTATTCGAACCTTTCTTGTCGTAATTCTAGTGATTATAATATCAAACATATTTTTAATCGGCAACATAACAATATATAAATATATCTAAACTAATATATGAAGCTGAAGAGTTTGTTTGTTTGTTTGTTTGAACGCGCTAATCTCAGGAAATACTGGACTGATTTGATAAATTATTTTTGTGTTGGATAGTCCATTTGACAAGGAAGGCTTTAGGCTATTGGAAATCGAAATCCACGCGGACGGAGTCGCGGGCGGCCGCTAGTTGTTATTATATACGGGACCAATATTTAATAGCAACTTCTCTTGTCTTTATGTTACGTAGGGTGTGAAATATCAAAACATATTGTTCAAAATATCTCGCGATTTCATCTTTATTCACCGCTGTGTTTACATGAAAAAACATTCAATTGGCGCCTTAAAACTAATCAGTATAACAAAAGTGCGGGAACGCTGAAAGAGCAGGACTTTTGTTCGGGAGAAAAATACAATGCTCTGGGGAAATATCCGATAAGATATTCTGGTGCCAGCCATCACATTGTCACTTCGGGCAGAAACTGCTAAGTAGAAATATTGAGACGTAACTTTGGGGATACATCTTTTTTTACAATATGTTTTTGTTCGATTCTTTCGTTTTGATTGTTGTAAATGACCTATTTGCTACTGGAATGAATGTTTTTTGTTATCCATAGCATTATATTGCTATAACTAAGATTAATTTTTAGCATGAAACCATTAATGTACAGACACATTATTAGAAATTATAATTAAGAACACATAAATGTTTATTTAAAACATTGTGTATTATGAAATAACGGATGAAAAGGTTTGAAAAATAAATCAGTGAGAACATACTAATTATTTGTCTGCTTTAAAATAACTTCGTCAAACTTATTTGGCTTTACGACGAATTAGCCAGTGCTTATGTTTAAAACTTTTCTGACTGCCACTTACGCTAGTAAAATGTTTATCTATAGACTCGAAATAAACAACAAATACAAACATTTAGATTTTTGAAATCCGATATTAGTACCTCTACGACTGTACACAAATAAACTAGGTCATTCGCGCGGAACCTCATGCATCTGAACCGCGCCGTATAAACAGAATAAAACGTCGGCAAACAAATCGTAAGTGGTCGTTGGTTTTTATTTGAAATGCTCCGATCCACCACATGACGGATGGGAAGCGTGAACGTAAACCGTGATATTTCGCCTGCAATACTTAGCTTAGAATTTACGTATCTACTCATTTATAAAAACGTAAAACATGGCTAATAAACTGCATATATTATTTATAAACGAGTTTATAACAGATATTTATATTGAAGATCTCAGCCCATACTGCATATATTATTATACGAGTTTATAAACAGATATTTATATTGAAGATCTCAGCCCATAGGGGTCCATAGGGTCTTTTGAAGCCTGTGTGGGGCCAAACAAAGCCAACAGTGTAGAGGCTTTTTGGAACCAATTAAATTGCTTTTAATAAGAATTACCTATTACGAATAGTTTTATCTACGATTTCTAGCCCGATACTGCAGAGTTGTGACTTAAACGGATAATATTTATTAGGAGCAATTTTAAATTAACCAAAATCATCATATTTTGATGAAGCCTGCATTTATTAGTCAAATCAATAAATACTTTCTTTTGCAACCCTTCGATCGTTTAAAACTATAGATCCTGACGCGAAACTTAACTCATAATCGAAAATTCCACGGCAAAGTTAACCTTCGCTTGTTTACTGGTTTTGATTGATCCCAAGTATTTCCACAATAAAAATTGAGTTATTAGGTTATTCGCTCCCAACTTTACAACCTCCGATACGAATTTTTATTTAAACTTTGTTCCAATAATTGCATTCGTGATCGTAATAAAAAATTGGAAATCAATACGGCACGAGACGATATTAAAATGTTTATTAAAACTTGCTAGAAAGCAGAATGCTGTTTGGCGGTGAGCGGACTTGATTAGTTTTTACTTTTATTGAAAATGCTAATTTTAACTAAGTTTTGTATTTTCTTTTGCGCCAGTGTCTACTTAGGCGAGTCTTGGCCGCGCGACGAATACTTTATTAAATAAAAAAAAATGCCTTGGACTAACACACCAATTGCCTAGCCCCAAACTAAGCTCGAAGCTTGTACTATGGAAGCTAGGGAACGGATAGACATACTTAAATACTTTTATAAACATCCATGACTCGAGTACAAATGCCGATGTTCATCACACAAACATTTGCCCCTAGCGGGATTCGAACCCGCGACCCTTGGTTTTGTAGCCAGGGTCTCTAGCCACTCGACCAACGGGTCTGTCAGTGCCACTTTACTATCGATCTACATGAGACTTAAGAATTCACGTGAGTGCAATCACGTGACTTCCCTATTCCCTCAATCCGAGCTTAGTGGAACTTTTAACAAGACTTGTGAGAGATCAGATGCAGAACCAATGACTTGAAGTGCCTTCCGAGACATGCAAGTAATTTGTGTCAAGTCCAGACTCCGGTTTTTTACTAGTTCTTGCATACTTATAGATTTGTTCTAACAGAAATAAATTTTGTATGAATACTAGCTTTTACACGCGACTTTGCCTGCGTAGAATTAAGTCAAAAATCCGTTCAGTACTTTCAGCGTAATTACCGATTATCAAGATTTCTGTTTTATTGCATGGGAGATTTGAATTGTGATGAGAGTATTTTTACACTTGAGTCTGCCCATTGCCTGCCTGTTTACTAAATTTCATCAACTTCCATTCAGAAGTTTCAGCGTGATTGACGGATAAAATCCAAACAAAGAAACTTTCATATCTATTACTGATATAATAAAGCTAAAGAGTTTGTTTGTTTGAACGCGATAATCTCGGGAACTACTGGCCTGTTTTGATAAAACCTTTTTGTTTTGGATAATCCAATTGACGAGGAAGGTTTAGGCTATCGAAAACCTATGTGTGCGGAAACCGACAACCTCGCGGACGGAGTCGAGGGCGGTCACTAGTTTATACTATTAGTGTTTTTTTCTCTTACTCTTATTGTAAGAACTTTAAATATTAATTATCATTGATTGATTATAAAAAAAAACAGATATAAGTATGCATTATTTCCCTTATCTCTTATCGGCAAGATGCGGTAGCAAGCATCTGATGTAAAACTAAAGGACATGGCTCATTCCTGCCTAGTGATGGCCACGAATGGCACAAAAGCACAAAATATATTAAATTAAAATAAGAATTTTCATATATTTTACAATCTTGTAGAACTTGTCAGTATTAAAAAAGAAATTAATTAGTAATTTAACTTCCGCTATACACTGCTTTTGAAAAAATGCGTTCCTTTCAACGTAAATACGGATAGTCTGCTCTTGTCCTCCATAGACACAATATAATATTGTATGAAAAACAGTGACATACAATAAAATAAAGCTTTAACTATAAAAAATATTTGAAATTGTATCATTTAACGTATTATTTATCACAATTAACTAATTTTAAACAAAGTATTTTATTATTTTTCCCAAAATGAATATTACTTTAAGCAGTAAGGAATGAATATTATTGTCATTATTTCGACAGTTATTGTCAAATATTTAAATCCGTTGCCATGGAAATAATATACAATGCGTGACAGAGTAAGCGTTAGCAAAATTACGATAAGAGAAAAAGAGACAACACTTTTTTCACGGTACACCTTTGAGTAACCTTAGTAACCAATGTATCATGTCATCAATCAAAACAATGCTACAGTAAGGGATTGAAATGTTTTTTGCAATCTTTGTGTGTCTGTATAATTATAACCTCAAGTTCTTGGACTTTAGTTGTTAATGATATTGAATGTTCTGATAGTAACGAGTCTAATGCAATACGACATGTTTGTGGGAAATGAATTTGGTATCTAGGCAAACGTTCCGTAGAATGTTGGCCATGTCTTTTCAAGTTATGATACAAACTGTTGCTGACCTCTTTTCTATCATTATATTTTGTAGTTTTATTTACAATTTTTGAATATGATTTATGTCACAATTCATGGAGTATTGATTAAACAGAGAAAATGTAGGAATATTATTTTATTTTTTTAGTTTATTATTGAGGAACTAAACTAACTTGAAACACAAACAGTATACAACCAGAGAAAGAGCACATTGTACTATTTCTCTTTCTTTTTCTATCATTAAAATCTTTTACACTATAAAAATATATATTCTCACAAGAATACAAGATAACAATCACTTCGACTGACAATGTAGCGAGTGAGTCAGGCGAACAACTCTAAGCTGTAACTTGAAAATACGAACGCTAAACTTACGCTTCACTGTACGCTTAACTGTACACTTCATATTCACAACACTCTAAGGCTCGTATTAATAAATCACTCTTAACTCTGAGCTCGAGCTTGAGTGCGAACTTGAGGTGCTGTTTTGTATGAGAATGACATATCTAGTTCGCACTCAAGATAGAGCTCAGAGTTGAGTGCGATTTATTAATACGAGCCTAAGGCTCGTATTAATAAGTCGCACTCTACTCTGAGATCGAACTTGAGCGTGAGCTTGAGGTGCTGCTTTATATGAGAAAGACATAACAAGTTCGCATTCAAGCTCGAGTTCAGAGTTGAGAGCGATTTATTAATACGAGCCTTAGGTGAGAGTTTGGATCATTACTAGTAAATCTTACTAGTTTGATTTACTAAATACTTGAAGGGCCCGTTGGTCTAGTAGTCAGAGACCCTGGCTACAAAACCAAGGTTTACGGGTGTGAATCCCGCTAGGGGCAAATGTTTGTTTGATGAACATCGGCATTTGTACTCAAGACATGGATGTTTGTAAAAGTTTTTAAGTATGTAGGTATGTCTAACCGTTCCCTAGTTTCCATAGTACAAGCTTCGAGCTTACTTTGGATGGCAATTATTGTGCAATCCAAGGAATTAATTAAATTAATTTATTATCTAAAAATACTATATTGATACCTAAACGTGACTTCTACAATATCACACTATTATAAACGTGAAAGGTTATTTGTTTGGATTTTAAGATGTTTGTTCGTCAATCACTCTAATACTACAGAACGGTTTCATATGAATTTGATTAAAAAAAATCCTGATCAAATGCTTCTATGGGTTAACAAAGGAAACGCGATAATTCCACTCTGGCAAAGCCACTGCCAGCTTGTTTATTAATAACGAACATGAGGGTTACCTGATAGTGATCATTGCTGCCTATGGACATCAACAACCGCACTAGGGTCATAGATGCGTTGTCTGCCTTTAAGACCCCATACCCTCGCCAACTGAGCTCTGGCGACCTCACTCACCAGCGGAAACATAGCAGAACAGTTACGAAGTGCTACTTCACGGTGGGCTTCTTTGGAAAATCACTACAATAATAATAACAAACACTTCGACAAACAATTAGAAGTTACTCCAACAAACTCTAAGCTGTAATACAAACGCTAAACTCACATACGCGTTCTCTTGAAGTTGCATTGTATGCGCAGCACTCTTAGGTGCGACGGAACTTTGACTCATTACCCGATAGTTCTAGAACATTCTAAACACTCTCTTGCCGCGTTATTTGAGGAAGATAAACATTTGAGTGTATACTAGCTAAGTTTGGGTGCAGTGAGATGGAAACTACTGGATTAGGTGGTGGTTTCCTGAACAGAGCTACTAAACATTTCTCCATGAAATCTTATTGTATCTGACAATATTTTCTCTCTCACATGCCTTTTCAGGCATAGTAGTTAATCAAGTGTTTTAATTTTAACCAGTCAAAATGTGTGTGAACAAAAACCGTTGTATGAAGATTTTAGTTTTTCTATCTAGGCCAAAGAAAAAGACATTTAATTATTATTGGAGATTGTTATCTTTGCAACTTATAATTAGCGATGTTTGAGATAGATAATACCAATACTACCATTACCAATAATATGTAAGTTTTTTTTATACTAGACGGAGATGAGAACACGCGTCTTTAGCCGCGTTTGAAGACTTTTGATCCATTGTACAAAAGCGGTTGTTAACCATTACGGTCGTCAACCTGTTTAATACTCAACATAGATCAAAAAACGAAATGAAACATTTTCATCAACAGACGTTGTTTTCGTGACAGAATGACATCATCGTGAAGTGTACATAAATCTCAAGCCTTAAATCCTGGCCTGAATATTAATCTTGGTTAAGTCCACTATCTCGAGAACACAATGTTTAAATATTCAGAACAGGTCACTGAAAAATAGAAAAAAATACACGGAAAAAGTATGACTACCTATCTTTTTTTCCTGTGTCAGTCTTTCCAGGAAGGTAATTGGGAACTAGGTAGTTCCACAGACCTCCATCCATTCATCTAAGCGGCACATGCGTTTAGCATTTTTTTATCTCTAATGTTTACTTTACTCCTCTAGAGGATGTAGGTAAATGCATTGCATCTCATCTTAATATCATAATAAGTACATATAACAGCCGTAACTGTTATTATACTCGGGACGAAAAACCTTATCCGCCAACTTGCCGTGGCAGTTAAGACGGGGCGTCTTAACTGCCAACTAAACTTTTCCGCTTATACACTTCTAGCACAAGATCAGACTAAACCGATTCAATAAGTATTAAAAAGTAAATCAGTGAGGTAGAAAATGTAAAACAAAAATTTTCTCTTTTGTTGACAATATTATCACAGCTCTGACGACATCCATGCACACCTACCTACTTATATTTTTATACACTATTTGAGACGTAATATTTAATGTTGCAAAAGTTATAAAAATTAATGCTGGCTGAAAGGTAGGACGCCGTAAAATGCCATAAAATAACTTTATCCCATTATGACGTGTGGCCGTATCAGCGGCCGGTCACAATCGAGACAGTCTCGGCTTGAGCACTGTTGCGCGAGCACGGCGCGGCACGCATCGCAGCGTTCGAACATCGCGTTCCAAGTTTAAAAAAAGAATATCTGATGCGAACGAGATTCCGAAATTGACCTCGTAACTTTTTAATTCAGTGTAAAATTTTACTTTCGACCTCTTTTGGCTGTGGACTGTTTTCTTTACGGTGCTGATGCTGGCTGAAAAGTTTGTTGGAAAAGTATCCTGTTGAAGAAAGTGCGGTAAGTTGTTTTAAAGTATTGAATTCGATTTATAATTTGTTATTATCGTAATATGTTTAAAGCTTTCATCATAAATTTTAGGAGATATTTTTTTGTTTCGCAGTGGATATTGTTTAAGTGAGTGCACCGGCTTACATTACTATAAAATAAATAATTATACGCGGGGATCAAAGGTTATTTCCAAATAAAATGTTACGTAATTTTCATAGGAATTGAAACTTAAAATTTTGAATACGGGATTCCCATTATTTTAAACTTATGCAAAAGGGAATAAAAAGCAATTCTACGTTAATCCTGGATATGAGAATATTGTAACTTATTCAAATAAATTTACAGTCGTTTGAAAAGTTTAGGTCATAAAATAAATTTATTTTACAAATATTGTAATCGTGCATGACAGTTATAACTATAGTTCGCTATGATTTAAGTGCAATCACAACAAAACTTAAAACATGAAACCTCATTAAAGCAGGCGGAAATGGAGAAAACACTAACATCTAATATTAAATAGCACGTTTAATAGTGTTTATCTTTATTTCCTTTGAGCCTACACCTAATTTCATTCTTCCAAAAAAGATAATTTAGCTATATCTTTTTTTTATAAACTTAGTAAATTATCGTCATGATTATCATCTTACCATCCCAAGCAAAGTAGTGAATGTACCACTTCAGGTGGGTGGTAGGTGACCCGGCCCCGTACAGCTCTGATTAACCATAATACATGGGAAAAGCTTCTGCCATTTCACCGGAATAGCTCGTTGAGCCAATTATAAAACCTTACATCATTATGAACATTCCGGGACTAATAACTGATGACTAGGTTTGTCTTATAAAATTTTACGGGTGATGGATTAAATTTCATAATAATAAAACAAAATACATACACAGAATAAAATAGTTTTGCCATCGGTCATTTTTATCGTAACAACTAACATCATAAAATTGCATAAATTTTATGTAAAATTTTATAAGACAAACCTAGTATTAATTTAGAGCATATATGCACGAAATATGTGATTATGTCAAGGATTACCCACACTTGTTTAATATGGATTGGCTCAATCGACCGAATAGATAGGTACACCTAACATGATCCTAGGAAAGCTATCTTATCTATCAAGGTCTTAATCATTAAATGTCAAAGCTTTTGTGATACTTCTGTTAAGTATTGTAGCAAACATGGGTTTTTGGGCCCATTTTGTGTTTCTAACCTAATATGTCTGAGTTACTAAATGGTTCTCCGAACCCTATCCCTAGCTACACTATCGCAGTCTACTGCTGGACATAGGCTTCTACATGCGCTTTTTATTTATTCTGAACCTTTGCACCTTGCATCTTTCCCCATCCAGACATATCTATCCATCCAGTAATCTTTTACGCAAAACTCACATGCACACAGTTTTAGTATTTTTTTATAATTGACTAGCGGACGCCCGGGACTCCGTTGCTTTGATTTCGGACACATTTCGGACACATTCCGCACACATTGTGAATCGTGCATTCTATAGCTTAAAGCCTTCCTACTCAAATGGACTATATAATACAACACAAAGCATTTTTCAAATAGAGCAGTTGTATCTGTCATTAGCGCGTTCAAACAAACTCTTTAGCTTTTTAACATTAGTATAGATATGGATATTAAATAAAAAACGCATGGAAATCTATGAGCCGACTGCAATACAACACCCATTTTATAAACTTTTCCGTTTTCGCTCATGAGATTATGTTAATCTTTATTGTATTGTTTATCTCTTATTTGACTATTTGTTGCCTTTGCGAATCTTATCTGGCCCACGGCCATCGGTCGTCTTTTGACAGATAAGACTTGTGTATTAAGAGAGTTAGTTCTTAGTTGATTCTTGAAGTTGGATATAATATTGAAGCATACTTATATTATGTGAAAGTTTGTTTGCTTGGATATTAGTCCGTCAATCATGCTGAAACTACTGGACGGCTTTTGATGCAATTTAGTATGAAGGCAGGGTATGGCCTGATTTAGATGATAGGATACTTTTGGTCCCGATTAAATGCTCCCATGGGATAAAACGGAAATCATGATAACGAAAACTAGTCAACTATCAATCCACAACTTTAGTAGTATGAAATCTGTAATCCTGTAATCAAGCCCGTTGGGTTCGTGTCTTGTTAGGTCACTTTAACATATACATTTGTACTGGAGTCATGGATGTATATGAAAGTGTTGAGTGTGACAATCCTTCCCCAAATAGAAGCTTAGTTCGGAACTGGGCAATTGGGGGGATGAGTGCAAGTTTTTATTGTTTTTTGTTTCACTTAACCTAAAAGTTTAACCATAAATGAGTTACCGCATGAACTCAACGATAGTAATTACTCCAATCAACATTAATAATGAAATGAAGGCTTATTTTTTGCAGTTACTGACGAAAATGTCATTGTCGAAAAGTTCTTTATAATTATGTACCAATGTACCTAATGTGTTAATGACTTATTGCGACGCGTCAGCAAAAGTACAAACAATACTGGTTTTTAAATGCTGCACTATTGTTTTTTTTCAGTTTTTGTGTTGGTAAATAAATCAATAAAATAAAATAACTTATTATACAATACCGTATTGCTACTTGCACACACACAAAAACAAAGCACTCCCTAATACTTCCTATTACGAGTAAAAGCACTGAAATCTAATATGGCTAATGAGATCTTAAGTGCTGACCTACCTTCTTGTGCTTTTGACGTCTACGGGTGTGAATGAAATATACCGCTGATTTCCAATCTCCGTTAACCGAGTTATTTCCGTCGAGAAAAAATCCATCCACGAATTAATTTTTACGGCCCTTGGGAATACGGCTATGACTCTTTCTCGCTCAAATACCTGAAAGATTGCAGATGTAATTTTATCACTCGGATTTGTACGTGGTTATCTACATTGTGTCTGTATCTTGAAAAAAAAAATAGAAACTAGATCAAACCCAAAAAAGTTTTTCTGCAAGCTTCGTCTGTTGTTCAAAAAGAAATGTTAGAGAATGTTTGGATCCCATTTTAATTGGGATTTCACTTCCTCTAGCTAAAAAAGCTATCTTTTAAGTTGTCATTCATTCGGAATGTGAATATTTGACCTTATTTTTTCCCGGGATATTATCGCCGGGTGGAGCATGATCATCTTTAATCAGCTTACAGAAAAAATGACTACCTACTAACAATTTTGGCTTTTAAACTTCTTCTCTCGACAGCACCGTGATTGCCAAGTAGCCACGCCACGCTATTAATTTTCCCATTTCAACCCTTCGCACCCAGCAAACTTAGCAGTTCGCCTACAATCCTCATTATGAGACTTGATTTCGAGTGTCAAAATGCTACACTTTGCAATAATTATAACCTCGGTACAATTACATTTGTAACACCACTTAAAGTTAAACATCAAAGCCAAAAGCTTTCGGAAAGGTCTTATATTTAAGTACTTACCTATTCTTGACGCCCTTTTAGTTAAGTCGTACTTAGTGCTAGCCGTAGATTAAATTTGATTAATAGGTTTTCTTCATTACTTCTCAGAGCTGAAATTCTATAATAAATCTTGAACACATCTAGTTATTTTCGAATTAATAAATTTTGGATGATCTAATGGATGATCTGCTAAATTTATTAAGCCCAGAAAAAACGTTATTTCATTTTGTGGAATGATTTTGGTATTCAATATTATATTATAACAAAAATATAATATTATACATTTTGTGACAGTTTTTTAGCGTGTACAAAAAAAAGTTTCGTTTCTGCTTTTAAACAATAAAAAACCCATCACAAGGTGTACAGATGAGGTGCAGGATCAAAGGCTTTGCATATTTTTAACCGACTTCAAAAAAGGAGGAGGTTCTCAATTCGTCTATATGTATAATATTTTTTTTAACAGAACATTAAAACTGTATTCATACAAACTCCATAGTAAATGTACCCTTTTTTCTAACTCGGGAACCCCGATGGTTCTGAATTCCTTACGATTCCCGGTTCGGCAATTATTTTTTTACCTTGCAGTGAGACATTAACAGACTAATAATTTTGGTACTTTGACTCCGCTTAAAGCAATGAAACTTTACAAAAACCTTTTGCAAACTGTCCAACCTGCTGCCCAGATTTCATATCATTTACAATAATAGCGAAGGCTCAATATCATGTATTTTTATATCTTGACATGTAGTAGATAATCTATGACGTATTCGAACTGTTATTTCATGGTCGTACAAACAATGTAATAACGGGAAAGCCCGATAATGTGATGTTTCGTGAAAAGTATTGGTTGGATAAGTTTCTGATACAATAAATGATCATTGTTTAGCAATACAATATGCTAGTAAAACATGTTTCTACTGTCTTAATAAGTAAAAAATTGAAAGATTTTATCAAAATTATAAAATTAAGACACAAATATATTGCGTACCTTCTTACTATTTAATTTTATTTTACAAAAACAACCGTACATTTAGGCCTGAGATTGGATCATTATCTTAGGACTAGCGGCCGCTCGCGAATCCGTCTGCATGGATTTCGGTTTCCGCACTCCATGATATACTCGTACTATAGTCGTATCTAATCTTAAGGATTAACCACCTTACTTCTACTTCCTTATAAATGCAAATGCTAAATCATTTAGTCTAAGTTTACCTAAAGCCCATTAATAAAACAATAGGATGAGAAGAGCAGAAGTTGTTTGCGATGTAACTCAGTTGAAGGAAAACATATTGAATTTACAGTGCAAATAATAATAATGGTCTTCATTACGTCAGCTCATTCGAGAGTAATTTATGTGCTAACTATGACGGCAAGTGTACATGACGATGTGTAAATTAAGAATAATTGAACGTGTCGTGACAGTTTGTTCATAGTTAACAAGTCCATTTTGCCGGCGACGTATAACTTATAAGGTAAAAGAATCAATTACGCTTGGTATGAGCTTACTTAGTGAAAGGATACTTTTTATCCCGATGAAAAACACATACAGGCATCTAGGATTTATCAATTTATTTTTTAAAAGTAAAGTCATTAACAACAAATGTATAAACAGTAGATAATGTAAATACAAATTGTTAGAACGTTGTGGTTTTCGTACACTTTGTAAATTATAAACAGTATAAAACCTTTTTTTTAGATTAACCTATCGAAATTTTTATTTGTAATGTGCAGAACTATACGTAAACAAAATGATATAACTAGGCATCCCAGAAAATCTTTTAATGTGTTACAAGTACATATAAGTTCACCTACGGAATACTGAATCTGTTAGTATTTTTTGCTCGTTGGCTAGAGCAAACAGTAATTAAAATTCATGTGGATAATCTTTATTTAACTTTTATTTGCTTTCAGTAAACAAACCCATGCATGCGTTTTCTTTGAATAGCAGGAAAATATTCTGAACTGAAAATTTTCCATCGGCAATGAATATGTACAATTAAGTGATAGTAATGTTTTCATTACTTAGAATTATACCTATTGAGTTGTTATGTTACAAATGTAACGGAAAACGTTTATTAGAAGACAAAGTTTTATTTTACAGCGTATCGTCTACAAATGAGAAAGATGAAAAATCTTTACTTAAAATCAGGCAAGTGATTGTCAATGCAGTTTTTTTGTTATCTCTATAACTACTGGTTTTGAATTAAAACATTTTTTTTGTTTGGAATAGTCCATTTTTCGGGGAAGGTTTTAAGCTATAGTATACCCCTTTGTTTGCGTGCGTTTAGTGCGGAAACCGAAATCCACGCGGACGGAGTCGCGCGTGGCCGCTAGTGTTCAATTTTAAAAGTCTAGAATTATCTATAAAATAATAAAGTCTAGAATTATCTATAAAAAACACAATGTGTTTATTATACGTAGTAGTTCAATGATTAAACGGTATCATCAACAATAATTTCCTTTTGATGATTGAATGAAATACACTTACCAAATCACCGGTATAAAAAAATATACATCTACATATTGAAAGATAAAGATGACATAAGATCTATTTTCGGTCAGATTGCTCCTTTATCTTACGATTGGGTTGTCAACGGACGCGTCAACCTCCGTGAAGTAGGTTGTTAATCTCCAATTATAATGCAAGTCACCGTTTAGATTTTCAAAACTTCCACCACAATGAAATGGGTCGCTAAATTGGGTCCAGACCGTTATTTTATTAACAAAACAGTGGTTGTCTAATTAAAGTTGAGTTTTGGTGAGAGCAAAGTTTGTCCTTTTAATTATAACATTCAAACAGTTGTATGAATAGCGCCAATCGATTTCTAAGTTGATTAACTACACTAACTGAATGATCATTAAAGTACTATGTATGAATGACCAGCAAAATAAATGTGAACTAACATTTAAATAAGAGACTTTAATTAAATTTACCTTTGTCGCCAGCAAATTAAGAAAATAATATCTTAGGTTCTTCTGATGAATCCTCATTCTCTAAAAAACATTCAGTTTTGTTTTTACCTTGTTTATGATTTCCAATAATTTTAAATAAAATTATTAGAACAAGTTAAGGTGACATGGAAATAACAACATTGATAAGCCCTCACATTTTACTTGTTAAGCGTACTTAATGTTTAAATACCGCTAAAACGGTCAATAAGGAGAAAGAATTGAGTTGAAAAAGTAGGTCCGTTTTTAATCTTCCCCGAATACAAAGAGTGTGAATGCTGCTTCAGTCGAACAAAGGTCTCAAATAAACTTGACGAGAAATAAATCCTTTGACATTCTTCGCTGGCTGGGAGAGGGTTTTGCAACGTTTTTCCGTCAATAAGCCGAATGTTCTGATCTGAGTTTTATGTTACTTTGTTTGGGTGACTGGCTTCAAATGGTATTGGTATTCAGCCATTCATTGAGGTACATTTCAACAGAATTATATCTAAATGTACTCACATAATCGCACACTATGAATAATAGAGGAAATCGCTGGCTAGATATTCGTATGACTTTAGTTCGCAAGCGTTTGAAGGCCAGAGTGGTATACTCCTACTGAAAGTAGGTATAGGCCAATCTGATTTTTATGTAATGGGGCCACCAAACCTAGGAAGCCAGGAGTATCCCTAATTTAACGCAAAGCCGCCGATTCAAGAGATCTGAGGTATTGAGGGTGTGTTTTTTCATATGACATAATATGCATACTTTAGGGTATTTTGCATCTAATAATTTTTTTTTTTTTTTTTTAAATATCTCTGGACATTATTCACACAGCGCCATCTAGCCCCAAACTAAGCATTAGCTTGTACTATGGGTGCTAGACAACGGATAAACATTACTTATATACTTTTTTTTTTGTAAATATATACATATTATACATAGAAACACCCAGACCGATACAAACAGACATGTTCATGCACACAAATGTTTGTACCGTGCGGGGATCGAACCCGCGACCTTTGGTGTAATACCCGACTTCTCGACCATTACACCAAACGGCTCGTCTAAAGGTAACATCAAATAAAGGTAACACAAAGATGAAAAATAAAAATTTTAATTCACTTATACTTTTAATTGTTCTCAACATGATCCTGTTTGAACAAAACCAGTGTTTTCAGGACAATTTACAATATGAATAGCAAACCCTTGGATCGCAAAAAAAGGTTTCCAATTACATCTGCGGGGCCCGGCCGGCCGAAATTGCATTCTATGTATCTTACCGTGACTTGATTCTTCAATTAAATACATAGTATAAAACAAAGTCGCTTTCGCTGTATGTCCGTATGTATGCTTAGATCTTTAAAACTACGCAACGGATTTTGACGCGGTTTTTTTTAATAGATAGAGTGATTCTTAAGAAAGCTTTGTATGTATAATACATGTAAGTAAGTACCACGGGCGAAGCCGGGGCGGGCATTTCCAATAAACGTATTGTTTTATTTGCCGCAAGGAGGATGCGACGTTTGCGGGTAAATTTTGCCTCGCCTTAAAGTTTCCGTTTGGAACGATATCAAGTTCCCAACCCTAAATAACTAGAACTAGTACACCCTTCTCCGCAGTTTTCTCGTTAACATTTTCTTAAGCTATGAATCGTTCATATCTGGAACAGTGATTTTAGAGATTATAGCATTTGAATTGATGAGAACTTCTGTACTCAGAGATGATTTGAATCAATATTATGCGTTAAGTAATGTTTGTTTTTCCAATAATTATCAGTTTTTGGTTGTTTTTTCGAATCTATATATGTATCGATAGGGATATGATGTGCTGGTTAATTGAGCTATTGTCAGTTTTGGGTTTACAAAGTCATACATACCTCGTAATCACAAACCGAAATATGAACTGTAGGGATTAAAAAA
Organism: Nomophila noctuella; assembly: GCA_958496325.1. Classification (NCBI taxonomy): domain Eukaryota; kingdom Metazoa; phylum Arthropoda; class Insecta; order Lepidoptera; family Crambidae; genus Nomophila; species Nomophila noctuella. The sequence goes on along the minus strand of OY292494.1, from coordinate 10,138,094 downwards.
AGATTATGTTTATCTATTGTAAAAGCTTTTGTAGAACTATGCGCAGTTTAAATTGCTTTTGTTCATATCATTTTTATTTAGTTACCTACTCGTATTTTTTATCAACATAATCCTCCACGACTCGCATCCAGCTCCTGCCAGCTTTTCTTTTCATCAGATTTTTATTTCATTATTTTGTTAAAATACTAGGTACCGTAACCATGACATTCACAAGGACACTCATCATACAATAAATATTACCTAATTACCTACCTTGCGTGAAGTCGATCAATCCTCATGAGTCGCAAACTAGCGTGATGAGTCGTCGCCTAATCTCTATGATTATCGAAACACCCCACGCGTGGAACGGATACGAACTATGCTAATTAATTACATGATGATGAAACATCTAGACTGTCACAGTGGAGATTATAACGAAAGCTCTGGCCATATTATGTCTCGTTACCTTCTAAGGGTTACGAAAGTCTGATGGTAGTCGCTGCACTGTAATAACCGGACTTACCAAATCCTGGATCATGGTCAAGGCGGACCCCGTACAGAAACGGGATAAACGCTAAGATATATTATCATTGATAATACCGCTAATATCAAAATATTTTTAGTATATATATTTTTAGTCTTATACTATAGATAGTTTCAGGTGATAGTCATAACAAACTTTAACATTTATGCAACCATTAACGTTAAAAGTTATATCTGACAAAATAACAATGAGTTGAAATACTTTTTTTGCGAGCAAATACGAATATAAATCATTATCTTAATCATGCGGCTGTATTTATTACCTGTACGTCAATTCAGCGATTGAAGGCAAATAAATAATAAAATATGATGCGTTCAGGAGGAAGATTCATGATTGGATTAAAAAATGTGAAATTATATTGAAGTGTAAACTTGATACTTTTGACGTGTAATCAAATGTTTTGTGCTAATTGGAAATTGTTGTGTTGTATAAATTGAAGATAATGACGGTTACTAATATATGTACCTAGTAAATAACAATAATTGCAGAATAGGATTTTAGACTTTCGCGTTGCATTATGACCACGGCTGTTGTAACGCAACCGAAACGTCAAGCAGTAAGTAGTATACATATACTACATAATTAATATCGCGTTTAGTCCCGTTAAATAATACTAGTGTAATAATTGCAGACTCTCATTTCATACTAAAATTATGGGTAAACATAATATAATAGAGAATTAAAAAGTTGTAATATGTAAAGTTAGAGATCATTGAAAACATTCGATTTAAAAGAAAATTAGGCGATTTCATACAACTTTCTTCCAGTCTTATCATAAAAATAAACACTTACTTAAAAGAAACCTATTTGTTAAAGTAAAAAAAAATACAAGTATTGCTCTTTAGCATGAAGACATTTTTATGTGAATGGTAACTTAGGCTAAAATGAGTGGTGTGCTTATCGGAGGCGAAATACACTTTATCATCTAGAATAGACCCTTCATACTTCCAAAGACAGATAGTTATTAATACGCCCTCATTTGTCCCGACGGGTCTTGAAATGAAGCTATTTTTACGATATAACGTTGATAGATCCTTTCCGAAACCCCTGAAGGGAAACTAAAGTCCTTATTCTAAGTTTGAATCCCTTTGAAATTGTCATAATTAATAACGAAGGCCTAGCGTTCGAATATAAAGCTGTCTTCTAGTTTCCATAAAGACAAATTGTCGTTCCCTGGAGCTCGAATCGTTGTTAACCAGTCGAAAGGTTATCTTGAGTCTGAATGCTGAATGACAGATGGACAAATCTATTTTTCTCTTGTATATTAAATATTTTTTAAATTAATAAAAAAATATAAATTATTTCGTTGGGCTAACAAACCAATAGCCTAATCCCCAACTAAGCCCGAAGCTTGTACTATGGATTCTGGATAAATCATAGTCATAATTTAATACTATTGATGACTCGAGAAAAGATACCTATATACAGCACACTAACATTTGCAGAGGGTTTCGAGCCCGCGTCCCTTAATTTCTTAGCCAGATCTGACTGCTAGACCAACGGGCCTATCGATTTATCTTGTTTATTTTTTTGCAATAACAAATCACCGATATACTAGAAGAACGAAAAAAGATTTATCGTGCAAAAGAATTTACAGCGTGAATCAAATTGCTGAATGAATTATTTATTTTCATTTATTACATTTCATTTTAGTGTTATATTTTCTCTTAGTGTACGAAAAGCATGCAGACTGAGAACTCAGATGGGCTATTAATTATCGGAGTCTAAAACACTCTGTGAATGACTGCTCCCACTTAGTGACTAAGGACTAGGAGGCTGGCAAATATGCATGATTCATCTTAATTATGGTAAGTAACTGACAGTGCCAACGCCCATCTGAAAAACCACGAGATACATAAATGCGCTGCCTCTAATCTACTTCAGTCAATTTCGCTCATAAACAAAACAAGTTGCTATTTTTTCGACGGGCAAACATCGATATTAATTCCAGCCTTGACGCGGTGGGTAGACGGACAATGATAGGAAAACAGGAGTTACCCCTCCACCCACTGGTGAGTGAATACAGTGGGTGAGCAGGGCATTACCCAAATATAGTATCATATAAGTAAAATAATTTCTTGTAAACTGTATTCACAGTAAAAGTTAAGTAAAGTATCAGCATATTAAGTCCCACTGCGGAACAAAATCCTTCATTATTTGAAATCACGTGTAGGCTACAAGATGGGTTTTGGCTTAATCACCACGCTTGCCAAATGTGCATTGGTGATCACAAACCCTTGCTGTGTTCAGAAAAAAATAATACAAATTTGCCCTACCGGAACTCAAACCACTAGACCGAACCGCTTGTACTCACAGTACAAAGTTGTGTTGGTATATTCAATTCCTATGAATAAGACTGTTACATATCTCTTTATTTTTATTGAATAAACCTCCAGTAGTAATTGGATATCAACGTATTATCATTATCAAAATATCCTATTGCAATGTGCAGGCTTCGGGATCGAATAAAAGAGATGTATTATGCGCAACGTCTGTATAATGACTGCTAATTAAATGGTTATGCAGGCTAATATATAGGGAGGTGTGACATACACTACACCTCCCCGGTATTTTTGAAAAAAAATATAGAATACATTTTTTTTTAAACAATAACTTAATTCTATCGTGACATAAATACAAATCAGTGCTAATTTTGTAACATAAGATTTAGGACATGGGTTGTTGACGATGTTTTTAATTATTACATAGATTACATTATTCCAAAAATATGATTGCAATATAAATGTTCTAATTTTATTATTATTTTCACTTTATTCAAATAAATTGATTTAAAACATTTTTAAAATTACACTTAAATTAACTGCAAATAGCTTTCATAGTCCTTTCCGTTTTTTTTTTAACACACATAAAAAAATAACTTGATTATCCATTAATATTCTGTCGCGTCTTTTAAATCAATCTTATGATCATTCTTATGTTGATGTTTACTTTACTCATACTCTTTATTAGTGGACTGGCCAGTCACTTTACATTGTTTCATTATCATTACATAGTATTAGGTACCTTTATTAATTGTATACGTATAAACCATGGTTTCATTCATAAAAAAAAATATTATTTACTTATACTTTTGTTTATAGTCGACTTTATTTATATGATATGGTACTTTATTATTTATTTTATTTATAATACTTATTATGTGCGCACTTATTTGGTACAATATTTATTTATTTTAATAATATTTATTTAGCGGGACTTATTTTAAGACTAACTTTTATAAACCTGTCTCCAAACATTTTCAATAAATGTAGGATTGTTCCCGCCGAGCATGCTCTATATTTAGTACCATATTTTATTTGTACCATTTATTAATACCAAGGGGTTGGTTTAAGGCAACATGACCTCCAACTATTCTCACAGAGAAATCTCGTTTACACCATGATCGAATGAAGGATGCCCCTTGCGTATTTCGTCATTAATGCTCTTAAGAATTATTTAATACGTAGCTAATAGCTCGTAATAAATAACTTGATGCACTAAGGCATTTTATTTATACCAATACAATCTGATTTCCTTCTAAATTACCTATTCCATTATAGTGATGCATTCGATTTTTAAAATATCCACGAACTATTGGGTGATCAGTCCAACTGTCAAAAGAACTTTTTAAATATCGAGGCATCCCTATCTACTTTAACATATCAATTACAAACAATTTCCTTACTATAAAACAAATACCAATATCCTAGCTCTTATAAAAAACAACTTTCCATTACAATCCGACATAACACTAAAAGTAGTCATGTAACCATCTAAATTTTCTATAGCACAACCCTAATCCTTACACATCATATTAATATGTCATATCTCGTATGATCATATTTTATTTTGTCAATCCGAGGGAGTCATATCCAGTATCCAGTGATAAGTCTTAGAAAATGTAACTAATAAACTTACTTAAAGTAGCTTAAAAGAATTTAATACATATCTAAAACCTAAGTTTTGTCTCGTTTTGAGATTATCGTTTTATGGAATCTTCTAAATTTCCTAATGAATCCTTTAGTGACAAATAATAATCTTCTTCCTAATTAGTTACCTACAATATAAGAACGCAATTATTTAAGCATGAAAATATCAATAATAACATAAAATATTCAAATTTTGCTTCGAATTTTATTTTATAGGGATTGGAACACATAGTAACATAATTTTTCAAATATTTTAAATAAACTTTTTATCTTTAACGCGAATAAAATATCCGTTTTAATAAAATCACGATAATTGAACAAAAGTAAAATACGCAAAACCAATGAATCTAATGACTAATATTGTAAAGTATTAATGTAACTGAAAAAATTAAACTTTTATATTTATTTTGTTATTGTCAAAATTTTAATAATTTATAGGTAAGTGGAAGTATTTTTTTTTTGTATTGCCGATATTTATAATTATTTAATATTATAATATTTTTAATAAGTAGTATTTGTGACTATCAATCTACTTAAATGCGACTGTGCCTAATATGTATATATATTTGAAATGAAAATTGCGATAAACATTAACATCTATTATCAAGTAACAAAACACTCGTGTGTATATCAAAGACTGGTTTTTTTTTGTTAACTAAATGCGTAATATTTTATTACCTATTCCCGATGAAATATATTTAAAATGAAATTAATAAATTTACTGAACACTAATGTTGTTAAATCAAATTTAATAATAAGTATCGAAATCTACCAAACAAAAATAATCAATGATTTAAATTCGCAAACTAATAGGAAAGTATTTCAAGCGTTTTTTTTTAAAGTAATTGTTTAGTAATATTGCTATCATAACTGTAATTGATTATTTATAGTCAAAAGAAATTAAAAGTTAAGAAGCTGTTATAATAAAATTATAAGTTGCATCATAAGTACCTAGGTGGTAGATTTTACATGACACGTGTATGCAAGTTTTAGCGTTGGGTGGTCTTGGTTCTTGCTAAACTGCAACTTAGACGAATTGGATCACGCGTTGAGTAGCTAACGCGTTCCTAATATGGTACCTATGAGCGTCTTCTTACATTACGCTACGGGAATGCTTCGCTTGCACTGTTACAAGATACCTTGTTGTTTGTCAAACTATCTATCGGTACCTAAATGTTAACCTGTTTAATGCTATATTGAAACTATATTTATTTTACGATACGTTAGTTGTTATGACCCTGAAACAATTGCAGCTGAAATATACCTATCTGAAATGAAATATTAGTAACGGAAGGCATTATTAAATTAATAGTTACAAGATTAATTTTTAACAAAGGTAAGAAGAAAAAAAAATAATTAAGTATTATCTAAATTACTTAATTAATTAAGGCATATCTCTAAAGCTTATCTGGTTGCAACGAAACGTCTCCTACTGCCGAGGTTGCAACGAATGGGTTAATTTACTTATACTCGTTTTTTCTGAGTATTTAATTTTTTTTTGCCATGATTTACTATGCATTCCAAGTCCCAAATATGCTAATTCAATTTACATACAAATACATTTAATGTGCATCGTCAACACCCATTACGTCCTTTAAATTTTATTAATATGTATATGTATTAACTTTTAAACAATTTTACACTTAAATTTTTGACATTTGAAATATTTTAACGCAAGGAGCAATATACAATTATAAAAAATTTTGTAAATTTATCACAAAAATATACGAAATATGGTTATTATCGAGAAAAAATTATTGCCAAACAAAAAGGATATTTTAGGCTGGATCTTTGGCGCCTGCTCGCTGATCTCCCGGCAGCCTCCACTTCCGACTCGAACTTCTCCCGGCTGCCTGCTCCACGTCTCCACTCATCCGACTCCATCAACTCCCGGCTCCCTGCTTATCGCCATCGTACTCCAAAATATTCTTCATAATTGTGTTTGATATCTTCTTTGTATGAACTTCTCTATAGATTTCATCTTGCAGATTCCCATTTATTTAATTTTCTTCTTTTTAAATCTTCATTTATATGTTTTTAATTTTTTATAAAGTTTATTCATACTTTTATTTTGGATTTGTATTTATGTACGTACATATATATTTATTTAAAAATTAGATACCAAGACTACATTTTTTTTTTATTTATACCATTATTTCTGACGGCCGGCCGGTCCGTTCTTTATTTATGTATGAATTATATTTTATTTAAAATTAAGATTGTCCATGTCCCTTAATCACTCTACACAGGTTTTTCGTTTACTTTTCTTTCTTAATTATAGTTCATGTCTCTTTCACTTTTATTAATTTCACTTCACCCACACTTAATGTACCATCTGCGCAGCGCTGCCGCAAGGCAGCACTGGCAGGGTCGCCATGCAATGTGCAGGCTTCGGGATCGAATAAAAGAGATGTATTATGCGCAACGTCTGTATAATGACTGCTAATTAAATGGTTATGCAGGCTAATATATAGGGAGGTGTGACATACACTACACTATTACCATTGTGTACTTCTTAGGAGGAAAAAAAGCATTTTGTTTTATTTCTTGTACTGTGATATTGTGATACTCCCACACAGCTACAGAATAAGAATGTATACGATTACAAAACATCTTTTGACGTTGTATACGGGATTAGTGCGACAGCACGCTCACAGTTAACTCGCCAAGAACCTGCGTTCAAATCAAGGGTCAGAAAATGTCCAATTTCATTAACTATGAAGCTTTATTAAAAAAAATCCTTGGCCTAACACACCAGTTGCCTAGCCCCAAACTAAGCTTGGGTTTGTACAATGTATGGTAGGGAACGGATAGATATAATGAAATATTTTTATTTACAAATAAATATACTAAATTAGATTGTTTGTTTGTTTGACAAGCAGACATATTCATGAACACAAATGTTTATCCTGTGCGGGGATCGAACCCGCAACCTCTTGGTCTAATAGTCAAAGACATGACCATAATACCAAGAGGCTCATCTCAAATTAGTACTACCTGCAGTTTTTATAATATAACAAGAACCATAGTTCCAATTTCGATCTTAAGGGCACTTAACATCAGAACCACTGAAACAGTCAATTTAGAAAATAGCCCGGTATGAGTAAAGTATTCCGCAACTCTTTAGCTTATAGTTCTACGTAAGATGCAAGAGAAAGGCTTAACTAGTCTTTCACAGGACGAACAATAACTATTTTCATTCGAACTTTGTACAAGTTGTAAGAGTCGGGAAACTTGGAACCGTCTGTTCCACCAAGTATTGCATTACTGAATTTTCATATTCAATATTAATGTTTTAACGAAACTGTGAAAGTTTCTTTTGAGGTAACGAAGTATATTTTAATCATAAGATTCCCGAAAAGTAGATTGTACGAGAAACATAGTAAAAATAATTTGTGTAACTTGGGTTCCGTAAATGGGTTACATTTTATTGTAGGACTAGTTTTCCGCCTGCGGCTTCGCTCGCGTGGAATTCGGTTATATTGCAAACTATTTTTTTGGTTTCCCAGTGTTGAATATCATTTTTTCCGGGATAAAAACTTAGTAAGGATGGTCATGCGTCAAAAAACCCTTCCCCTTTCTCTTACTAGTATGAACTAAATACACACAGAAACAAAAATATTCGCTCAGTATACTCAATATCTCTGCATGTAGTCCAAAATTTAATTTACTTCGCAAAACTTAGTCAATTTCCAGTAAAGTATTTTAGGCATTGTACTTGCTTGTAGTACCTACTTACCTAAGTTTTCAAGACGTTACTCTTGAAACAATTTGGTAGGGATTCGTTCCTCGGCGATTAACCGTTTCGAAGACTCAGGTGGGTAGTAATAAAGAATAACAGTTATTGCTTATAACCGTGTCATTATTACAATAACACTCGGATATAAAACGAGTGTTACCTGAGAATTGTACTTGAAATATTATTTTAGAGATGTAGGTCACAGGAAGGATTCTGAAGATGTACTCCACACAAAACGAAAAGCTCTTGAAACAACTCGTTCGTTCCATGTATTTTACGAACTTAGTAATTTTAAAACTTTCGTCTTTATGTAGAACTACATTTTGGAGGAATACCAAACTTTTACTACGTTTATATGATAGAAGAGACTTATAAAAACAAATTTAGACGTATACCACATATTAAAATTTACATATTTTATTGAATGTACTTGTAAAGAAGATACAGGTTTCAAATGTTATAAAGCAATTAAAGAAAAAATTCATACATTTTTTTCTCCACGAATTTTTTGTGCTGCTCATAGTTATCTTAAACACGATTGCAATCAGAGAAGCAAACAAATATATCAATATTTAACACATAACTTTAATAATAAAATATATTACTTCATCGCCATGATCAATGCGAAATGGGACACGTGCGCTAATCCAGATTAAAACCACCGGTAAGCCACAGTGAGGGAAATGTTTGTACTCAATTATCGCTTATTTGCTCTCAAGTCGCGCAATTTGAGCGATAGATCAAATATGATGTCGACCGCATAGATAATGATGTCACTAGAAGTTGCATTTGGTATATTTGTATTGAGGATATCAGAGCAATCACTGCTATCTCGTGATATCAAGTTATCAACATCGTGTTGGTCTAGACTGTGAAGTGCTCGTCCAACATGATGTTGATAATTTTGACCATACTCTAATAATACATGATTTAATTTCCGGGCTGGACAAACATTGTCACGTTTTGCTGAATGTACCGGCAAATATGCCAGTGGGATAGGATGATAGTATACTTGTTGAAATGAAATCTTTAAAGTCATGATGAAACTGTTTTTATGATTAAATAAAATAACGTTTTTAAAAAATGGAACACGCTTCGCTCTCTTCTATATTTTCTTTTTAAATCGAGTGTTAGCGGCCAGTCTGTGAAAGTTTTACTCGTAGAGACAATACCTATCTATATCTCTGGACATTAAATATCTCTGGACATTATTCACACAGCGCCATCCAGCCCCAAACTAAGCATTAGCTTGTACTATGGATGCCAGACAACGGATAACCATTACTTATATACTTTTTTTTTTTTTTGTAAATACATACATATTATACATAGAAACACCCAGACCGATACAAACAGACATGTTCATGCACACAAATGTTTGTACCGTGCGGGAATCGAACCCGCGACCTTTGGTGTAATAGCCGACTTCTCGACCATTGCACCAAACGGCTCGTCAATACGTTACGTTACGCTACGCTACGTTACGCTACGTTATAAATAAAACGATACGTAACATGATTTCAATAACATATTGTACAAATCATTTCGAACAAAAGTGAAGGCAGCTCGTAATATTGAATTGGTTGATACTTTGAAATTGAAATACCTATAGTTTGTGAAATGTTTGTTCTGAGTTGTACAGTCAGCGTCTGATTGACAGTGACACTCAGGGTACTCAAATATGTAAATAGACGGAATCAAATAGTCAATAATAGCAGAACAATGTTTCTTTTTGTTGTCAACATTCTAATCGTTCAAAAACGTGTCGACCCGTTCTAAATGTTCAGTCAAACCACCATTTATATGTAATAGACATCGCGCCATTGTCAACAATATGGAAACATTGTTTGTACCGACATTATTGACTTTTTGGTTGCGCCTATTTATTTGACGACCCGCTTGGTGATGATCAAGATGTTGCCTATTAGGCAAGAGGTTGCGGGTTCAATCCCCGCACAGGACAAACATTTGTGTGCATGAACATGTCTTTTTGTCCTGGTCTGGGTGTTATATGTATCTATTTAAGTATATTTGTAATACCACTGTTGATTCTGATGTCTGTAATACAAGTGCTTAAGCTACTTAACTCGGGGTCAGATCAATGTATGTGATGTTGTGAAATATTTATTTATTTATTATTTATTTATTTATTTGAGTACCCTGAGTGTCACTATATGTTTGAAGCTGACTGTATGTATTATCACGTATTGGTTCTTATGTCGCACAAATTGAACAATCTGCTTGCATCGATGCTGACGTAAGCACAGCGCTCGTGCAAACTTCACTTGTCCAGTTCCATCCAAGCGCTGGAGAAATAGAATTTACCTCGAAACACGTTAAAGGTGCGTTTAAAATGTTCCTAAAAATGCACTTTATGGGGAATATGAAATGGTGTCATGACAGAAGACGTGAGGAGTATTTATAAAGTGCTGTGCTTATATTAACATTTGTAAACATTGTTAATTTTGTAGTGTAAATGTGTCAGTTTGCGAAAAACACAAGGGCTAACCTAAACTGTAGTTAAACAATCACTACAATTAGAATACACATAAAGTATTGATTGAACGCTTATAGCAGATTTCATACCTAGGCAATCAAAATAAAATCAGATATACATACACACATAAGTCATGGTCACCCTACTAAGTCGCATAATTGAAATCCCAGACTCATATTACGACCAAACCTTCATTCCACGGTCCCAAAACCTTAAGTAATGATCTTAAACTAAATTGAAAACATCTCTTGCAAATGAATTCACAAAAAGTTAATGGTCCGTGTGCGACTCCGGAGCGTTTTTCCACATTTTTTCACCCGAGGCTCATTTTGTTGCGCGTTATTTGATCCAGTATATTTAGGAGCTTTGGTAAGCAAAGAACTCACGGAGCGATTTTGTACCGTGCCCGTCGCGGTGGCGGATTTGCGATTTTATTCATAGGAATAAAATCGCAAATCCGCCACCATACAGGTGAGCATAGGCTCACCAGACAATATGACGACCCGCTTGGTGTCGCGCTCAAGAAGTTGACTGTTAGGCCAAGAGGTGGCGGGTTAGATCCCCGCACAGTACATACCTATTTGTCGGGGTGTTATATGTATCTATTCGTAATACCTCTGTTGATTCTGATCTTACACAAGTGCCAAAGCTACTTAACACGGAGTCAGATAAATATATGTGATGTTGTGAGATATTTATTTAATTATGAAACGAGATGCTCTGCTTTTCACCCCGCGCTCAAGGCGGGCTTAAAACGCATCGTGAAATATGGTTTATTTTTTTGACATATTAATATTAATATAATAAAACTTGCCTTTTATCGGTTAAGGAGGTCAGACGACAGTCACTCCATTGCAAATAACCAGGCTGGTAAATTCAGGATCATAGTCGTAGCTTTCCCTGGGCTCCGAGGCTATGGCCAAGGCTGCAACCGAGACAAGCACAAGGATGATGATGATAAATATGAAATCTTCAGTAACTACAACCCCAGAAAGCACGGTACAAAATGGTTCCGTGTATTCTTAACCCCACGCGGTACAAGTAGCTTCTGAACAGTGTTTGTATTCAATTATATTCTGATGGCGCAAAATTCACGCGGCTCCTGTCACGTTTTCAGTCGAGTGATGACGTCACTGCGATTATTTGGTAAATATGTCGAGTGTACGACAAATACGGTATTAACGGCAAACATTACGCATCATCAGTTCTATGAACCTTTTAAGGGGGTGTCAAAAACAGATTAACAACGTTATCTGTTTGAATAGGGAAAAAGTTGGCACACGTTTCATCTCTGAATACTTTGCTAGCTCGGCTAGGTGTACACTTGTTGTAAATAAGAAAATGTTTACTTAGGGTACGTGGTTTAAGCCCATTTTAGTTTTTATTTAATTAATGAAGTTGTTATTATACAACCACTGCAAATTGTACAAGTATTCTTGACTAGTAAGATATTATGAACGTCAAAAAAACGTACATTTACCTATCATGTTGTATACAAATTAAATGAAATAAAAATGTTTTTGGCACAAAATATAAACATAGGATTGTGTAAATAAGCGGCGAACCATTCTCATCGATGACCCACAAAACATTCTGTAAACTGGATTAAAAAACGCAAAGTAAAACAGACACGAAGGAAAATAAAAGTTGGACAAAGAAATCTATATCCAGACGTGACTAGGAATTTATTTATGTCACATAGGGGATACGAAAGCCTACTGGTGTTTATCTCTTTAGCGCCGACTGACTTCGCGGTATTTTATTTCAAACTAGCTTTCCGCCTGCGGCTTCGCCCGCGTGGAATTCGTTTATATTGCAAACAATGTTTTGCTTTCACAATTTTTTTCAATTTTTCCAGGATCAATTTTTATCAATTTTTAACTACGACTGCAAAATTTCAAAACAATCGGTCCAGTAGTTACGGCGTGAAAGTGGAACAAACAAACAAATAATCAGACTCACTTTCCGATTTATAATATTAGTAAGGAGTCAAAATGTTAGAACAGATTTGCGGAAAACTGTTTTCCACTCATATTTTTGTATTTCTTTAACAATAATAATTAAATAATTTGTGTAAGTCAGCTCTTGGTATCAAGAAAATGATTTGCTCCTGGAAAATATTGTCAAAATGATAAGTTACATCTTTTTTAAACGGAAAAAATCATTTAAGTAGAACAATTGGCAGTATTTATTGAAAGTCTCATCCTGTTTAAAAGTAATAACGTTCTTCCTAACAGATACACAACCTTTGAAATGAAAACAATTCTCATTATTTTAACACATTAGTCTGGTAAATACACAATTACACATTACGCTCTGTTTAACAAGTAAATTGTGGGTTTTATACGGACCACTTTATTATTCTTACATGAAGCGTAGCGGGCTCTAGGTTTACTTAACGGCTAACCAGTGTAAGTTTATATTATGTTTTAAACTAGAACGTAGGTAAAATAACATGTTTAACTTTTCTTGAACTCCGTACTCATATTTAATTTAGCATCATTCATTGAAATAACTTTAGCATTAGGGTCCTTCCATACATACTAGTATGTACATACCTAAGTTTGAAACATATTTGGATTTAAGGATCACGCCATATGGCCCCAAAAATGGTTATTTCACAAAAACAGAATTCAGAATATATGTATTTTTTATATACCAATATGTAAGCACAAATTTTATGTGTCGTATGCATACAAATATTCCTTAAATGGAGGCAACATATAGTGTTACTGTCCTTCTCTCAATCATTTCTTTATGGGACTGAAATGTTTGTACAATTAATGGCTGCGATCTGTAATGATTTAAGTTTTCTCTATCTACTTTAATGCAGATAATAATTCACCTGATAGAAAACAACTACTATGGCCTCTTTTACTAAGAGACGCTTCTCAAGGAAGCATCGTTCCAAGTGCCTTAAGTAGAGGCTCTTGATCTTCAAACCTCCTCAATTCAAGTGTAGCACGACTTTATATATTGTTGGAACATAGCCAAAGTTATCTATACTTATAATAAATCTGTAGAGAGGTCAATTCTGTACATTAAATATTTTTCCAAAATAACTATCAGGGGGTGTTTAGTGATCGATACTGATACCAAAAATGCAATCAGTAAAATTTTTGTCTGTCTGTCTGTCTGTCTGTCTGTCTGTCTGTCTGTCTGTCTGTCTGTCTGTCTGTATGTTCCTTATAGAAACAAAAACTACTGGACGGATTTTGACGAAACTTGGTACCATTATTCTTCATACTCCTGGGCATATTATAGGATACTTTTCATCACGCTACAATCAACAGGAGAAGCGTAGTGAAGGGAAATGTGGGGAAAACGGGAGAATTTACTCCATTTCTTAAGCTTCAGTTCATGTGCAGCCTTAATGGTTAAAGTCACATATAAATCATGTATGACGGACATATTAGTAGGTAAGAATTGGGGTTTCTGGATCAAAAGAGATCCAGCAACCCCAATTCTCACACTTTCAATAATTCAAGTTTTCATGTATTCGATTATTCGAGCATTCAACTTCTCCTGTAAGTGTTTATCTGATGATTATAATATTTTTGAGTAATAATTCAAGTTTTCAAGTATTCGATTATTCAAATCGTCAAGTTTTTTGTTTATTCATGTATTCAACTACTCCTGTAAGTATTCATCTAATAATTATGTATATATCAAATAACGAGCCATCATCCATTACTTTTGAAACTAAATCACTACATAGTATAAAACAAAGTCGCTTTTTCTGTCCCTATGTGTGTTGTATGTCCCTATGAACGCTTAAATCTTTAAAACTACGCAACGGATTTTGATGCGGTTTTTTTAAATAGATAGAGTAACTCATGAGGAAGGTTTTTATGTATAATATCATCCATTAAATAGTGGACAAGTACCACGGGCGAAGCCGGGGCGGGCCGCTAGTTTTCTTAATAAAACTATAAGGAAAGCCCCTCAGAACTTAAAGAGGTGAAAATTCTACTCACGTTTTGTTTCGCTTAGAAAGTTTTTTTATGCAGTTACGTACTATATTAGCTCTTTTCTTCTTGCTGGTAATCACAAGTCACCCTAATAATGGATGTTTAACTGTTTTTAGTTCAACACATAACCAGAAACAGTTAAAATTCGGTTTTGAAAAAAATATTAACGGTACCTTCTCATTGAAATTTAACAGTTCATTTTATTTTGTTGGGATATATATTAACGTCAATTTAATAAAATCATATATTACTGAAGAGTAATTAAAATATGGAACGTCAAATGACGAGGTATTTTATAGCAAAAATTTAATTCGCGATAAATTAATTTCGCGCGATAAATTGCTTTTAGGGACAACCAGTTTCCGACGTATACAAACCTTTAAAATCAGTCCTTCATGTTATCAAAAAAAACACACGCTCTTTTCTAACAACAAAATCTTTTCTAACAAAAAAATATGCCTACTATATAAAACGTAAACTGAAAAATACAAAACAGGAGCGTATGTTATATTCCCGTCTCCGAATTTATGAATATGTTTTGTAAAATTGACCTGAAAAATAATAAATACTTATAAAATTTAAAAGAAAAGTCGTTGATTGGCCCACGTAAATTTTTGAAGGAATAAAAACGGA
This sequence comes from Nomophila noctuella, assembly GCA_958496325.1. Taxonomy (NCBI): domain Eukaryota; kingdom Metazoa; phylum Arthropoda; class Insecta; order Lepidoptera; family Crambidae; genus Nomophila; species Nomophila noctuella. The sequence continues at coordinate 10,122,802 of OY292494.1, read as the reverse complement.
ATATTTTTAAACAAGCTTTTTCAATTACTTACCGCTAGCAATTTTTTAATGCGGGCCCGCCTTTCATAAAGCTAATATAGAAAACGAAACAGTTTATAAATGTCTCTCTGCTGGAAAATGCGTCCATTATAACAATTAACTCTTAGTTATAAAGAGGGCTTAATTACCTAGCTTCCCAAAAGTGGATTTTAGAGAGTGACACGGACTAACAGCCTCCCCAGGGGACCTAGATCTTATCAGATTTAGGCGCCAGCGAAACAAATCGCAAAGTAGATTAATTTGCTTTAATCAAGGTACATGTTTACTTTCTTACCTTAAACAGCTTTACGTAATTTTGTTGTTAAGTAATTTATAGTTTTAATTAGGTTCTTGATAACGTTGTTTAAGTAGTTAGGAGTAAGTAAACATAGTAAGAAGTTATTTAAGGGGCAGGAAGATGGGGTAATGATACAAAAAAACATGCTAGAAATCAAATTAAAAATGAAATCAAGCCTTACTCAAATTGATTTTATTTTTTAAACTTGCAATTACATGGTTGTTCCCAACCAAGAACAAAAATTGCCGGCTACACGAAATTGAATATAATAAATAACTCCTGTAGGAAAAAGTGTGCTATAAAAAAACCTAGTCAGCTAGACCGTAAAGCATTCCCCACAAAAATAGAATGTAGAAATTTTAACAATGTGAATAACCTTAACAAGAACAAATTAATACTATAAAAATATCGGATTTCTCTCGTGAATATAAGAAAATAAACACTATACAAAAGTGTTAAGTCTAGTTCAAACAATGCCTTATTTACTTAACCTTACGCAAAATGGGTACAATTTTCTTTTCGAAATAACTTTTCTGACTTTCCGCTGTTCTCATTGGAAATGGCATTTCAACTGATCTCTCGTGTCAAATGAACGTCAAATGAAAGGCCCTTTGTATCAAGCGGTTTGTCATTACGTCAAGGGTCGCAGTTAAATGCTTGGCCAGGGAAAATTTGCTTTTGCCTGTACATCATCATTAAGGTGTATTTTGAAACGTCGGTTTCATATTACTTTGCTTAAAATATCGCTTCGTCAACTAGGGAAGGGCTGATGACACACCAGAGCTCGTGTACTTGCCTTCTGGCATAAAATTCGTATTGGCAATAATTACAGGAAGATATTCGTAAAAGTAAGATCTCAGTAGTGTAATTAGTAATGCTTTCGTCGTTAGTAAGAAATGGGCTCGATGGCGCAGTGCTAAGCGCGCTCGGCCTGCGATTGTAAAGTGAGGCAACTCTAGCAGAGACCAGTCGGTTGGGTCACAGAAAATTATAGCTCCTCCGTGCTTAGGAAGGCACTTTAAGCAGTTGGTCCTGCGCCTGATCTCTTAACAATCGTGTCAGATTGCTGTCCCACCGAAAGATGATGGTGAGGTATTAGGGAGTGCACCTGTGCTTGCGCACTCACTTGTGCACTAGCTGATTGTAAGATCGACCGCCATGGTGGAAAACGACCGGAAAAGTATTGTTATACTAGTTATATTATTATTTCATTCGTCCCAATTGGTTCCTGATACAAAATTATCTCGCTTGCAGAGTCATGGTATGATGATATTACAGTATGGTGGTGTAAAAATTGTTTAAGCAGTACCAGTGCATAACCATTTATTTTCAGAAACTTGTAAGAAGGTGTGCAAAATGACACTTAAATTACTGTCTTCTTCTACTCTTTACAACAAAAAAATAAAAGGGTATATATTGTACCTACATTTTATTTTCCAAGAACACCAAAATTCCATGGTGTAAGCATAATTAAAAATCAGTGTGGCATAAAAATCTAACAAAACATTATATCCGACGGACAGAAAATTAATTGTTGTACCCGCGGCTCCAGAAATAATGCGGGAGTACATTTTTTTCGCTAAACAAGATACCGTGTTTTATCTTGTGAAAAAAATGTACTAATTATTATTATTACATTTTGTAGGTTGCTCGTAATTTTATAATACACTAGCAGCTGCCCGCGACTTCGTCCCCGTTGATTTCGGTTAACGCACAAATAGTGTTATAAAATAACTTAAAGCCCTCTTCGGCAATTGGACTATTCAACACTAAACTATTTCTTGTGCATCTAATGACTAACGGCCGCCCGCGTCTCCATCCGCTTGGATTTTAGTTTCCGCAACCGCATACATGCTTGCAGTTTTTATACTATAGCTTAAAGCCTTTCCTGTAAAATTTACTATCCAACACAAACATACTTTTTCAATTCGTCCCAGTAGTTCCTTAGCACGTTCAACAAACAAATAAACAAACTCTTCAGCTTTATTATAGAAGTATAGAAGTATAGATTTAAGATTTATGAATCCTGTGTGAAACTATCTTGACACCACAGAGACAAAAACCGATATTACCGGCAAACCATTCAGAATGTCGAGGGGGATCAACAAATCTGCGGATTAATATTAATGCCGAGCCTAAAGAAGTGACAATCCATTATTCCCGTCTTTGTTTTAAAAAACATTTTTAAAACTTCCTGGAACTGGAATTCGTGGTTTGTTAGAAACAACGACATCGGAATTATGTCGTGTTTACTGCTTTAAATACTGGGCTTTTGTACTCAAGGAAAGAGTCCTATGTCAATTCTAGATTGATTTTGTTGTTAAATAAGTTAGGCAAGTTAGTCAAAACTTACGAGTTTCATCCTAGGAGATACAAGTACCTCACAAAAATCTATCACCTACTTAAATTCTAATCTCGGAAATACAATAATTTTATGCTTTGTAAGTTTTGCAGGACTTGTTTTAATTAGATGATACTTACTTTTTCTTATCACAATGAATTAGTTTTTTCCTCATATCGCTCACACCTGTAGAACTATTTTTATTTTGCCAAAGCAATATTAAATGTCCGTAATGGTCATTCAATCAAAAAGCGCAGAGAATTACCCTTCTAAAATAAATCAATACTCTCAAAGTCATGTTTCTAAATGTTCGATAAGTGCCAAGTTTTCTCAAGCGTTTCGATTTAAAACGACATTTTAAGAAACGAGTTCACGGTAACTTTCATTCTATCAAAATATAGTAACATACTTTTGGATTTCATTTATATAGTTTAACTTTTATTGCCTTGCAAATTATAAATTGGGACAAGAAATTACATTCAAACTTATATTTATTATTATTTATTATTATTATTATGTATACTAACATAATGAAGCTAAAGATTATGTCTGTTTGTTTAAAGGCGCTAATCATAGAAAATACTGGCTTGAATTGAAAAAATCTTTTTGTCAAGGATGGCTTTAAGCCTAAAAGGTTATAATAAATACTACAATAACTAGGTCTTACTTCGCCTTAAATTACTTTGCAATTAACTTTTTGGTTTTTTTCCCGGAAAATTTTCATTTATAGTCCACAGACAAGAGTTTCTCTGCCCTGTGTTAAGAAAATTATGTAAATCCCTTCATCCTGTGCCTGATCTCTCATTGATCGTGTCAGATTACTATTCTGCCGAGCTAAAGGAACAGTTTGCGTGCCTCATTACTATTCTATTATACCTAGATGACGTAATATCGTTAGATTGTTCACTGATCCCCAACTTTTGCTGGAAGATTTACATTTTTTTGAAAACTTAATGTGTACATATGTATTTGTGTAGGATCAGTTTTTACGTTTGTAATGTATTCAAACACAATAATTACAAAATTTCGAAAATCAAATCAAGAAACATTTCAAAATGAGAATTAATATGACAATGTGTGTGACAGTTATAATTATTCGACATATCTTATTGGGGATTTAGAGTAATATCGCTATGAGTAGTATTTTTTATGAAAGTTAATAATAAATATTATTCAATTTGAAACGTTTAGCACAGTACACAGAACTATCTTCAAATCGTACACAAATCTTTAGACAAACATGAGATAAAAAGATCCAGTAATGTATTGCTCTATTTGCCTGCGAGTTTGTGAAAATTGAGAACGCTCTAAATGACTGTAACCCCTCTAATCTTCTATCTGTACAATCATAATGAGGGCCATCAACGTAATGAGCACATTTGTTCTAAACGAACCAGGGTTTTCTACATAGATATATTTATTGCAGTGTTTACTTTAACATTGAAGAGAACCATCGATTAGACTTTGTTTCGGTTACATTTTAAAGCCGATAACTTTAATCGATTTCACTTTGTTCAGGTTTTATTTTAAGACAAATTTTGTATGAAAAACGCTCATAGACAAGGAACGTCCCCTTTTAGAATAAAAACTTTAAAAAGACCTGAGATGTCAACGATTCCAAAATTGATCACCCATTTATTTAATAAAAGTCTATTTTAGTTAACAAATAGTATGAAACTAGCAGCCGCCAGCGGCTTTGTTCGCTTGGATTTTGTTTCTGCTCACATAATGTTAGAGACTATAGCTTGAAGTCTTCCTCGACAAATGCACTAATGAATACAAAAATATTTTATCAATTCGAACCAGTACTTCCTAAGATAAGCGCGTTCAAACAAACAAACAAACTCTTTAGCTTTATTGTATTCGTACAGATGAGTTAGCGGATCTAACACACAATGAACAAGAAGAATTTTTTTATATACTTTGATAAGCATTGGTATGATTTTTATCTTGCTGCTCATTTATCAAATACTAGCGGCCCGCCCCGGCTTCGCCCGTGGTACTTGTCCACTATTTAATGGATGATATTATACATAAAAACCTTCCTCATGAGTTACTCTATCTATTAAAAAAAACCGCATCAAAATCCGTTGCGTAGTTTTAAAGATTTAAGAGTTCATAGGGACATACAACATACAACATGACAGAAAAAGCGACTTTGTTTTATACTATGTAGTGATGCATTATGAGATTTAATTCAGGTCCCACGGCATACATACTAATTTATGGAAGAGATCAATGTTTGTGACATTGCCTTTTATTTATAAAGGTCACGTCCCAATAGGTTTGAGGCTTAAAATTTTCCCGCAACATGAATCTCTGAAAAATCCTGCTACAGAATAATGACATCAGATGAATTAATAAAATTAAATGTGTAGACACACCAGGCTGATAATACGCAGCCGAAGTTCGGCGCCAACGCAGTTTTATGCAAAACACACAACGTCATTTCGGCATGGTGTGCCTTTTGAAATGAATTGTAGGCGTAATCCCGCCGAAAATCTGTCGCGGGTTTGTTTCTAAATTTACTGTCTATATTTTAAACGCAGGTGTTTAGAAATACAATTTTAAATAAATAAAATAAATAAATAAATAAATGCCTTGGACTAACACACCAATCGCCTAGCCCCAAACTAAGCTCGAAGCTTGTACTATGGAAGCTAGGGAACGGATAGACATACTTAAAGACTTTTATAAACATCCATGACTCGAGTACAAATGCCGATGTTCATCACACAAACATTTGCCCCTAGCGGGATTCGAACCCGCGACCCTTGGTTTTGTAGCCAGGGTCTCTAGCCACTCGACCAACGGGCCTGTGTTTTATTTAGTACTAGCCTTCCCTGACAAATACACTATCCAGCGCAAAAATAATTTACAATTCGAACCAGTATTTCCTTTAAATTAGTAGTTCTTTTAAATAAACTCTTCAGCTTTACTATAATATGAGTATTGACAGTAAGTATAGATACGTTCTGTATAACGTTCTCAATATAGTATGTTATTATGATCTTAATGTTAAATTATCACGTTAAATCGCATATATTAGTGATCCATGCTGCCGAAAGCTAACAAACAAACTGTGTATCATGATCATGATATCCTGTTTATTTCAAGCTCTTTTATAATTCAGAATTTATGTCTTGGATTTTATAGACAAGGCGTATGCTATTTTTTACTGTTTAATGCATGTTTTGTTTACGTCGTAAAGGCACTGAAATAACTCTAAAACGTTTTCATTGGAACTATACGAATCTATTGGAATATTGTTTTAATACCTTTAATACCCATGCTTTGACCTTATTTCGTTTTTAGTTTTAGTTTCAATCCTCATTTTTACCTTCTTGATTGATTAGTTTTATTTTCATAATGTATAAAAACAACGTTCGGATGTCTATAATAATATAGAGCGGTGATTTCATTGCCAACATGAAATAATTTTATCTATTTCTCCTTCAGACACTATCTCATCAACCTGATATAAAAACAAATAAACCTCTGACAAAGAATGTAGGTACATTCCTATACCTATTACCATTTTCGATCTACTCTATCGAACAATATCTACCTACTTCTCAGACCAATAAATACTGGACCGTCGTAAAATCATAACTCTTGATTATAACACCTCAGTGTTCATATCCTTTTATTTATGAGGTCAAGCGTAGCAATATAAGTGTTGTAAAACGTTTCGGATTCTAGCTTTTGTGTGCCGTGAACGATGAAAGTGCACTATTCTTGCTAAAAGGAAGTCGGCTTGAACTAGTAACATGGAAATTGTGAGATAATGGACCTCTAATAAATGTGTGCATAATCTAGAACGTTCGCTTGTCATTCCATTTTGCATTATTAAGAATACGGTTACAAAACCTTCATACATATATTGTACAAATGTCATTCTATACAATTTATACATAATTAATACGAAAAACTTTTTATGTAATGCATACAGAAGCCTAAAAGATTTAAAATCTGCAACATTGTAAGTACATACAGATGTTGTACATACTTATTAAACATTCCTCGTGATAGAACAAGTACATAGCCTCAGACAAATGTAGGTATAATCTATTTGTAGAAGTTTTTAAAACAATGCACCAAAAGATTTGACCAAAATTTTACCTCAATATGGCTTTTAAGGTGTAAAAAAGTAAGATTCGAAACTCAGCCGTATTCCTTGAGTTCTAAGAGCTGAAATAAATCAACGTCAAACCGTCAAACAAAGTAAATGGTTGCACAATTCGACGTTGCCACGTCCATAAATTGAAGCTGCTTAATGGCTTAGTTCGTTTTAAAACCTGTTCGTAAAAGATTTGCGAGGTATTAAGGATCTAATTTGGAAGCAAGGGGGAAAATCCTCGGAAATTTCCACTCTCACTGGTTAATTTAAATAGGATGCACTTTGTTATATAGGCGGGAATATTTAATACGATGGTAAATGTTCGCTTATTATAATTGGAGAATTAGGAATATAAAAGCGGCTTTTACTTTCTGTGAAAATTAACTCGATTCTTAGTAGCTAATACATAATAAAAAAAACTCGTGAGTGTCATTTATTTCAGAGTTTTGTATTATAAACAAATAATTGCAACTAGTGCTATTATTACTTAATTTTAATTAGTATGTATTACGATAGAAACTCCATATGTTCGAGCTTTACCGAAACTGATTTATAATTACAATCAAAATACAGCATTACTTACTTTTTGCACAATATTTAAAAGCTAAACATGCGTAAAAAATCTTGCATTCACCAAAGCAATGTTTTTCAGTCAAAAATGTTTTTAATTTAGCAAACAAAGGGCATCCCGAAGCTTTTATTGTGGAAGGAACAAGACTTACAAATCGTCTAATGACAATTATGAAGCTTTGACCCCGGAATAAAAAGAACATTTTGTGAGCCCTTTGGGCATTTGTCTAATCAAAACTCGAGATGAATTTCTCGATTACTTTCTGCTGTTGCTTTCAAAGTAATTAATGAAACAATACTGGAAATTAGGAATGATTACTTTAATCAAAACTGAACGAACACGCCTCGTTAGTGAAGGTCTGTTTCCGAGTGAAATTGGCTTTAAATAACAAAAAATAAACTCAAGGTACTCGTATTTTGTAATCGCGACTGCCAAGCATACGGATATTTGTAGTTTGATTATTTAATTATGTTTTTCTTTCTCATAAGCTGTTTGTCTTGCGACACTTTCTTTCACGTCTATTAGTAATCGATAGTCAATAAAAAGTTTATTTACTTATATTCAAACCAATTTTAAACGTTTATAATATAATTTTCTATGACATAAACGTGTTTCTTTATAGCTATAATATAGCATTAATATTTTTTAAATATTACTTTTCCAATTTTCTTTATTGGGACAATTCTGTTTGTTGGTTAATTCTGTTGAAAATTGGAAACTGGTTTATTTGTCGGCTTTCAGTTCAGTGATTTAAAATGCTTTTCCGTCGAGCTGAGTCCATGAGTCCAATATATTATTATCTACATGATTTTAATTCCTTACGCCACTTATTAAACTTATTAATATTCTCATTCGATTTCCAATTGAATTCGAAATGTCATTAATATCGTTTCGCTGAATCCTGAACGCATTCGGTTGCAATAATTCTTCTCTTAATCTTGCACATGTATATTTTACCTTGATTTTATTGTTTCATTTCATTCGAAATTATTTTATTACGAAAACGGTCGCAATTTTAAATACCTTTTTTTATTTTGCATAAAAAAATATTGAATCAAATGTTTGATAAATTAACACAATTTAAATAATTTTGCTTTCCGATAAAAGATTTTTAAGTTCAAAATATTTGAACATTTTTTTTCGTTAGTTACAGTCTGGATAAAATGAAAACGTTTATAGTGATTCAGTGAACATTTTGATCTGGTACCGACTCTTCTTCTCGCGACTTATGGAGCAGACATCTGTCATAACTAAACTTTAAAATGATTAATCATTATGAACTTTCCTTTCTAAAAGCAGAACTTAGCTCTTACTCCTAAAAAGTCACATTCAATCCCTAGAGGGTTGTTTTCCAAAGCAAAGCTTCACGTAGCACACGCCTTCAGGGAATCACTTCTAGAAATACACGGATACGCCATTAAGGAGAAAGTGCGGGAACAACAGTGTGGTTAGACCGTATTCGAATCTTGACACCTTTCACCGGAAAAAACTTTTAGGTCTAGTGGTGTAAATAGGTGTTTGCTTTTTTCCAGAATCGATTTTTCTGTTTAAGTAACTTTATAACTGTTGTGTTTTTGCTGGTGAGTGTAATCGCCAGAGCTCAGTTGGGAGTGTATGGGGTTTTAAAGACAGGAAACGCCCCTGCGGCTCTTTTCTGGTTGTTGATGTCCATGGTCAGCGGTGGTCACTTACCATCAGGTGGCTATATTTTTCGTCTACCATTAAGAGTTAATTTGGGGAAAGCGCGTGAATTTTAAATAACTGCAACAAAATATTCAGAAGACAAATATAATGTTAACAAATTATAACACTCTTTCTCTCCTTGCGTCAGAAGTTAATAAATTGAAGTCACCGTGTTTAAAGTATACATCAAGTTATGTGCACAACCAAACTCTGATCAAATACTACATTGAGTCATTTCATTTGATAAAAATTACCTACTCACTTTAATACAGACACAGTTTGTAAATTATATGAACTATCCACTTACAATGTCTGTAATTTGGTGATCCATAAATTAAATGAAAATATTATGTCGAATATTTGCTAAGATTTTAATTTTCGATTGACCTTTAGACTGTCATTGACCAAGCGCTCAAAATTGCGCAACGAAATGCTACTCGGTATTATCAAAGACTTAATTTTATCACGAGTGTATACTTGATATCAAAAATGTGATAAAAATCATCCATTGCCTCTTCTCTCGCTTAATTATTTCAACAAGATTATGAGTATTTGTGTTATACTTACTTTTACCGTGCCGTTTATGGCCGTCCGATAAAAAATAGAGGTGATGTAGATAAAGTAATCCTGTGTAGGTAGAGTAATACGGTTGTATCGCTGCATTTGGTTAGTTTTGTATGAAAAAAATATTAAATATTTTACGTTTTTAGCAGTACAGAGTGGCATACTAGGAATTATTTCTCAAAATCATGTCAAAACACGAAGAACGTTTTAAAACTTGGACACGCATTTTGATTTAATAAATGCAATTTTTTGAAACCAAATCCTTAAATTTTGTTGGAGTAAAAATTCTCAATATAGATTTTCTTTATTGTACTCTGTAACAAGACGATATTGGAAAAAAAATGTGGTTATGTGACTTGACAGTTTTGGAAATAAAAAGTATTTTCAAAAAAGGTGTTTTATGTTAGCACGCTTTTGTGTAGGATTTTTCTATCGCAAGCATTGTTAAAAAATAGAACAGAAAATAACCTACTAGGTACTGTTTTCAGTTTTCCTATGTAGCTCGTCGCTGTGCTGTCAAAGGGAAGGGAATGATGTTTTAATCCTACAAAAGGCGTGCATTCCATAATTGGGAAACCTCAAAGAGTTTCCGTTGTTATAAACCACATTTCTCAATACTGTCTGGTCTGGTCAAAAGGAGACCTCTTTTATACAATCGATTTTTTCGTAATTTCATAAGCATTTATGGAAATAAATTTTAATTTTTTCGCTTCCACATTAAGAACTAAGCTGATTTGACATATTTCTAGATCTAAAAATACGCCTTTTTTAGGGCCCAAAATTTTCAGTCTCCTTTTTGGGTTTGGCCATTTCAGATATACCTTGAACCGACTGCCAGCAACTGCATAAGACCAAAACATATATAAACAGCAAGTGAATCTAACAATTTAATTTAGTAAGATGGTTCTTTTATCATAACATGTCTGTTTCTCTCAGATTATTTTTATGAAAGTTGCCTTTTTCCCTTTTTCATTGGAAACTGTGAACCAATACGTCATGTCAGATATTGGCAGATGTAGTATTTAATTTTGTGGTGTTTTTTGTGATTTATGTAAAATCAACTGCTCAATTTATCATACATGCAAGTTAAGCTTCGTGAGCGTTTTTACGGGTTAATTTATAGCCACATCTATCTGAAATGAAACTCAACGGTTAGCCGAATTTTTAAATTCGGATGAGTAGTTTTGAGACAATTTCATTACGGAAATTCCCTGGAATTTCCGTTTATTACTGAATAATTATTGGATAACGACTGCCACAATTTCATTTGCATTTTATACTTTGTATCTGATTGTTTCATCGACATTTCGACAATTTCTGTAACCGATTTTATGTTACGGTAGGGAAGTACTAAGTAGGGTTAAAAATATGTGCAGATATTTTTTAGGCTTTTTATATTCTTTACGAGTATTATCAATCAGAGTTCAGTATCAGAGTCTATGAAAGCCAAATAGCTCTTATTTCTACTTTAACGTTTATTTGTCAAATGTTTCAATTTGCCAGCTAATATTTCTTCTCGAATAAAACCATTTATAACACTTCTGGGAAAATGGCTAACATTTTGTGCATTATACTATTTATCATTCTACGTATTTGCCACAGCCAAATTCTATTCACGATACTTCATCAGGATTTGAAATGATCAATGGTACCAGACAGAGTATCGAGAGTGTGGATTACAATACAATTCCAGAGTTGCCTTTGTCAGTTAGTGGTTGATTGATTAGTCTGGCAAATCCAATAGGTTTTAAGCTTAACTGTTGCGTAAATACATATGGAGTAATGGATGCAGTAAGTGTATTTTCGTTTAAAAAAAATTGGCCAAGTGCGAGTCGGACTCGCTCACAGAGGGTTCCATAAAATTCTATTTTTAAAAAAACTACTAAATAGATTTCGTTCAAACCAATTTTCGTTGGTAGTTTTAATGGTAATGTACATTATATAATTATTTCAGTTTTACCATCCTCTTATTTTAGAAGTTAGAGGGGGGGGGACACACATTTTTCCACTTTGAAAAGGTCTGTCACGCAAAATATTCACTTTAGAAAATAATAATAAAAGAAACCTTAATATAACTTTTAAAGACCTAGCCATAGATACCCCCCACTTTTTATTTTTATCTATTTTCGTGTGAAAACCTTGTTGCGGTTCACAGAATACATCCTCTTACCAAGTTTCAACAGTATAGTAATTATAGTTTTGGAAAAAAGTGGCTGTGACAGACTGGCGGACATACAAACAGACAGACAGACATGACGAATCTATAAGGGTTCCGTTTTTTTGCCATTTGGCCACGGAACCCTAAAAATGGCCACATAAGTTATTTTGCCAATAAAATTGTTACATATTATTGGGACGTTTCTTGTAGCTTCGAAAGAAACTTATTAGTCAAAGAAATTAATAAATTTCTCTTAGAAAATATAAATCAATAGTTGTTATTTCTCTAGTTATTTTCTTATTAAAAGAGAAATAAAATAAATTGCAACAACACTTAAGTCAACTTTAGATAATATGTGAGTACAAATAGTAACATGTACAACAACATTTCAGATTGGTAATTTATTTAAATCGACTATCAGTTTACTTACACTTTTATAGAAGATTGGACGGATGATAGTGGTTTATTTATAGAGACGAACTTCTTAGCTATCCAAGGATTCTCCGTGCGGGAGCCGGGTCCATCGCGTGGAACAGAGAGGAATGTCAGTCGTAGAGGAATGTATTAAAGGACACAGTTTTTTTTGGGCCCACCAACAATCGGTAACGTTTAAGAGAAAAAGAACTACGTTAAAAATTTAAATGTTTTTTTATGAATTTTGCAATTGAAGTGAATTTCAAACGAAACCGGAGTCATAAAACCAAAATAAAAAGCCTTATTTTGATTATATCCGCGAACTATCTGTCCAAAGATCAGTAAACAATGGCTGACATACAGATAAGTGAAGGAAAAAAGGTTATATCAATAAAATTAAAATAAAACACTTGAAATCGAACATAAAGGAGACGCTATTTACTTTTGGAACGGTTTTCATGCCTATTTTTATCTAAGGCGGTGATTGATAGTGACTTTTAATCATTTAATTAATGAAATAAAATAATACGAATAAACAATACAAAAAAATCCGTATAACGGAACGCAAGTGCTAGTCTATTGCCGGATTTTGATTTTATTTAAAAACTGAATACAAATGTCAGAAACCTTCAGTCTGTCAACTGTCATTAATGGTTTTACTATATAATTTAAAAAAGCTGTAGTTTGTTTGTTTGAACACGCTACTATCAGAAACAGCTGGTTCGATTTGAAAAAATATTTTTGCGTTGGATTATCTATTAGTCGAGCCAGGCTTAAACTAAAAAATGTTAAGCTATAGTTTAAGACCACATATTTTTGCAAAAACCTTATTCTACGCGGACAGAGTCACAGGCGGACACTAGTCATAATAAATTGCTTTTACTTCAGATACGTAGGAAAAACATAATGGAAAATCGCCCTTATGTGTAAGTATTTACGGTTCAGGCGTTGAAAGTCAGGAAAGCAAATAGACAGATTAGTTTATGAGGTTAATATATATTTTCCCATCTTATTTCTAACGATTCCGGTTAAAATATGAAAAAGTAATATCACCACTATAATCTGGAGATTATAAGGAATAAATTGATACCCATTTCGTAAATAAACGCTAAAATTTTATGTCGGCCTAACTCTCCATACAAAAACGATTGTCACCTTTAAAAAAATTACGAATATTACGTCAAGTGTATGTAAAGTGTATGTAATTATTCTAACCAGTAGTTCCTGAAATTAGCGCGTTGAAACAAAAAAACTCTTCGGCTTTATTATACATATTAGTTAAGATTGTAATTAATTTGATTAATAATAAATATGAGTTAAAATACAATTATGACGACCATTTTTGATAGTGGTTAAAACCTAAATTTAAAAAAAGCATGAACTATCTACTATCTTTTTAGGATTTTAATTAAAGTCTGCAATAAATGCTTTGAGAATAATTAATTTTAGAAATGCTACATGTAAATTAATTCTATCTATCTATTGACGGTGCTGATATTATTCTGGGAAATTTGTTATTTACATGATGGAAATTAAATTCAGAAAATTATTACGCAGATTGAAAATGGAGTACCAACCAAACCAAACCAAACCAAAGGTACCATAGACGAGCGGTTTTGTAATTGGTACTAAGTATCCGCTTATTCATGTCCCACTGCAGGGCAAAGGCCTCTATCATTTGAAATGTTTTCGTTGCAAAGATGGGTCTATTGGTACTTATTAAATTAAAATAAATGATAATCTGATCTTAAAGTAGTAATTCAAGTGTTTATGTTTGGAAAAAAGGATGACCAAGAAGGGACTATTCAAATTTACTTAAGCCGTTGTCTCCACACCATAAACAAACATACAAGGAACCGTTTGAAACTCAATTTTGCCCCTTACCAAAACGAAGTTTCGACCCTAATTTGCATCGTAAAAGAGGAAAAATACAACCCTGAAAGTTTTCCGAGTAAACACTAGCCTATTCATAAATGATTAAGATTACATTGAATCACTGCTGGATTGAACGAAGTTAATTTTTAATCCAACCCCTGTGGCGTAAGGCATGAATATTCTATGTTCTTGTTTACATGTAAGGGTCCCGTTGCGTTAATCATATGCGGATTGAGCTAAGTAAATAGGGAAATCTTTATTAAGTCTTTTAAAGGTTGGTATTTTAAAGCGTTTTGACTTGGTCTCATCAGAATACGGTAGCACAATGTGTCAGAATTGTGATAGTCCATTGATGACACTAGATCTCCTGATTTTCGACCGGAGGAGGACCAAAACGCGGTAACAGAACCAATACATAAATTTTAATTTATGCCAAACACTGATTGGAACTTATAGTTTATCTTCCAATGAAAAATACGCTTTCTCTAGCAAGACAGATTCATCGCCAAAAACTCATGACATGATAAAATATGTAAGTTAGAGCGGGTCTGTGAGTGTGCATAATTATGTACAAGAACGAGCGTTAGCTCTGCAAGAGCCAAATCACGTAGGGATTGTGTTGGCTCCTAAAACAAGATTGCATAAATCAACACTTATGGTGTAAGTTAAGACCCATTTTTATTGACTTTTTGTTATAACGTACGATTTCTTAAGCTTCAACAACCAGTTTAGACTGTAGCATTTAACAAAATATAACGATCGTCAAAACAAATCGTCAAAACAAATTAATATATGTATACTTCGCCAAACAGATGGAGATGTCAGAATCACGTAATTGGATGGTTATTTTTTGATAACCCGCCGAAATTTTTATATAACGAACCCATTTCATTGGTTGTTACTATGAGCCAAAAAAGTCTATTTAAATTTCATTTCCCAAGGTTATTAAAATCAAATCATTGTAACAAAGGCTTCGTTTATTGACAGCGCTACAAACAACGTTTCTGTGATGAATTGCGAAGGGTATGTCAGACTTTTTTTTATTTATACTCGTAATGCCTTTCAATAAATCAAAATTTGAATAGCCCACCCGTCCGGGCAAATTAATTCGTTTTCAAGTGTCGAATATTCAGCGCATGGAAAAATTACTTGTTTTATCGCAAAACTTTATTATTTGCATTTTACATAAATTGCATCAATTTTCACATCTTGCTCTGAAACATATACAAGATGCAAGTTACTCGTGTCTTGCGCAATCACCGCGGCACTACAACTTGGCCGAACGCCAAATAAATTTAAAAAAATCTCGTTCACAAATCAGATTTGGAACGGAAATCGAACCCACGACTTGCACGAAAACATCGTTGCCCAAGCTGAAAAATGTAAACTTCCAATATAATTTAATTAACTGAAAAATGCTGTTCTTGCACAAATACGTTCATCTTATTTCTTACCAGAGCAATTTTCAAATCTTCTAAATATTATTAAAAGTACTTCACCTTCAGAATTTTCATCTTCTGGCTTCATTTTATTATAATATCCTTCTTATTGTTCCACAAATTAGGACATGCTTTCGACATAATTACGTTAATAAGCTTATTCCTATTTCCATTTCTCGTGGTATAAAAATAAATTTTAAGCGCGTTCTTATACCCGCTCCCGTTCTATTCACATTCGAGTATCTGACCAATTTATATTCTTTTGTGATGTAGGCAACCGGCTCCATTATACGATTACCATTCAGTATATTGTTGGGACCGTATCGTTAAGTAATTTGAGTGTTCGGAAAACCCTTTTTTTGTTCAGCCATAGGTGATTAATTGCGAATGTTTACGTAACTGATTTTCAACGAACGATTTGGTATTCGAATATAACTAAAGGTCGTGATTTTGAAACCCGGTATTTTCTGCAACAAGAATGTTTAATTGTTTTTTAAAGCCATTTTTTAATATTTAATGATTGCGTAGTTGCCAAGACTTAGTTGTTAGATTACCGTTCAGAGCACTCAATTTGATTCAATGGTATCAGCAACATTTAGCAAATTTTTGAGCATTAGAAAATTATTTATGATGTTACTGTTAAAAGAGTAACAAATCTTTATGAGATATCGAATTAATGTAAAACTCATTTTATATATTAAAGTATTAAACTCATTTTAATAGTTTGTTATCCATTACTTGCCATTAGATTCGATCATATTTCACTTTGTCAAATCAAATATTTGTTTATTCATTTCGTCCCTGTGAAGTGAAATTGGTAATCAAACACAATATTCTATCTATTTTGACGTAGACAGTTTAGAATGTAATATCTACATCTTTGATCTATATTCAATACATTCAATATCTGTAAATGTAATTTGAACATTTAATTTAACTCAGGTAAATTACAAATAATTGGTCTGGTTCCTACAATATATACTCTGTCTTTAATAAAGTAAATTGCGTACTAATAAAATAATAATCTATATTGCTAGCAAAGTTTTAACTGGGCGTTCAATCATAATGTTATTATTTAATTATAATTATTTTAACATTGGAATCATGCAAATTTTACTGAATTCCTTTTTACTTTTTGAATATTGTTTAAATAAATATTGTTATAAAGGGGTTGTATATTGGGTGTTTGGTTGGTATGATGTCCCATTATAAAAGACATTTGAAATACCAATTCATTGATATAAGTCTAACAATTTTCAAATTCACTTAACTGAAATGATGTATTTAAGATAAAAATAATAACTTCAGCGATTTTATGAGCTATACAAGTACAACTCCCGTTCTTGGTTTACGAGTTAGGTATTTATTGCCAATGAATGCATTTTATACTTTTAATCTCTTCTATCCAGGCTGGTACTGATATTCTATACCGTAACTGCTTTTTTATTATTAAACATTCAAAACTGGTTTAATTTCCTACAATTATGGAAATCATAGATTTTATTAATTGCCAGTATTATTTACTTAAAATACATAATAATAAAGTTGATTTTACTTTCTTTTCTTTGCAGATTTTGAGAGAAAATCACATAGCCGAGCTCTTCTCAATCAAAATTGGTAAGCATTTCAATTATTTTTAAATGAATTCCGTATAATATTTGCACTACCAATTCCCAGTTTCAACCGCAGCTCTTGGTTTTGTGGTCAGGATCTTTAACCAATCCACCTGTATTTATCAATTAACAAAAGCACAAACTTAAATGATGTGTGAAAACACTTAATTAACCTTTTGTAGGAATCGGATTAAAGTTGTGGTGTCCAATATTATATCATAATCATTGGTTAAGCATTTATATGCCTTATTATATTATCTAGATTTAAATATACGAAAAAACTCGTTTTGTCTTAGGAATCACGCGAGATTTGAACCCACATCACTATCCGCTATCGCTATCCGGGCGAGTCCACTAAAATCGCGAAATTATGATAGCGCGATCGAAATTGTCCTGAGAATTCAAATCTTAAATAGTTTTTTTTATATTATTATTTTTGGAATATGTTTAAATTTTTTATGGAACGTTTTAGGTCATCCTTACTTCTCAAAATCCGGATATTCTCGTTGGGGTCAGTATTGTCCTGCTCCATTCAATACTTCGTCATGTATGCGGCCATGCGGACACGTGAGTTCAGCCATTGTCTGAGGGTTATTCAGTTGGATTCGATGTTAAAAGCAATTTGTAGCCAATATCACAGATATTGAAGACTTAATGTCTTTTGTTATGATAGTTTGAGGTTTTTATCAAAGATACTTTTTTTTAATAATATTTAATATTTAAATATTTAATACTAGCGGCCGCCCGCGACTTCGTCCGCGTGGATATCGATTTTTTGGAATGAGTCAAAAAGTAGCATAAGTTACTCTCCATCCCTTCAAATATCTCCAGTTAAAAAATCACGGCAATTCATCGCTCCGTTTTGCCGTGAAAGAAAGACAAACATACAGACAGACACACTTTCCCATTTATAATTATTTAATACTAGCGGCCGCCCGCGACGTCGTCCGCGTGGATATCGATTTTTTGGAATGAGTCAAAAAGTAGCATAAGTTACTCTCCATCCCTTCAAATATCTCCAGTTAAAAAATCACGGCAATTCATCGCTCCGTTTTGCCGTGAAAGAAAGACAAACATACAGACAGACACACTTTCCCATTTATAATATTAGTACTAGTATGGATTTTTTTGATCATTTGGAAATTGTTCCACAATATTTCTCTAGATAGTTTTTCCAGGAATTTCTTTAGTACTTTCTTTTTAGAATATTTTCTCAATGTTTTTGCAACCTTTTGTTATGTCATCTTTACTTCTCAAAATCCGGCTATTCTCGTTGGGGTCAGTATTGTACTGCTCTATTCAATACTTCGTCATGTATGCGGCCATGCGGACACGTGTGACCTGCTAGTTCAGCCATTGTCTGCGGGTTATTCAGTTGGATTCGATGTAAGAAGCGATTTGAAGCCAATATCACAGACATTTAAGACAAAGTATCTGTGTAGTTATGATAGGTTGAGGTTTGTATCCAAGATACAAAAACACCACTTTTCCAATAGCTAAGGATTGAATGACTAGGTAGTTATATTCCATGGAAATTGTTCCACGATATTTTCTTTAAAATTTCATTTCCAGTAATTCCTTATGTACTTTCTTTTTAGAAAATATGTCCTCAATATTTATGCAACCTTTTATGTCATCTTTACTTCTCAAAATCCGGCTATTCTTGTTGGGGTCAGTATTGTCCTGCTCCATTCAATACTTCGTCATGTATGCGGCTATGCGGCCACGTGCGACCCGCTAGTGCTAGTTCAGCCATTGTCTGCGGGTTATTCAGTTGGATTCGATGTTAGAAGCGATTTGTAGCCAATATCGCAGACATTGAAGACAAACAATCCGTGTAGTTATGGTAGGTTGAGGATTGTATAAAAGATACTTATAACACCACTTCTAAAAAGGATTGAATGACTATAAAGGTAAATTGTCCATGGCAATTCTACCACAATCTTTTCTGAAAATGTTCTTTCCATTAATTCCTCAAGTATGTGCTTTCTTTTTAGAATATTTCCTTAATATTTATGCAAACTTTTATCTCATCTTTACTTCTCAAAATCCGGCTATTCTCGTGGGGGTCAGTATTGTGCTGCTCCATACAATACTTCGTCATGTATGCGGCCATGCGGACACGAGTGACCTGCTAGTTCAGCCATTGTCTGCGGGTTATTCAGTTGGATCCGATGTTAGAAGCGATTTGTAGCCAATATCACAGACATTGAAGACTAGGCTGCTTAGTTATGGTAGGTAAACATAGTGGTTGAGAGTTTTATAAAACATTGTTTTTAAAAAAGTGGCGGATTGAATTTCTAGGTAGGTAACACTTGGCTGGATGCAGTCGCAGCGTGGATGTATAAAACTGTTTTTAAAATAGTAAAGGATTTATTAACTAGGTTTTATATTACCTATGGAAATTGAAGTGAAATATCAAAATGTTTTTAAAAACCTCTGCTCAATCGCAGATTCGTATGAAATACATACATGAAAAGTTTATTCCTTCCTGGATTTTACCAGATTCGAGATGTCGATACGGATGTAATCTTATTTGGAAATCTTCCAACAAGTGATACATTACAATCTCATTCTCGGATCCTTTGATAAAATCTACCAAGTTTCAGTATTATTTCCTCTGTCTGTTCACAATGTGTTAAGCCATAAGAAGAACCCATAAAAATGTGCTTAGATTCTACTTTGCAATAACGTATTAGAAGCGAGATAATGAAACTTATGTCTTAAAACTTAGTTTTGCTTTCAAGGAAATAGCAATGTGAAATATTGTAGTTATGAGACGAAACTAGTCGTTCTTGTTACAAGTGTCATTTCAAATATTTTTTTTTTAAATAAATAAAGAGAGGTAGAGCTTTGTGGAAATTCCACTCGAATGAGCCGCTCGTCTGGGGAAGTACCTCCACCTTACAGAAGACCGCAGTGAAGTAGCACTTCGTAACTGTTGTGCTATGTTTCTGCTGGTGAGTAAGGTTGCCAGAGCTCAGTTGGGGAGGGTATGGGGTTAAGGCCGGCAACACATCAACGATACCTCTGGTGTCACGGATGTCCATGGGCGGCGGTGGTTGCTTACCATCAGGTGACCCGGTAGCTCGTTTGCCGCCTCTGATATAAAAAAAAAAGTTTAAAAAAAACTGAACTTGTCTCCACAGGGATTCAAAAATTAACATATTGTAGTATTTAAGTTTTCATTATTAATATATACAATTATGTTGTTACTAATGCTTCTTTCGTGTCCTTTCAAGACTTCTTGGTAAAACTCAATAATTGACATCTTATTTGTGGTTCCATAAGACGCTATCTGCTTTGAGAAACAAAAGAGAAATTCGTTTGGGAAAAATGGTTAGATTTACGCGTATACGGTAAAAGTTCGACATTTTGCCAGCTGCTTAGACGTCGTGCTGATAATACAACTGCACATGCAGACGGTTTGAACTTTTGAGATTTGCAATCGGAGTGTAATATATTGTTTGCGACGGGATATTCTTGCAAAGGATTCACAATTCAAGATTCAAAGAGGGATGTTGAAAGTTTGAAGTGTTTGTTTGTTTAGACGGATTTATTTTGCTGGAGTGACTTGTTGTTTGCTATCTTGTAACCCTATTTTTTTTATTTTTATAATATTACCATTTATTATTGTCCGTCAATCACGCTAAAACTACTGGACGGGTTTTGATGAAATTTGGTATACAGGCAGGGTATGGTCTGACTAGGATCTTTGATAGGTAGGTTAGGTGATAGGATCTTTTTATCCCGATTAAATGCTCCCACGGGATGCACCAAAATCCGCGCGAACAAAGCCGCCAGTTAACAAAGCTAATTCCTAGTTGTAGATAAAAAATAATAAATTGTAATAATGTGACCGTTACTAAAAAGTTTATCTATAAACCATCATATAGCTATTATACCGTGACATCTTAATGATGGCACAGTGGATTAAAGTACCACAATACATATGACTAAGGAGTTCCCCTTCCGAATCCCTTCTATTATCCCGGTAACAAATAACACCTCCAAGACTGAATAAGCGGCGGCCAAAGCTAGTTTGCATTTATGATAACCCTTGTCTCGTTTATGGGGCTCACTGTACGCAAACAAAACGGCTTGAATGATGATTATGTCTTTTAACACTAAAGCCGGGAAGGGTTTCGTAAGAAATATTATGTAGTCGTCTTGTTATTGGGTGACTGTTTGTGTGTATTATAGTGTTTTATTTTGGAGCAAGATCAAGCTTTATCATGGATAGACAAAAATACGAGTGAAGGTATCAACATATTTACTATTACTGATTGTTATTTATGATTTGATAAACAATAAATAATTCATCTATTCCATTCCATGTTGTTGCAAGTCCCACTTGATTCCAGCGACAAAATGTGTTTTTCTTGTCAATTTATGATTGTCCTTTAAGTTGTCATTTTTATCAGACATTGAAGTTAAAAAAAAACATACGTTATGTCTGCAACTTGGGATATAGTTGGTTGCCTTTTATTTTCAAGATATACTACATAGTTTCCATAAATGTTCACTTCCTTCTTCTTACCGAACACCATTATTAAATCCTTGCAGGATTCCCTAATTAAGCCGTGGTTAAGTCTTTTGATAGAGCACCGTCCCTGAAGTCGTAAAAGAGTTGTAATCCAAGACTGACAAACAAATGGGGACCCTCGGGCCTAACACTGCTAGTTCATATTAATGTCGCGGCGAGACAAAAGGTGAGAAATGAGCCGTGTCGGAACTTCAAGGTTTAGTCTAAGAACTTACTTAGGGTTTTCACCCGTATTTTGCACCACTATTCATGTTTTAATGCATTCATTAAATGTATTATTTGTCGAAATATCTCATTTCTGTGAATCTATCACGGTTTGATAGTATTATTTTTGTTTGCATGTTGTATAAAATAATGAACGAAATCGAATATTGGACAGTTGTTGATGTCATGTGAATGTTTAATTTATTTGCCAGTATAGTTAATCGAAAATATTCATACTCGTATTACGTTTGTTTAAAACAATAATTGTTTTTTGCCTGTTTAGCTTTACCATTTTTCTGTTCGAATATTTTTTATTAATATTTGCAATCAGCAATATGTTCTCCTGCCTACTAAAGAAGTGGTCAATACCAGGTTTTGAAAGCAATGTGCTGTCTGTGTAAGGCAATAATTTATGATTGATGACACAGAAATGGCAACCCTGGTGTTGCGAATATCTATTGGCGTCGGAAGTCCCTTACCATGGCTGAACCTAAAACTCCTCCTCTATAAAAAAAATATAAAATTAGCATTTTATCGAGGGAGCAAACGATAGTAGGAACTGGTTGTGAAACGCTCAGTGACTTTATAGTCTATGAAAGGAAACCAAGGGAGGCAGCTGTAGACTACAGACGATAGAATTTAAAATGTTTATTTTGTATAATATAAAACATCTGGTCTACAGACAGGCTGATTTCTTTATGTCGTTACTAATAAAAAGATGAATTTGTAAGTCGCAAATCCAAATTCAATAAAAACGAAACATAAAGAATACGGCGTATTATACAGACGTCTTCAGCACAGTAAGTGTAATAAATATTATACATTTAAGTATGCGAATGTGATTTACTACATGATAAAAAGGGTAATTTGGTTCTATTCAAAATATTTATAACGGTGATTGAATACCAGATTCTTTTCAATATATTTTAGGTATTTGCAACAAAAAAATAATGCTTTGAGTTTTTTTATCACGTTCCAATTTTTACACAGTTCACCAATTCATTCATAGTTTGTAACTACATATATATGAATTCCGCAAGTTAGTTATTATTATAAACAGCAGCAATTTCGAGCTTTATTGTCTATACTTATAATAAAACTGTAGAGAGGTCAATTCTGTACATGAAATATATTTTCAAAATAACTATCAGGGGGTGATTAGTTATCGATACTGATGCCAAAAATGCAATCAGTAAAATTTTTGTCTGTCTGTCTGTCTGTCTGTCTGTCTGTCTGTATGTTCCTTATAGAAACAAAAACTACTCGACGGATTTTGACGAAACTTGGTATAATTATTCTTTATACTCCTGGGCATATTATAGGATACTTTTCATCACGCTACAATAAATAGGAGCAGAGTAGTGAAGGAAAATGTTGGGAAAACTGGAGAAATTCCTCCATTTTTAAAGCTTCCGTCGCGTGTGCAGCCTTAATGGTTATTGTTACATAGAAATCATGTAAGACGGAAATATTCTAAATAAAATTGCCTAAAAAATATCGCTTGACAGCATATATGTATCTTTTACGGTTTACTCACAATAACCCGTGTAACTGATCCAGATAGGTTTGAACGCGCTAATCTCAGGGACTACTGGTAGGCTAGCCAAGATGCCACTTTGACGAATTCGCCATACGCTTTCGTCGCGACTTATAATATGTTATGTATTGCCACCCCGTACACGAACTGCATTTATGTGAGTGGGATGGAGATAAAAGTCGTTACGAAAGCGGATGGCGAATTCGTCAAAGTGGCTAGCCTATCAGGTTCGAATTGACAAAATCTTTTGAGTTGGATAGTCCACTTACCGTTTGTCAAGGAAGGCTTTAAGCTATCTATAGTCACACTGTGTGCGGAAACCGAAACCCACGCGGACGGAGTCGCTGGGGGCCGCTAGAATTAAAATAAGATTTAACATTAGCGTTATGTTTAAAAGTCGAGACTTTGACTTGCCGTGCTATAATATACGAGTGTATCCAGAAATAAAACAGTTTTGTGTAAAATAATGCATTAATGAACAAAGTATCTTATTATTTGTGATGAGGATATATATCGCCTTTTTTATTGGCCCAATAAGATTGATATCTACATATCGATGATCATAAAAATTATATGTGGTGACTATCAGATGGGCAATATGACAGTCATCCCAATATTGTAACAAAACATTACATACCATACGCAGTAAGCAAGCTTCCCCTACATCCCCGCCTAGATTTAAGCAACGTTGCTTTTCCACTAGGGTTACATAGAACTACTTCACTAGACCTATCTTAAATATCAAGCTTGGCAGACAAATTGCACGAATCG
Source organism: Nomophila noctuella (assembly GCA_958496325.1). Taxonomy (NCBI): domain Eukaryota; kingdom Metazoa; phylum Arthropoda; class Insecta; order Lepidoptera; family Crambidae; genus Nomophila; species Nomophila noctuella. The sequence continues at coordinate 10,098,650 of OY292494.1, read as the reverse complement.
ACCCAATGGGCTTCACGAAATGTGTCAATGGAATCCTTTACCCAACGTTGTATAAAAAGGTTACTTTTATTCCTATTCGAATGAACGACATTGCTCTCGAGGAAAAGAAAATGTAGTAGTAGACCCTTTATTTAAAGTTAAAGGAAAGGAAAATGTAGTACATTTAAAGGGAAGGTGTCTCCCGAATCTATTAGGGTCGTTATTCCTACCACGCCGATTCCAAACGATGTCCTCGTTGTGCCTTAACTCTCAATTATTTATTCAACGACACGACTTTGTTAAGATCGAACTAGATGAAATGATTGAATAAGTGATACGAACCGGTAGTTACAGTTCTCATAGGTTTTTGTTGCTCTTTGTAAGTGATCTAGTTGGGATAGAGAAATATTTTATTTGAAACAAAAATGCAAATAGTGGAATTATTATAGATGAATGAAATACGAGCTGAACATTTGTTTTACTCGTTAGTTATCGACTGCCTTCAATAAAAAAAAAAACGCAGCCGGGCACATTGATAACAGCTTCCAAGATCGGAAGAGTTTGGTATTACTTAATACTTCCTGAATACTTTCTTTGAATTAAGACTTCTGTCTGTTTATTCGTGTTACCACAATTTATTTTATCTATACAAATACAATAAAGCTGAAGAGTATGTTTGTTTGTTTGAACGCGCTAATCAAGGAAACTTTTATTTTTCTGTACTAGGGAGTCGAACAAACAAGAGGGTCACCTGATGGTAAGTGATCACCCTTGCCCATGGACATAAACTACCGCCAAGGGTCGCAGATGCGTTGCCTGCCTTTCAGACCCCATACCCTCCCCCACTGAGCTCTGACAAACCTACTCACCAGCAGAAACATATCACAACAGTTACGAAGTGCTACTTCGCTGTGGTGTTTTGTCCAATGGAAAGACTAGGCTCATTCGAGTGGAAAATCCACTAAGCTTTAACTGTTTTCGAACTACTGGATCGAATTGAAAAAATAATTTTGTTTTGGATAGTCCATTTGTCGAGTAAGGCTTTACGCTATAGTATAACACTATGTGTGTGGAAACCGAAATCCACGCGAACGGAGTAACATTAAATTGGATGACACACAATATCAGTAAAACATTGATACAGTAACTAGGGTAATTTGCGCCATGCTTGTTTATGTAACGAGTTTGCAGCCGTGGAAAATGCAAATCGTTGGCATCTATCAAACGACATATCAGATTCAAACGCAAATATATTTGTTCCGTGCACATGACGCGGAATATATATATTTGACAATGTTGAAAGATGATTAAAACCAGGGCCGTTGATATGTTCCAAAGAGGAGTCAAACTTCCAATCGAATGGGCCGCTTGGCAGGGTATAACTTTCACTAATATATTAACTAGTGTGGCCTTGCCATACATTGACTCGCTCTTAATATAGCGCAAAATTTTTAAGCGATGGTCACTTCGTATCTCAATCAGCATGTTGTTAAACGTACGTCATGTCAAGCAAAATAATGCTACCGTTTTCCGGCGTCGGGGCAACGAATTTAATCTATCTAACAGAAGTGAAGTATGTTTTTGTCAGTGAGAAAGTTTTCTAAAACTCAACAGACAAGGGCCTCATGGAGTTGTTAATAGCCATGGGCAATGTCAATAACTTACCATCCCTCAGACCGTCGTTATCATTTGCTTTCCCTCTGCTGTAAAAATAATTGAATTGAATATAAGATTTTAGACTTTCGCGTTGCATTATGACACTAGTATTATTTAACGGGACGGGACGGGACACAACCGTGGTCGCAAGCGGACTCAAGCGTGGTCAAGCAGTAAGTAGTAAACATATACTACATAATTAATATCGCGTTAAGTCCCGTTAAATAATACTAACTGAATTGAATTCAGCTGACCCATGAATTGAGCTTGATACTAGCTCTAGTATACAATAGTAAGTCCAGGCAGAGAGTTAGTCAGGTTTAGCGATCGTTGCCAAAGACTTACGACCACTATTATTAACCTTCTTAGAGCTATAAAATAAAATAGTCCATCCAAAAGGACCGTCTTGGTCCTTTCTCCAAGATATATATTTGTTTATCGACAATCTTTATTGTGTGACAGTAAAAAAGTAGAGGATAATACTGCGGGTTGCGAATTTGACAAATTTGAATTTATTTGTATGCGCAATCGCGCATATTTTTGCGTGAAGACTTGCCCCATATTAAAAATACAATCCCTAGTATAATGTTATAAATGCAAAAGTAATTCTGTCTGTCTGTCTGTTACGCTTTCCACTCAAACCTTTAAACCGATTTTGATGAAATTTGGCACAGACAATCTTTAGAACCTGAGAAAGAAAAGGCTACCATTTATTGCAAAAAGGGATCTGAAATCCATCTATACTAATCTATATACTCTACACTAACATATAAAGCTAAAGAATTTGTTCGTGTGTTTGATTGTTTGAACGCGCTAATCTCAGGAACTACTGGTCCGATTTGAAAAAATATTTTTGTTTTGGATGGTTCATTTGACGAGGAAGGCTTTAGGCTATTGGAAATAGAAATCCACGCGGACGGAGTCGCGGGCGGCCGCTAGGAGTAATTATAAAATACAATTATATTGTGCCTTCACTGTAATAATATCGTTACTAGTAAAGATTAAGTTTAGATAGAACTGAGGACTGACATATCACATAACTTGGTTTACATCTATTTTATTTTCTCCATATCGAATCAACTTTGCTCTTCTACACACGCAAATCTCATATATATTTAAATAAGTTCATATCGTTTTGACAGACGATCGAAACAAATCCGGTTGCAACTTTGTGTTTTGTAAACACAGCTTCGTCGGTTTTGGCTGACTTATGGACTACGAATGCATATTCAATGGTAAATAGCTTTGCGGTTCGGGTACGTTCTGTTTTTATTTGTATTCATGTTGAGTTGCACTTTGAAACTGATATACAGTTTATTGGCTTGTTTGAGAAGTGAAGTTCGTGCAAACTGTAGATTGTTAATATTGTACTTGTAATGCAAGTACGAGTATATTTACTTGTAAGTTATATAAGATGAACGAGATTTTACTATCAAAGGATCTGTCCTTTGATAGCTGAGAATACCGAGCTTTAAGAAATAGCCAGATATTTCCGATTACACCGTCTGTATCCGAAAGTTGCCTAGAAACCGATCCAATGGCCGGAATTAATCAACTGATGTTACTTCGAAGTTTACATTTATAGAACGTTTTTAAGAGAGTTAGAGCTTAATGGAACTTCCACTCGAATGAGCCGCTCGTCTGGGGAAGTACCACCTTCTTATAGAAGACCACAGTAAAAAAGCACTTCGTAAATTCGTGCTTCGTTTCTTCTGGTTACCTACCAGTCACCAGAGCTCAGTGGGGGAAGTTTTGGGGTCTTAACGGCCGGTAACGCATCGGAGATACCTCTGGTGTCATGGATGTCCATAAGCGGCGGTGATTGCTCACCATCAGGTGACTTGATTTTCAGTTTCGAATACAAATGTGTTTCACATAAAAAATCTTAAAACATATGCCTTTATCTCGAGGTATAAATCTACTCATGGCTATGCCCTGGTAGTGGAAGCTTTGTGTTAATTCTGAATCCATATCAACTTACACTAGATCACATTCTAACTATGCTTTTTCAAGGTGGATTGGTCATAGGATCCCCCAAATGCAAATGGTTGTTTAAAAATACTTCCGTCAACACAGAAGTCATGCAATGCAACCATGGCATTCTACTAACTCCCTCTGTGTGTTCAGTCGAAAGTAAAATACCAGTGGACAAACAAAAGATTCAATGAAAGCCGCTTACTGGCTAGAGCAGTGAAGGAAAACTTTCTTGATAATTGGAAAGATACTTTTGGTAGAAAGACTTATTTGTATTTGGCACAAACACTTAATACAACTTTTGTTTTTATGATATTTCACATGTGCAGTCGTTAATTTCTTTTAGTTAAATATGTACTAAAATTATAAAATAAGACTACCAATATATTAAAACGCTTAGGTATCAAATGGTTTAAACCTATTCTTCATCTTATGAGAACAAAGATCTAGATAAAAAAGAAACACTGGAAAATCTATTATTCACTGAATTTGTACATTATTAAACCTTTACATAATGACAAGATGTAATTTTAAAAAAATACATAAGTCTAGAAAAATCGGAAATATAATAACATAATAAAACTCACCCGCACTGATTTCTTGAAATGTACGGTTTCTTCAGTGCCAGTTCACACCACTAATTTGGAATGAGCGGGGTAGGTACATATTCTCCAAGGCGCAATGGCGAGCCATTCGGATTACGACACACTTCGCGGCAGTTACAGCCATTTCCTACAACGCAGCCGTAAAGGAAACAAATGTGTGTTCTAATTATTAAAATAGAATACCAGTATAACTTAATAAATAAATTAACACTAATCAATAGATTTTAACCTATTTATTTTATGAGAACAAAGATCTAGGTAAATAAAAAAATAAAATAAATACACTGTAAAAACTATGTTCTCTCTGAGTACTTTTACTGCATTTGTACATAAATAACGTTTTAAATGACGTTTTACATAATGATAAATGGTAATTAAAAAAAACATAACTTTAATAAATATAATAAAATGAAAATAACCCGTTCTGATTTCCTAAAATGTACGGTTTCTTCAGTGTCAGTTCACACCACTAATTTGGAATGAGCGGGGTAGGTACATATTCTCCAAGGCGCAATGGCGAGCCATTCGGATTACGACACACTTCGCGGCAGTTACAGCCATTTCCTACAACGCAGCCGTAAAGGAAACAAATGTGTGTACTTGAGCAAACTTGACAACAACTAATATCAAGTTCGTGAGACGAGGGATGTTTTTTTAGTGACGTTTTTAACGCTTTAAAAATTAATTGAACTAAGCAAATTTTTAACTATTCAAAAGTTTTGGTTATCAAAAAACAAGTGATAACATTTACATGATATGAGCGACTCGCCCCGGCTTTTCATGGGTAACCTAAAATTATCAGTGTTAATTTCAGGAAGTAAACTCCCACACGATAACAGATTTTATCCTTATTTATTTCAAAAGAACTAAGTGACCACCGAACTTTTTATTTTCACAGCAAGTACACCAAAGATGCAAATCGTTAGAAATGCAGCAACACCAGAAAAATGTGGTAATATTTTGTTGGACATGTCGTACGTTTCACCGTGCTGTAACTCCTATAAGAAGCGACTATCGCTTCAAATGTTAGTGCTAGTTTCAGAGCCACTTGAAGTATGGGGAGGGCACATCTAACGTTCAAAAATAAACTAACAACATGAATAAAACGAACAAACCGTAGAAGATGTTAGTCGTTAAGTAACTCTGCTGCCGTGCTGTTTGAATAAATCGTGACGAGAATCGAGAGACATTTTATATTTTCCAAGTTATCACTTCAAAGCACATTTTAAAGGGATGAGTGCTTCAATCGAAAGCAGAACGTGCTCCTCCTGTTTATTAAACACCTATAATTCAGCAAGTACAGTTTTATATTTCATATATTGAAAGGACGCTTCGGTCCCGAATTCAATTTGTCACAAAATGTTCATTGCACGAGCTTTTTCAAGGGCTTGGATATTAGTCATCGGGGTTCATCTTTTCAGTAATTTGGTCCATCTGTTCGTCTTAATTTGGCTTTTTATTCTATTTGTTTGTATAACCGAGGTCGTTGTAAGAAAAAATTAAAATTAAAACAATGTATTTTTGTACTTCAAATCCAAATCCAGTTACGTGGGAAGCAAATGTCTCGCCATGCTGCCACCGCCGGGTCCCGGAAGAAGGGGTAGGCCCAAGAAGTGCTGGCTTGATGTCGTGAAAGATGACTGTGCCAATGGCCTGACTACGCAGGATGCCGAAGATCGTGCGAAGTGGAGAAGAAGGAGCGGACCCTGGACTCCAAGGCAATGGCCGAGGACCGACCAAGCGCTAGGATGATGATGATGATGATGATTTTTGTACTTCAAATCATTCCGTGTGAATCAAGGCATACGAATATTCGACAATATTGATTTAATGTTTTGTAAAAACCTAAGTGTTTGTTTAAGGTTAGTTTATTTCATCAATTTACGATGAATACTGAAGCAGAAATAATGTTTATTTTATGCGAGGACTGAAACTAAGTCTATTCTTATGAAATATAATTATTAGAAAAATTCAGCACCTAGACGACAAATGGGAAGATATTTTTAAAATGTAACCTTAATATGACTTAAAAGAATAGCCAAAAAGATGAGTAAGATAGAATGTAAAGTAAAATTACCAGAATCATAAAACATCGCTATCGACAAAAGCGGCACATGCTTTCCATTTAGTTTGAATGGCAATTTTTAATGTAAGAAAATATTGGCTACATTTTTAAATCTGTCTGCCAAAAGTCAGGTCACAGGGCCAACCGTCCATTTTATGCTTAATATTCTGGTAAACCGTAACTCGTATTTTTTTTATCTACCATTATGTCTAGTAATAAAACATTCTACTGAATCGAATGTGAATACGGAATGTTAATTTGGACTATTCAAATTAATTGTGATCATTTTTAGTGCCAGTTAAAGTTTATGGGTGCATAAAAACGTAACTTCATAAGGTATTATTACTCTGCCAACTTCGGCTTCTGGACTGTATATACGGACGAAATTACGCGTGACGTTAGTCGGGAGACTGGAAATTGAAGTGTAATTTGACGTCCGTGTCTCGAAAAGCATGATAAGCCGTTGATTCGTCTGATCTTCCTACTGTCGTGTCTGAATCCTGTTCCACCGAGATTGGAAGTTACGGGAATATACTGTGCAGTGCAACTGTGCTTGCAATACAAGCACTTTAATATAGAATATCATGTGTGGTTGGTTGACAGTAAATACAGTCGTAGCTGAAACTCGACAAAGGGAGTAACAGCACTATATTACGAATTTCAGAATTGTTCTCTATCAAGGATATTTACAGTGTTTGTTCAGTGCAGTTTAATCTTATCACCGAAATGTTTTAGCGCACTGTTATTTGATCTCTAGAGTTAAGTGCTACTACAACTGATATTTGTGATATCGATGTATTTGAGCAAAGAGCACTTATGCGATTTTCAGTACATTTATGGTTGGCGAAAGGTCAGTTTGGTGGATAGAAATAAGGGAATTGAATCAATTATCGGGCATATTGTAACTATTATTTGACACACTGGCCTGCTGGTACAGTGACTTGTGATCTTGACCACAAAACTGAGGGTTCAGGTTCTAATCCCACTGGAGGCAAATTTTGTGTGATGGATATCGGAGTATGAACTGGAGTCATGGATGGTTTAAAAGTGTTTAAGTCTATCTGGTCCCTAGCATCCCCACGCACAAGCTTCAAGCTTGGTATGGTCCTAGGTCAGTTCAAATTTCATTTGACCTTTCACTAGATCCACAAACAAAACAATTTTACCACAAACCGTACAAACTGCTGACAGGCAGCTCTCGCCATAACTTTGATTTATTATGAAACCCTATATCGCGCAAGCAAAGTTTTAGTACGGTCGACATGATTCGAAGGACGGATACTTTACTTTTAGTGGGATATAGGATCTCCTAGCTGTACTCAACCTTTTTATAAATTCAGACTTTTTCAGGATTAAAATAATCACTGTTTAAAAAAAAATCCAATGACCTCTCGCTCCTTAAGTGGATTAAAATCATCTTGTTTTTTCTAACAAGCAACTACGACATAAATATTCATTTAATTTTGTTCAATTTGCAGATATTCTGACTTCTAGAGAGTTCCAAATCCAAAGTCCAAGCCACTTTAATTTTAAAATGTATTGAGGTTAGCCGGGGCACAAACGTGAATCCACTGTGTTAAATCTTTTGCATGAAATTGGTCCCCTGCGGCGACTAATGTTGTCTTTGGCACGCCAGAGCAGACTCTTAAGTGCCCATTTGTTCATTTGCAATGTGCAGCTTCGTAGTATATTGGAAAGACATTTATTTCACTTTGGCAAAGGATGTCCTTTGACATTTATTACCACCGAACTTGAGACCAAATGTTGAAACGAACATTGTACCTAATCGAGACTAAAGAATCACTTGCGGAATGTTTATTGTTGTTCATTATATTAAGTAAATACTTTACTTATTGCTGAAAAGTTTTAATTCCATATTAATCAAAAATCTAAATGAATTTTGGCACTAAATCATCGAAATTGTTATTACAAGTTATGCACTGCCATTCATGACCCAAACAGTTATAGTCTTTGTTTTTGACTAAATACGTGCAAGGCATCTCCTTGCTCCTTTATCATAAACAACATTCCTGCCAAAACGATGAACTCCAAATATTTAAAAATAAAGTTGAAACCTTATTAACAGAAATACCATAAATACAGTTCTGTTTTCTTAAAAATGCATCTCACACCAACTTTAGCACTTGTTTTGTTAATAAATACCAGTCCTCAACATGTTATTGCAGAGTGGGTTATTTATAATTCGTGTCTAATTTCATCTCTGGCCTCTCAAAGGACGGACATAGCATAATACGGTGAAGGTACATTATTTACCGAGTAATTGTGCAGAATGAAAGCGGCAGATTGACTCGGATGAGATAGCTCTGGAGCGCTGTACAAAAAAGTGAAGAGAAGATTAATGGTACATTATTGTGGTTGAGATTTTATGCTGATGAAAAATTACAGTTATCAGAAAAGAATTCTGTTATCACTCGTAAAAGTGTAAATAAATTTAATGGATAAGTATTTTTTATTTATAGACTTAAACATGCTTTAATAACTGACTTTCAGAATAAGCAAATACGAGTAAACTATATTAGTCTTAGGATTGGAAAATATAAAGTATTGTGATTCGAAATTGTTCTTAAGCATTAACTAAAGGAAACTATGGGTGCCTTAAAGATAACGCTGCCCGGAAAAAGCAATAACCGTAAGAAATCTGCTCTGCGTTAAATAATACGATGATTTTCTAGATTCTGATCAGCTTTTAAAAATCAGGACATACAGTGCTTTCATCACCGGGTATGTTCATAACACATAAACAAGTTGATATCACTAACATAAACAGAAAATAATAGTTTAACTAACCTAATTTAGTTTATAACACATGTCATGATCGCAATCCGAATACTAATTTTAGAATCACATAAATATCCATTTCAAATTCGCCGCACGTTCAAATATCCACTAACGGTTAAAAATCTGACAGCGTCCACCGAAATTCGGGCAGCGGACAAAAGACAATGATTATTTCAGCATAATAGCTCGTATATCGGCTGTGAATATCGCGACGACAATCGACTTATTGGGTCGTGTAACGCGATAGGTATGAAAATATTTGTCCCAACTTGAATAGAAAATACTGCGCGGCTCCCGCCACCGCTCGCGGCGTTCAGGATAACCTTTTGTGACATTTTGGGGATCATTTTTTGACGGATTACCCTTTTCCATACTTGCAAATGTACCTTTCTATTCGGGATACCATAACCAAGGAAAGTGAGAATTCATTGTTATATGAGCGGCCGCCCGCGACTTCGTCAATGAGGATTTCGGATCCCATTTTTCGCAATATAATATAGCCTATCTTCTTTGTCAGGGTCTAAAGATTGTCTGTACCGAATTTCATCAAAATCAGTTGAGAGGTTTAAGCGGGAAAGCGTAACAGACAGGCAGACAGAGTTACTAGAGAAAATCACATCGCATAAGAGGCAATTCGGGACTACGCGAATAATATTCGGTGCTCCTTCAATTGCCACTACATAATTTCATCAAAAATCTGCCCAAACGTAAGAAAACTTTAATATGTATTTGTTGGGATCTTTTGGAAATATTATTCTTGTGTATAAGAGCCTCGACGTGAGCCTCGCGCGCTTTGTGCGATGTACATCAAAGAAATGTACAAAGCGATTTGCCTCGTCATAATTGAAGTTATCAGACTATGAGATATTCTGCAGACGTCTGTCTATCATTCTTCATAATACGGGTATTTGTTTTACCCTTGAGTGGTAATATCCAAACCTTAGTAAAACGAGTCTTAATATCGTAAAATTGTAGTACCTATGTGGAGTATGTACAAATATTGGGGTAATAGTAATTGTAATTGTATACAGTACTTATAATAGCTACAGTCTTTGCCTACTGCCCTTACATGACTATGCCTATAAAACTTAACGATCATTATACACACTGGCGTCAAATAGAGCCTTAATATTATTTCCTTTGGCATGTTAATTGTAATAAGCAGTGCCACTTCGTTAGTGAAACTTTCTATTTGTCTGATCATAAAAATAATATTTATTTACGTATTAGGGATTGTTCTACCTTAATTAGTAAACCATTTTTTTTATTATTTTAGGTATCTAAAGTGTTCTTTTAATATTTAGTTGAACTGTTCCTTTAGGAGTTAATGGGTGTTTTAGTGGCTGCTTAATTTTCTTCCACATTTTTCATACACAAGACAATCAAAACTTAATTACAGCACAACATGAACCTTGTACAACGGTTCAAGTGAAATTCTTAATGAGTTCGTCCCATAACAAAAAGACATAAGTTAGAAGTTACAACGATTATTCGTGAACTCGATAGCTTTCGACGGTGTAGGAGTTCAAAGTTACCAAAGTTCATCAGTTCTGAAACTGGAGACGATGTTTTAGGAGCCATAGTTTCAAACGCTCCAGTTCTTGTCTGTGTTGTATAAGAACCAAGTAACAATGCGCAATAATTTTCCTAGACATACACATATGTATATATAAAATACAATAATATATTTGACAATTAATAATATAATACTATCTATACTAATATATAAAGCTGAAGAGTTTGTTTGTATGTTTGTTTGTTTGTTTGTATGTTTGTTTGTTTGAACGCGCCAATCTCAGGAACTACTGGTCCGATTTGAAAAATTGTTTTTGTGTTGAATAGCCCATTTGACGAGGAAGGCTTTAGGCTATTGGAAATCGAAATCCACGCGGACGGAGTCGCGGGCGGCCGCTAGTAATATTATAAAAATAGACTTCGTTGATTTTTTTCCAATAAGACCTTACATAAAATCCCTCTGTCACTGTGGTGTAGTGGTTAGAGCGCAGTGCTCAAACCTCTGAGGTCGTGAGTTTTTCCAGTTTGATTAGGTAATTGGATAACACAGCAGGATCCGTACAAATTATATTTATGACGTATTAAAAAAAGAACGAAAATAAACAGTTTGATCTCGTTCGTTATGACAGACAGACAGATATGATGAATCTATAAGGGTTCCGTTTTTGCCGTTTGGCTACGGAACCCTAAGAAGAAAAGAAGAAAACAAATATTTATTCCAAAAAGGAAAAGTGCCCGCTTACTTCCTTATTTTCTTTCCAAAGTGCGAGACTACCGAGGTTTTACGATATTAGATAATGGCAAAGATACCAAGCGATGTATTCCATAATCACGCCCAACCTTACCAAATATACCCACAAAGCTCATCTCACTTCCTTCAAATACATACGTCACATTATATTTTTCCAGAGCGGCTATGGCTACTATCTCGAACGGCCATTCACATATCTCACAATAAATCATACGCTGGCATGTTCCCAAGCCCATTCATGACTAACGCATTCCGAATACCGAACCGAATGATCCGGATCGTCTGACATAGGTCACACCGTTCCTAAATCTTTTATCGATACGAACATCTGTTATGGAGAACTGGAAATACCTAGCTGATGATAAAATAAACCCAAATAAACTAAGTGGTATTCCCAGAGTGAATCATTTCATAAATTTTTAATTTACAAACAATCTAAAATTCAAGGAACGCTTAACGCTGCATACTGCGAAATGTTACGGATTACTTAAAGTGTAATTGGATTGTCAGTTTAGTAAAATTATTTTTTATGAATAAAGTAATAGTCATTACGAAATAAAGCATGGAAACTATTTAAGATTTTAACTAGAGAGTGTTTCTTTCACATAGCTTTCATAAAATACGAAATATTATTTCAAATAAAGTGTAACATTTCCAAAAATAGGAAGCGTTGAATACGGTTTTAGTATTGAGTGTTATTTATTATTCAGCGGAAATTTTTAAAACAATAAAAGCAGTATACGTACGTAGGCAATACACGTCACTTTTTCCATGTCATCATAAATCAGGTCATTGGATATTTGACACTCGTGTGAAATATGATATGTCTGTAGTCCATCAAAATTGATGAGGGTTTCGAAATATTCCGTAAATAATTTTAACAATATTAAATTTCGAAACCATTGCCAATTTTTGGGGTTCCGTACCTCAAAAGGAAAAAACGGAACCATTATAGGATCACTTTGTTGTCCGTCTGTCCGTCCGTCCGTCCGTCCGTCCGTCTGTCAAGACCCTTTTTCTCAGGAACGCGTGGAGGTATGAAGCTGAAATTTATATCAATTACTCAGGTCTACCGTCCCTTGAAGCTGTGAAAAAATCAAACTTCTAAGCCAACGCAATCAAAAGATACAGTCGTTTATGCCGCAAATTTTCGACACTTGCAAGGGAATCAAAACCTACAGGGTGCTTCCCGTGAACTCAGAATCTTGAAATTTGGTACGAATCAACGTCTTATAGCATAGATAAAGGAAAAATTACGAAAACCATAAATTTTTAGTTACATCACATAATATATATTTTTTTTAAATTTTTAAACTTACTACCCATTTCCTCATAAACGCGTAGAGGTATTCAATTGAAATTCATACCAAATACTCAGGTCTAAAATACCTTTAAGCTGTAACAAAATCAAACTTCTATGTCAACGCTATCAAAAGAAACAGCAATTTAAGCTGCATATTTTGAAACTCGCAAGTACTCGCAAGGGAATCAAAACCTAAAGGGTACTTCCAGTCGACCTAGAATCTTGAAATTTGGCATGAAGCAACGTTTTATAGCACACATAAAGGAAAAATTCCGAAAGCCTTAAATTTTTAGTTACATTACAAAATATATATTTTTTTTTTAAATATAAACTTATTACTTTTTTTCTCATGAACGCGTAGAGCTATCAAGTTTCTCTCTTCAAATTCATATCTAATACTTCGATCTAATTGCCTTTAACCCGTGAAAAAAAAATTCTAAGTCAACGCAAAAACGCAAAACGATAAAGAGATCTTTGTCGTAAATTTATGCTCCTCCATCGTTTCCCATTGTAATGTTATGAATTTCATTTTGCAATAAAAATACCATAGTAAACCTTGCAGGTTTGTACGGAATCCTCAGTGCGCGAGTCCGACTCGCACTTGGCCGGTTTTTTTCAATCTAAAAGAGTCATGCTGTTTGTCTTTGTTTAATAAAATTCGGGTACCTACGTTTCAATTTAGATTTAGATCCAATAAAGGTTAACGATGTAAATTTTTATTATTCATCTACTTTTGTTGTTGTATTATGATGATTATAATATTGTATTTTACTGCTAGTATGAGCGAACAGCAAATGCACTTCCTAATGATCTATGAAACTGAGTTTTTCCGAAGAGAAAAACCTGATTTTATCGATAAACTTTTACTAAGTGTACCAGTTGGTTTAAAATGCTATCTATTAGGCATTATGGCATCTAGACGTTTAACTTTTGGCATTACCTAGACTTCAAGTGTGCCGCGGTTCTGCAACTTAGTTCCATTTCCTTAGCACGCTTACATAATATTAGTAGTTCTTATTCAGAGTCCAACTGGCTTGATGCCACCTTATGAAATCTACGCCAAAACAACGCTGAGCGTAGGAACACACTATGCGGAAAAAACGCGACCGAATTTGCGCGGCTGAATTCCGTTCCGTCGTGTTCATGATTATGAAATTCTTTTAAATAAGAAATGCCACACTTTGCCTAAATAAAGTCGTGTAATTTTGTATAAAAAATAAATTGCCGTTGAACTTCGGTCGCGTAATTTCATCCTAGTGTGTTCATATACTGCTTTTATTTTGACAAAAGTAAGTTTGAGAACCATTCCATTACGAAATAGGATCTTTAAAGATGAGACTGTTCAGTAGGAGATTGAGTTGAATTTAGAAAAAATATCAAACAGCCCACCAGGCTTCTACTCTTATTTCAATTAACTATCTTTCATTATTTTTACCCGTCAGTGTATGTAGATTAGTAAGACAAAACAACAAAAATAATACATAACGTTCAACCCATGTCATTACTCAGCAATCCGAATAAGCGCTTTCAACACTCCCGCTAAACTATTTACGAATGTATTTATAGTTTATAACCATTTGTAACTCGTGCTAACAAATGAAGGGCTACCTTTCATATATTTCAGTCGGCTGTCCAGCAACTGACCTTAACCTCGTTTAAATTATCTAAATTTAAATTTAAATGTTCTAAATTTAAATACGTGTATTTCAGTTGCATAATACTAGCTTACCAATATTATCTTTCAACACACAAGTTTGTCACGAAGCGACAAAGTTGACTATATTATCACGAATTATTAAGCGAATGTGACAATATTTATCATGTAACTATTCTGGTTTGGACTAATAAACAACCGCTAATCTGCCTCGTAACTCTCATTTAAGTGGCAATGATAACATAGTTACGCTTTCTATAATAATTTTAGGGACAAATGAACGGGAGATTTAGATATCACATACGCATAGAGCATAATAAATAACATTTTTTTTTATTATAAGTAATCCAGTGTTTTCCGTTGTTAACACTATCATATATTTTTTGCAAGGAAATCAAAACGATTGCTACAAATTCTCATAAAAAACTCGTGATCTTGCTAATGAGACTGATATACGTCACGAAAATTTAAGATTTAATAAAATAATTTTCATGTATTTAGCCTTTTCACGGTAAACATTTGAAAATATGATCGACATGGAGCCTTTGCTACAATAATTTGAATAGGTGATTGAGCTGATTCGTTAAATCACGAATATGAAAAACCATATTCTGTAGAAATTAACGCTCTGTTGGTTGCCGGTATTTTCCGGCCTTTCGAGATATACATACTCATATAAGACCGATTTTTTAAAAATCTAAAACAAGAGTAGGAGTTCTTAATATAAGTATTTATATTCTTCGTTGACAATCTTTTTTCTTCTGTTTCAGATAAGAAAACAACAGAAAGAATGATAGCTTGAAGACAGAAGAAAGTCATGTTACTCTACACGACCATTTTAGTAATGTGACGAACATACAACTAGAAACTGATCTCTCGGGGACCGAAAGACACTATGAAACGCATTGACATCACAAAGGAAAGACCACACCATAGGATAAAGCTGCTACTCAAACATGGTAGCAAGCCCGGCTGGTTTATGATGCCAAGTTAAATACAAAGCAAAATTATGCCGACCGAGACATGGGCCACAGATGAACCGCTTTACAATGACAGCTTTAGCAATTTCAACGAAAGCAATCAAAGCAACAATGCTACTGACCCGATCGAGGATAAAGCAATCCAGGTTGCCTTCTGCATTGCATATACACTCATCTTCATCATCGGTATCTTTGGCAATGCCATTGTATGCTACGTAGTAATCCGGAATAGAGCAATGCAAACCGTCACTAACCTATTTATCACGAATCTCGCATTATCGGATATACTATTGTGTGTATTTGCCGTACCATTCACACCTCTATACACATTTTTAGGCAGATGGGTTTTCGGTGGCTTGCTATGCCATATCATGCCTTATGCTCAAGGTTGTAGCGTCTATATTTCCACGCTCACTCTCACCTCCATTGCGATTGATAGGTTTTTCGTCATAATATACCCTTTCAAACCCCGAATGCAAATAAAGACATGCATTGGTCTTATTATATTCATTTGGGTTTTCGCTTTATCAGTTACTTTCCCGTATGGGTACTATATGGCCATGCAAGACATTTATTGTGCCGAAAAATGGCCTTCAGATCAAATACGTAAAGCTTTTGGAGCTGTAACTACTATCATGCAATTTGTCCTTCCATTTATTGTCATGGCATTCTGTTATACTTGCGTAAGTATAAAGCTGAATGACCGTCTAAAATCTAGACCTGGAAGTAAAAATAGTAAGAAAGAAGATGCAGAAAGGGAGAGGAAAAGAAGGACTAATAGAATGCTAATAGCAATGGTAGCTATATTCGGTTTATCCTGGCTACCCCTGAACTTAATAAATATCAGTAGCGATTTCTACTCCCTAGCTGAAGACTGGACTTACTATATGGTATTATTTTTCGTTGCGCATTTCATTGCTATGTCTTCCACTTGCTACAATCCGTTCCTGTATGCGTGGCTGAACGAGAACTTTAGGAAAGAATTCAAACAAATTATACCTTGCCTAGGAGCTTTAGTGACAAAAAAGTCGAAGCGAAAATTTAATCAATCGGAAAGGACCGGCGCATTTCGTTCCGAAAAAACCTGTAATGGCAACGAAACAGTGCAGGAGTCACTGCTTACTTCAACTGTAAATACAAATAAAACGCCAAATGTAAGATATAAAATTGAATTTGAAGGCAAATTAAAAGAACTTGACGATGAAGGGATAGAGAATATAAGCCCAGACGAGAAGCCGGAAGGCAATCCAAGTCCCAATGAAGACTGTGTTAATATGTATATGTTTGTGGATAAATCTGGTGTTACCTCGGATAAGGAGCCAATAGTATCCGCACTATAACTACACTAGTAAGTATAATATCTAGCATTTCATTCTCTAGAATTAATTTCGAAGAATGTGAGTCAATGGGAAAATTAAGTTTTCTTTCGTACCGAGAACAATGCCACTTAATTGTGCTAAAACTAATAGTTTTATTTCAGTTGGTTCCACTTTTTATTGAGCACAAAGGTTTATTCAATTACTTCATTTCGTTTATCAAAGTGTGTACAGTGAAGTTTCCTTTGTGTTAATTTCTAATTAAAGCAATTTTAACATACTATTTACTTACAAAGGTGGTACAATTAACCAACAAAAGAAAACGTTTCACTCGTATATTTGAGATTGTTTATTCCATTTTAAGAGTAGATACAATTTGAAATTCGTGTTTCTTGATTTATCAATATTCTTTTCATCTGCGAACATAAGAAAGAATTTGAACAATATTATAAGAAGCGTATTTGTTCATGGTCCCTTTGTATTAACAATTCAAGCTTTCTTATTGTGTTTAAACATCATCACCGCACTTTATTTATAAAGTTTGTAAACAAGAAAAAAGTAATTGTCTTAGGATTTTTCCTGTTGACGCTAAGCAATTAACTAAATCATTACAGGCCTGTTGGTCGAGTGGCTAGAGACCCTGGCTACAAAATCAAAGGTCGCGGGTTCGAATCCCGCTAGGGGCAAATGTTTGTGTGATGAACATCGGCATTTGTACTCGAGTCATGGATGTTTATAAACGTATTTAAGTATGTCTATCCGTTCCCTAGCTTCCATAGTACAAGCTTCGAGCTTAGTTTGGGGCTAGGTAATTGGTGTGTTAGTCCAATGAATTTATTTATTTATTTATTATTTATTAACAAGAAAAAATCATCGGATGAGTTTTGGTAGCAAAATGGTTAGTTCACTCGCCCGGGTAGCGAGTAGTGCGGGATCATATCCCGCCGGATTCCTGACAAGATATATTTGGCTTGTCATTAATATTAATGTAATTAAGAGAAAACTAGTCAATTGATGTTTCAAAACAAACTTTTTGACATTTTTATGCATCAAATCGTACTGTTCAGTGTTCGTTGTTGCTTTAATCACAAGTCCTATTTCCATCATGAAGACGTCTGTGGTTTGTCTGTCAAACGCTATTAGGTACTAATTAATGACTAGAAACATACCAGACTCATCGTGACATATGAGACGACAAATTGGATCTTGCAAAGTTATCAACAGTCGTAAAGATTGCAATATAGGGGTCCAGTGAGATAGTATGGTAATTTTAGTATAATTAACTTGTCTATTTTAATATCTTATTGGCCACTATTAATTGGTGAAATTAAACTAAGGGTTGTTATTGTAGATAGTGGCAAAACGCACAACGATTTTCCAATAATAATTAAACAGTCTTCACGGTGATATCTAAAATTACTTATCAACAAATTACAACAAATGTAATTAATCTTTTACTTATATAAGACGTCTGTCTGAAATTCGAGTTGAATGTTATTGTTAGTATCTATAAAAAGACAAAAGGAAATTCACTTTTGGATCTAGATAATAGCAACACATTGATTATACAACAAATCCTGTGTAATGTAAAATACAAGATAAAACCTTTGTACACAAACTCATTTAGAATGTTGTCTTGCATACTTTGTAGTCCAATATTTCTTCCCTCGAAAATAATAGGTAGTCGTTTCTCAAATTAATATATTCATCGGCATACAAAAACATTCGTGGAACATGTTTTATTATGCCTTTACACTCTACCATCTGCGCAGAGCGATTGGAATTTTACGAGCTTTTACTTTAATGTTTCCTTTTTATTTAGATTTTTATACTTATGAGTTGTTCGATTTATCGATAGTATCACTGCTAGAAATATTCCCACCTTTGCATAGGTGATTTTTTAGATGACGACTTATAGTTAGTTTTACGGTGAAGGTGAAATTATAGAATTTGTGAAGTACCTAAAGTAAAGTGACAGTCTTTTAATGTCCTACTGCAGGGCAAATGCCTCCATCAGTGGAAAAAATTGTTTTCGATAAAATAGATAGCTTTTGGCATAATCACCACGCTTGCCAAATGCGGATTGGTGATCAAAAACATGGGCCGTGTTCAGAAAAACCGATACAAATTGGCCTGACCCAGGAATAGAACCCACACAGACCATCGAGGCGAATGATTTTGTGAGATAGTTACAATATGACATTCTAATAATAAATTCAACTAACAAAATAGCCCCCATATGTTTGTATAATGAAATTGTTTTTTGTTGTTTCAGGCAATTTATGTTCGAGAGACGGCGGAAAGTAAATTTTATTTATAGCATAAAAAACGAATGTATGAAATCACTGCAAAATAAATTAAGGAGGCGAGTTCATTATAAAATAAATTGCGTTTCAAATTGACAGTTTAAAATGCATGGAATATAAAATTGTACTCGTGAAGTAACAAATAATATTGTATTAAGTAGAGTATCAATATATTGAAGCTGTAAGAAGTATTGTTAGAAAAATACGTACGTTTTATTTGTGTTCCTCATTTCCAAAGATTCCAATCAGTGAAAAGTTGTTTCCACTTATTAATGTGAATAATAGACCTTAGGTGTATGATAGTTATTGTTATTGTAAAATACAGTAATAATTGTTTTAGAGCATAACTGTGTATATAAATGTATAATTCTGTTAGATAAAAAGTATTTACGTCAATAACAGTTCTCTAAGAACTATGAGCCCATTGACGAAAGTACTTTTTTTGTTATGTGCGATGTTTAGCTCTGTAATTTATGATAAAAGTATTTTTGTAATTGTAAAATATAGATTAATGTGTATAACTATTTGCAGGGCCTTGTAATTATTGTCAATGGATGAAATATGTGCAATTTTGCTGTCATTATAACGAATAAAGTACCTATACCAAAGATTAATAGGGAGTTTTGATTATAACCCAAGTTTTAATATAGGTACATAATACATATAAGGGTGACATTATAACCCTAGTAGTTTTGAATCGTCATCGCTTTAATGTTCAAGCAATAACATGTCGTGTATATTATTCTCGAACAAAATTAATCAAACATACAACAAAAATATTGGCCGCTGGACAGTTAAATTCAGAAAATGATTAATGTTTGAAACTCTATGAAAGACATGTTATTGCCTTTGAAACCGTCTAAAATATTGAATGGTGATAAAAGACTAAGCGACAGATTGATTGATATCCAGATAAAATGAACCACATTTTGTCGAGATTCTCTACGTCATTCACACAATGATAAATCTGAATTATGTTTTTACATCATTATTTTCACGGTGGCTGAAATCTTATAGAGTTGTACTTACATAACATATATTGTAACTACTATGAAATGCTGTAATTAAAATATATTATATTTGTAGTAACAATGATGGTCTGTATGTATATGTCAGCATTCGTATTTGAAATAACAAATTGATGAGTTTTTATTTGTTCACATAACATTTATTTTCGTCCGCAAAAGTGTCAAAACCGGTAACAAATCGCTAAGGGAAATATCTATCATTGTATTATGAATTTATTAAAACCCAACTCTTGGATAGGTGGAATAAAAACTGACGGCATAATCTGGCAAAAATTAAATCACTCAGATTTATATATCAATTAAGTTACTTACTTGTAGTAAAATACATATTATGTTCATATTTTTATGTCGTCGTTTGGCAAATGGTCATGGAAATAAAATAACATTATAATAATATAGTTACTTATGTACATAATTTTTCTTTAAGAAGTACGCTACCAACTTACTTACATACATACTCCTGCGGCTCAGCGACCCAAAGTGTGTTTTGGCCTCCGGTAGAAGATAACGCCACCTATCTCGATCCCCTGCGGTTTCGCGCCAGCAGTCTCCCGATTCAAGCTCTCGGAGGTCTGCATCAACAGCGTCACGCTACAAAGAAAATGTATATTTTTCCGAGAGTAAAAAAAATGTCGTAAAATCGAATTAAAAAGAGATCTATTCGCACCTGTTCTCGAAATATTTCTTAAGCAATAAAAGTCGCAGATAATTTACGACCATACGCCATGAAAGGTTCACGTCCCCATAACGACTCTTGAATAGTTGAAGTTTCTTTGTCGAGATGTTCCAGAAACTTGTGGAGTTTGTTCTTGGAATCTAGAAATTTTAGAATTAATTGTTATTCTAATGGGGACATATTAACTTTTCTACTAGTAAGACTGGTGAATGAGTAACAAATTAAAATTGCTCAGACATTGATTTAAAGAGATTTTTATGATTTTTGTTTAAAAATGCCACTCACTTGACGGTAAAGGGTTACTATTTTATATGTATGTTCGTGCTTTGGAAGGTACGTTAAGCCGTTGGTCCTGTGACTGATATCTCTACGGTGGTGTCAGATTGCTGTCTCACCGAACTATGAGAGTGAGGGAATAGGCAGTGCACTTGTTCTTGCGCATTTACTCTTGTGCACTATAATTGTTTAACCTGCGTCCTGGCTAATCGTAAAATCGGCCGCCATGATCGAAATACGGTTGGAAGGGTATTATTATGCTTCTCATATTTCCCTTTAACGTGACTTGATGTTTCATGTTGCGGCATCAAACTTGAACTAACTTCGTCAGATTTGACGCCCTAGTTACTTAACTTTGGCTGGCCGATATTACGTCTTTGATATTCTACCCTATAATTTAAATCAATTTGCGTTTTTGTCAGGCTTTATTTTTAGCTTTCAAAGGAATTTCCTTTCACTACGTTACAGCTTGCAGTCTAAATTTAACTCCTTTGGAAAACTTCACTCGTCTGAAGACTACTTCGGTAAGCAATACGCATCTATTGGACCGTTTTGGTTCTGAAGCTGTTTTTAATGATACCTATAACATGTGATAGATATCATTACAAACCCTTCTCATTCAGTCATGAATGACTGACCCTGATGAGAGTTAGCCTTTAGGAAATGCTCATGAACACATCACATGCACACTTAATCTCTTCCAGATTATTGTTATGTCCTACATGTTGGTTGATCGTAAAAAGAAACTCGACTTAACTTAGCTGATATATTTAAAACATACTCCAATTAAAACATGATCAAATTGATTAAACGAAGGAATAGGTTGAAGTTACTCTGACATCTGGAACAAGCAAACTGTGGGTAGGTATGTTTGTTTAGTGCTAACTCCGGTTCACTCGACACGCAAGGGGCCGATTCCAAAGTTTGAGGCGCTAATTGCCCAAGTTGAGACATGTGCGACCCATGGTCAACAAAAACTTTGCGAGTGATAATATAGAGTCCTGCAAACAATGATATTGTTGGCTATACGTACCTACGTACCACCGGATCGGTTGTGAGAAGTTGTCGGGTGGATCTGTCGCGGTGGTAAGCAATTTGAGTTAGAGAGTATGGAATCAATAAGTGGTTGAACATATTATTGGGATGCGGCACTTGGACTTAAATTTTACTTCTTTACGTTACTAATATACATCTGATAATATCAAATACATTGTGCTTTGCTTACGAGGTAAGTACCAAAAGCACTTTTGCAACGGATGTCTGGATGAACAGTAGTATTACTAAAATACTGAAAAAGATGCATAAATACATATTTTGACCAGAAAAAATAGACAAGTTGAACATGTACACATTTTTGAAAACATGCATAGATATTTTGACCAGAAAAAAACAGACATAATGTGGGCTATGTAGGTACACTTTATTTTAAAACCGCGACCTTGGTCAAATGGGTCATTATAAAGCCAGTGAGAAAACAGATAAATAGCCCCGTAATTTGTAAGTACAACACTTAACTAGAAGGCATAGCTAAATGTGTTGCTGAGCTCTCGTTTCCTCTGATCTGCAAAGATTGATAGTACTAGCTTCCAGACAGCGAGAGTTATTATAGTGGCTAATTTAACTAATGGCGGCGAACTAACATTTGCTTAGGGTCTAGATGACAGCAACTAGACCCTAAACACAAAGTCAAATTCAAGAACTTTGTTTTAAAACAGACCCAAGCGACCGCTGCGCTGGCATGTTAAATATTTTCAACGTTTGATTTAATAATTTTGTAAATTAAGGAAATAAATATTTTTAAATTACACTGAAAATAATTCAAAATAAAGACATAGAATCAGTGCAGGTGCTACATAAAAATCATAGTTGTTAAAAGTGGAATAAAATTGATGGTAAGCAATTTACGTGAAAACACAAAATGTGCTAAGAACTAAGATCCTTGTCTCATTAATTATGTCTTATTAAGCTGTCTTGGGTCGTACAAATAAAACAAAAGAATGTGAAGAAAAAAGTTCTTCATAAAAATATGACAAAAATAAAAAGAGATATTTTAGCCTAGTGGCTTAAATAGTATTGCAATAATTTTGCAATTTTCCTTTCATGCCACCGACCTGATGGTAAGTAGGTACCTTCTAACGTTAAGATTATTAAACAGTTACAACAGTTGTACCATTAAAATGTTATTGCAAAAATGTTGTTATAAAATAATTTATCATTGTTGCCAAAAAAAAAAACAATCTAACTCCTTCAAAATATTAGCAGTCTCCATTTATTATCCGCAGAATGTACATAAGGATTAGGTACCTAATATCTTTGATTTCTGTAAAGCTAAGTGGACAACTAAGTGATTTATTGAAGACTCTTTTAATGGAATGGAATACAGGCTATTAACAAGGTTTTAGTGCCGTGGATATTAATAGCGATTGAATAAATTATTTAATGCTAGGCTAATGAACTTCGCAGTATCTTGTGTTATTATTCGTAGCCATTGTTAGTAAACTCAGAAGACTTTAAACTTAATCAATCAATCAATCAAACCATTTATTGTGATCACAGGTGGTATATACAATAGAGATGTTACTACTTATACATTTAAGATGATATAATATAAATACATCATAACACTACCTATATTCTAAATATTCTCAAACACTAAACTACCTTTAAGTCAGGTATATACACAAATTATACTGAGCACAATGATGGAAGACGTATTCAAGTGAATTAAAAAAACATTATTTTATTTACCATAAATATCACGCCAAATTGATAAATATTCTACTTTCCTAACATATGCGATCTAAATCGAATACAAAAATAAACGCCTACTGAAAAATGGTGACAAAAAGGTGACGGGAGAGAAAACGCCGTCTGCAGAAGGTAATATTAATGAAAGGGCGCTGACAAAAAGTCCCTTGTAGATAAAAGGGAAATCTATGATAAAGTGGTTTTTCCTTCCCGCCTTTCCACGAATATCACTCAATATTGAATATTTAGTGGAAATTTTCGTGAAACCCACAGAGCTGGAAGTGTCTTCGGTTCTTACACATCACGAAGTTTATTCATGGAATATGTAGAAGTACTCATATTCATATGAGGAGATTTCTGCTAACTAAGTTGGTACTAGAATCTATCAAGTCCATTTGAAGTTGTTAGTTTTGTGCTATCGTCATCATAATCAACAGGTTAAACCCTAAGGAATGTTAAGAAACATTTTGAAGTATTTAGAAAAAAAAAACCGGCCAAGAGCGTGTCGGACACGCCCATGAAAGGGTTCCGTAGCTAAAAGATGGCCCGACCGCTTAAGACACCATTTAGTAAGGGCAACTGCACGTCATAAGTTGGTCAAGTTGTATAAAAATAACTATGTATGATACAGAGTTCGCTATAGTTTTCGTTGAAAGTACTTACTTGGAGGTATATAGGAATTTTTTATCAAAATTATTGTAATAGTATTTCAAAAGTTAAGGGGGGGGGGACGCTCTAATTTTAACTTTGTATTAATATATCTCGAGACTGGGGTGTTTGATCCACATGGTTTCAAGGCAAGTTTTATTGTACTTAAAAATACCTTTTTAACGATACCCCACACGATGGGGTAAGTCGAAGTTTTTTTTTCGAATTTACTTTTCGTTGTATGGGAGGGGGGGTAAAAATAATTATTTTTAGATTATTTTAAAAACCAATTCTTGAATTATCACTATAAATCTCTCCACCAATTTTCGTGGCAATCGGTTCAGAAACGGCGGAGAACGAGCCAGGACAGACAGACAGACATGACGAAACTATGTATATAAGGGTTCCGTTTTTTGCATTTGGCTACGGAACCCTAAAAAATGTTGTAGTATTTTCTACATCTATGTACTTTTCCCCTTACTCATGTATATTGTTGAACGTTCAATCTTATCAGCTCGTATTTTTTTTTCGCACCGGTAATTTCGTTTATATATTATATAACCGCCTGTGTTGCAATTAAAATATTTTTTTAATACGATTAATCTTATAGTGGAATTTTTACTTATGTTATTATCCTATATTAATCTCTTTGATCCCAAAAACTGCAGGAGAAGTATGTTCAAAAACATTAACTTATTTTTTCTAAAACGTACGTTAACAGATGCATGTATCAATTGATAATACTGGGACACACAGACTCCATCTGAAACAAATGAACGCCATTAAAACCAACTCTTAATTACCTGTTGGGTCTACGTGGAAGCTAATGACGTCACTATATCTCATACTTTGCGGTGAATTAAGATTACGTCAGGTTAGTGTTCTAAGGGCTCCTTTGCGGTGTGGCCTAGTTGATGCGTATTTAGTTTAATTAGTACTAGCTCGACCCGCAATTTGTCCTCTTGGATTTGGATTTCTCAAAGACCTACTTCTTACACCAGTGGCAGTAGTAACAGATCAATGCTTTGTCAACGCATCTTAAACCAAAGCCGATTGTAATCACTTACTATCAGGGGACCCTGTTTATTTCTACCTTACATATTCAATAATGCGATATTATACCTTGCCTAAGTTGTATAGATAACAAAACTACTAGTAAGCTTGAAATTAAATAACATACTTTTAATTTAACTTTTCCATGTTCGCTTTCAGCTTTTTACGTTCAAATCAGTTAGGAGGAGTTTAATATTTTTCAATTTAAACTTCTTCGTCCACGCAGGCAATTTGTTGTAGAGAACTTAGTGGCTTATTCCGACTTAAGATAAATTTCTGAAATTATTAAACTCCTTGAAATACTATTCAACATTTTAAAATACTGAACTGCACTTGAAGCAGTACAATTAATATCACAAATGTGAACGAATTTTTTGAACGTATTTTTTTTTAAATTAGGTATTCCTTATTTAAAAAAAAGTGTTTAAGGCTAAGTTATTATACTCTGTCCACTATATGAAGCGTCTTTTGACAGGTCGCCGATTGACAACATTGGTGATGTCCTAAAGTATCTCAAATGAGTCAACAATCCGATTGTACTATTATCATTATTCGACTTAGGTACGTAAAAAATAACCGATTTCGATAAACATGCGTTTTGATTTAACATTCTCTTAGATTTATTGTAAACAAATATAAATCCATATATTTGAGTTTATAAATTAAATATAAAACAAGTAAGTCATATTAGTAAAAGAAATTTTAATCCAAATGTTGTTACCTTTCTATGTAAAATATACATTATACCTTATGAACATGTTATGAAGAAGTTTAGATTTATTCATAGCATTTATTTCTATCGATTATTTGTAATCGGGGGCACAATCGTTCTAATCGTTTTTCGTAGCACATCACTGAGTTGGCAGTAACCGTCCATGAAGAACAATATTCTTTTTTCGAAAATTAAACGAAAACAATTCGAACTTTCATGGGCGTGAGCTGTCAAAAGACGCTTCATAAAGTGGACAGAGTATAGTTTGTATCATCGGAATAATATATTTAAAAGTATTTTTTGGTATGTGATAAGAAAAAGACACTGTCAAAGTATTTTGTGTATTTTAAATTTTGGTGAAGAATAGTTAGAAACACAGCTTTAACCACACTTTTACCTCCCAATACTTGGGTGTAAAGGCTTCTTTGCATGGCAAAGAAACCACCACTTGAATGCAGTAGTAAATATTAGCATTGACGGTGCACTCAATAGTCAAGATTCACGAGCATTTTTATTTCGACAAAGCACGATATTCGCCTTAGATCGAGGCTCGTTATCATTTCAGATTTAATGAATGCCATGACCTTTGGTAGCAATATCATTTCGCTCGAACAAAATGGACTATTGTCATGTCAAACAGTGGATTACGAAACAGTTTGTTTGGGATTCACCACGGTTTTTCTACAAATGCAGCGTGGCAACCTTGCACATACAGTGTTGCCAAGTATTTTGCCACCAGTCATTAAATTTCAACAAATCGTATAAGTCAATGCGCTTCTAAAACTACTAGGGAAAATGAATGAGAAAAAGTCTTAAGTCATTGGATTGATGGAAGGGGATACAGGATGAAACTTAATTAAAAGTTTCGGTTTAGGCAAACATTTTTTGTATAGGTCTAAAACAAAACTATAAGTATATCTGCTTAATTATACTTATGTTATATATTATTTATTTATACTATATAAAACAGCTGAAGAGTTTGTTTGTTTGTTTGAACGTGCTAATGTCAGGAACTGATGCGAACTGATTTTTTTGTGTTGGATAGTCTATTTGTCGAAGAAGGCTTTTAAACTATACGAGGGCAGTTCAATAAATACTCAGCCTAAATATGACAAAAAAAAAACATTTTTTTATGAAAGTTTGAATTATTTTACAACACTGACTCCTTTTAAATTGATACACTTGGCACAGCGATGCTGCAACCATTTTGACCCATCCAAAAACAACGATTTCCCGAGATCTTCAAAATGGGTCTCTGGGGCGGCGATGACCGCATCATTCGACCCAAAACTTTTTCTGGCGACTTATTTTTTCGAGTTTGGGAACAAGAAGAAGTCACAAGGAGTCAACATTGGGGATTACGATGGATTGAGCAACAATTTGTAGCAAAATTCTACTAATTTGGCCATGACAACGGCGAAGGTGTTAGCCGCCGCGTTGCCGTGGTGGAGCAGCACTTTTTGCTTTGCCAAACGCAGCCGTTTTTTTTTCAATTTGTCGTCGAATCGGCCTGGTATGTTAGAATAGAGGAGCCCCATAGTTGTTTTAAACTTCTCGATGTAATCGATGTAGATCATACCTCGTGAATATAAAAAAAACAGCGGCCATTGCCTTTCCGGCCGATTTAACAGTCTTCGCCTTCCTAGGAGCACATTTGCCGCGAAAAGTCCACTGTTTCAACTGTGCCCTGGGTTTGGTGTGTTCCAGCGAACCCACGCTTTGTTGAAGGTCATAAAACGCTGAAAGAACTGCGCTGGAAAGCGTTGCAACAGGGCCAAACATATTGACGATGTTGTCTTACGGTTGCGCTTGTTGTCAGGTGGGAGCAAACGCAGCAGCCTCCACGCAAAAAAACTTTTTCACACCCAATTCATAGTGCAGAATATGATGCAGTGTTCTTGTTGACGGTGGCTCGTCTTTAAAATTTATTATTTGTATTTTAAGGTAGTTTAAGTAAAAAGTATTTGTTTCTACCTACATTGTTAAGAATGTTAGGATCGCGGACCGAGGAACGCCCGCCGCGATCACTGCGCCGTCAGTCTGTAAGCATCACCGGGCGCGAGCGCATGTCGCTTCCGACTATTGTAAAAACACGTGTTTGTGGAAATAAACGGTTTAAGTGTGTGATCGCATTTTAATCAGCATCCTGTAGGCTTCAGCTGGTCCTTCGAGCCGGATCTGATGTTTCATCACACGCCTGTGAAGATGGTGAAGACGCGTAGCACCACCCGCCGGGATATAGATAAACTCTGTGAAAAAAATGCTACGTGTGAAAACAAAGCCGGTCCATCAGGCAGTATCAAAACTGAACCAAATCGGCTTCATCAAGTCGCGCCGACCGAAACATGTGCTCGCAGTCTGGACCCGGCTAGCAACGACAGGGCGGAAACATGGCCGCCACCTAAAGTACCTTCCAAAGCCGCGTCGATCTGTTCCAAGCGATCGTCTGCGTCGTTCGAAGCGCGGCGGAAGAGTTTGTTGCTGGAAGCTGAAAAGAGAAAAGCAGAGATTAAGATGCAACTTATAGATAAGCAGCTAGAAGCAGACCTAGCTAACCTGGAAGAAGAAATATACAGTCCGCATGATGGCAGCGAATCGGATGCACGCCGTGAAGTTGAGAACTGGATGGAGAAAAGCCAACTGGAACTGGATAAGCAGGAAGTCCGCGAAAGTGAACCAAATAAAGGCTTCCTGCGCCCGCCGTCGCCGGTATTAAATACTAGCACTTTGAATGGCACGATTCAGATGCTGGCTGCTGCTGTGAAAAATCTTAGTGCTCCGTCTACTCACGTCAGCTCAGATTCCAAGTTGTTGAGCCGCTTAAGTACTCCTAGGGAGTTGCCAGAATTTGGTGGTGACCCGTTGGACTGGCTTCAATTTAAACAAGCCTACGAGGAGTCAACAATGTTGTGTAATTTCACGCCAAAGGAAAACTTATGGAGGTTAAGAAAATGTTTGCGTGGACAAGCTAAAGAAGCCGTGTCAGCTCTGTTTATAAGTGCTACCTCGCCTGAAAGGATAATGTCAACCTTAGAGCTCCGTTTTGGTGATCCTGATCATATTCTTTCCCGCTTGACGCAGGACCTTAAGAAAATACAACCCTTATCACAAGATTACCATAAGGATATAGTGGTATTTTCCGTCAAAGTGCAAAATTTCGTGGAAGCTGTGCGAGCCGTCGGTAAAGAAGAATACATTCAAGGTATGGCTACAGTGTCTACGATCTTAGCAAAAATGCCGACGGTTCTCATTTCGAAGTGGACAGATTACAGCTTTCCTATTATCCAAACGAAACCTCATAATAAGTCACGTCTAGAAATTTTATCAGACTTTTTGAACGCAGAGGCTATTAAAGTATCCGCAACTGCGAATATATATACTTATAATGCACGCACAGAAAATTATAAACACAAGCTGATTGATAACAGTAATTCACGGTCACACACTGTTTTATTGCAATCTGAGAAACAAAGCGAAGATATGCAGTGCAAATTTTGTCGTGCATCGAAACATAAGCTCGTAGATTGCAAGAAGTTCAAAAAAACGTTATGCAAAGCGAGATGGCAATTTGTTAAGCGCTACGGAATTTGTTTTAAATGTTTGGTAGCAAATCATGCGCGAGACGCGTGCACGGCGCCGGTGTGTGATAAGGATAATTGCGGCCGCGCGCATCATAACTTGCTTCATTATCCATACAAACATAACACCGAGGACGCAGCGCAAAGGGAACCCGAACAGTCGCGAAGTGAGTCGACTAAAACGTCTACGATCGAGACAGTGACGCATGTAAACGCGAGTGTATGTAAAGTGATTTTAAAAGTGGTACCGGTACGTTTGTATACTAAAGACAGCGGTTACATCGAAACAAGTGCGTTACTCGATGACGGCTCGACAGTGACTATGATAAGTGCCGAGCTTGCCGATCGGGCCGGGCTTCGTGGACACCGTGAATCTATGCACGTGTGCGGACCTTGGAAAGATAACGGGATCGTTTACGATACGACAGTGTTGGACTTGCGGCTTTCTGGTATAGACAATAAGGTGCATAATATAAAAGCGCGTAGTGTTAAAGAATTAAACTTGCCAATACAAAAGTTGTCCTTAGTAAATTGTAATATGTTTAGTCATTTGCAAAGTATTAAAAATAATTTGTGTAACGTTGATAGTAAACCAGAAATTTTAATAGGGCAGGATAACTGCCAGCTATTGTTACCTTTGAGTGTAATAGTAGGCAAATCCCACGAGCCGTCAGCAACACTCACACCGTTAGGTTGGTGCATTCACGGAAGTGTACACATAGCGAGGGGGGCGCGCGGCGCGGGCTGCGCGGCTGCACCGGGACCGGGTGCCGACCACGCTGTTTTGCACATCTCCGAGCTGTGCCCTGCGGAGCGGGAGCTGCGGGCGCTTCATGATGAGGTGCGTCAGGCGTTCTCGCTCGAGGCGATGGGAGTGGCAGGTAAGCCTAGGGTAAACATAGATGACGCTCGAGCTGTCGAGCAGCTCGAACGCTCTGCCCAGCTGATTGACGGAAGATGGCATGTCGGCCTGCCTTGGAAGGATCCTGACTGTTCTATGCCCGACACATATCCTAATGCTCTGAAAAGGCTTGAAGGGGTGGAACGGAAAATGAAAAAGGATATAGGGTACGCTAAAAGGTATACCGAAAGAGTTGATCATTTATTAGCTAATTCTTTTGCTAGGGAGCTAAAGGACCCTCAACGCACCGAAAGGACGTGGCACCTGCCGCATTTTGGCGTTGACAACCCTAACAAAAGGAAACTGCGTCTAGTGTTTGACGCTGCTAATGAAGTGGGAGGTTTGTGCCTGAACGACTACTTATTGAAGGGACCTGATCTACTTTCCTCACTATTTGGAATAATGCTCCGTTTTAGGGAAAATAGCGTAGCCGTGACAGGTGATATACAGGATATGTTCCTTAGAATTAAAATATTACAGCGTGATCAAGATGCTCTCAGGTTCCTGTGGAGAGACAGCCCCAGCGATCCAGTGCGTACATACGCGATGACGTCACTCATATTTGGCGCTAAGTGTTCACCTTTCGTAGCACAGTTCTTGAAAAATAAGAATGCACAGCGGTACGAGTCATCCATGCCAGCAGCAGTAGATGCCATAATAAATTCTCATTACATGGATGACTACATACAAAGCTTGCCAGATGAAAAAACAGCTATCGATATGGTACGTAACGTTTCACACATTCACGAAAAAGGCGGTTTTCATATGCGTAACTGGACTAGCAACAGTGTAGCTGTGCTCGACTCCGTGCCAAAAGAAACTTTAGGGACCGAGGCCGTAAAGTTTAAAATTGATCAGCAGTGTGAAGGCGAGCGTACGCTTGGACTTATTTGGTACCCGAATACGGATGAATTATCATTCGATGTCTCGTTCAAGCGCATTCCTGAGGATATTATGCAAGGTACGGTAAGGCCCACCAAAAGAATTATGCTTCGTGTTATAATGTCTATTTATGATGTGTACGGGTTTCTTTCTCCTTTTACTATACAGGGAAAAATCATATTACAGGCCACCTGGCGGTGTAAGATTGGATGGGACGATGCCATTCCTCAGGAATTATATTGTAAGTGGTTTAAATGGATTAAATTATTGCAGTTAATTGATAAGATACGTGTGCCGAGATGTTATCAGCATGTTATTGTATGCACGAACGAGACAATAGACGAACCGGTATCCAGTGACGCGCCCGTAGCACTGCCCGCTGCTGCTACGAAAATGTCTACGAATTCTTTGACGTCAGCGGCCCGCTACGAGAAGCGCCAGTACGACACACAGATCGCTGCTACGAGTTCTATAGCTGCCTCTGTCTTGCCAACGGAATGTTATAGAAACCTACAGTTGCATATATTTAGCGACGCTGGACAACAAGCGATGTGCGCGGCCGCGTACTGGCGATGGATTTCGAGCGAAAATAAGGTATGCGTAGCATTAGTCGCAAGTAAATGTCGAGTTGCGCCAGTCAAACCAGTGACGATGCCACGTCTGGAGCTTCAGGCAGCGTTGCTGGCGGCCAGGCTCGCTAACACTATTGTTACGGAGCACAAGATGAAACCTAAGCAACGATATTTTTGGTGTGATTCTACCACTGTGTTGCACTGGTTACGTAATAACACTCGCACGTACAAAGCTTTTGAAGCAAACCGACTAGGAGAAATTGATGACCTTACCTGTGTCTCAGAGTGGAGGTACGTACCTACGAAACTTAATATAGCGGATATAGCAACACGAGACGTTTTTAACTACGATTGGTTTGTTAATGAGTGGTTCCGAGGCCCCCCGTTTTTGTACGAGGATAAAACCTACTGGCCTCACGATGTTGTGGAACCTGAAAATAAACATTTGATTAGTTTAGTAACAGATGGCACAAGTACAAAAGGTATAAATAATGGTGCAGACTTACCAGTTCCTGACCCTAAGGCTTTTTCTTCGTGGCTCCGGTTGTTGAGGTCTGCTGCTGCTGTCCTGAAATTTATAAATAAATGTAGGAAACTTACCTTTATCGATGAAAGCATAATGATGAAGCAAGCGGAGCGTCTACTTCTAAAAAAGGCGCAGGCAGATTCATTTGGCACTGAAATAAGTCTTCTGAGAAGTGGAAAGTGCATTCCGCGCGACAGTAAGCTACGTAATTTATCCCCGTATCTGGATGAGCAAGGGCTTCTTCGTGTAGGCGGCCGTATTGATGCTGTTTCTGATGTCGCATTGGAAACCAAACGCCCTTACATCATCGAAGGACGGCACACAATTGCTAAGCTCATTGTAAGACATTACCACATAAAATCAGCTCATGGTAATCAAGAAGCAGTAGTCAATCATATTAAACAGATCTACTGGGTGATCAGGATACGTCCAGCCGTCAAGGAAGCCGCATCGAAATGTTTCTTTTGCAGATTGCGAAGGGCCAAACCGGCAGTGCCACGAATGGGTGACTTACCTGCAGCGCGGATGGCTCATCATCAGCGGCCTTTTACATTCTGTGGCATCGATCTTTTTGGTCCGATGGAGGTTGTTGTGGGCAGACGGCGGGAAAAACGGTATGGCGTTTTATTTACTTGCCTCACGATCCGCGCGATCCATATTGAGCTGGTAAATTTTCTTACCACTGATTCACTGATCATGGCTCTTCGTCGTATGTCCTGTCGCAGAGGTTGGCCGCGATACATATACTCGGACAATGGGACCAATTTACGAGGGGCTGACGTAGAACTCAATAAAGCGATGCAGGAGATCGATGATGATGCCTTAAAAGCGGAAGCATTGAATAACGGCGCGCTGTGGACCTTTATCCCCCCAGCCAGCCCTCATTGGGGTGGGGCGTGGGAGCGGCTCATTCGCAGCGTCAAATCCTCCCTTCGTGTCATACTCAAAGAACGAGCTCCCAAGGACGAAGTTTTGCGTACCCTCTTGGTAGAAGTGGAAAATATTGTGAATGGTCGACCGTTAACCCATGTCTCAGTTGAGCCCGGAAGTCAAGAGTCATTAACACCTAACCACTTTCTTATTGGTGCATCTAGCAATTTACCTACCGCAGGGGTTTTTGATGACTCAGACTTGTATCTCCGAAAGCAGTGGCGACAGGCACAGAGGCTGGCGGACATGTACTGGCAACGTTGGCTTAAGGAATACCTGCCAACCTTAGTTCCGCGAACCAAGTGGCACCAGGAGCAGAACCCGTTGAAGGTGGGTGACTTAGTCTTCATAGCAGATCCGGACTGGCCCAGGAATGTATGGCCTAGGGGCATAATAGACAAAGTTTTCCCTGGCAAAGACGGTCGAGTACGGGTCGTGGAAGTGCGAACTTCGCGAGGAATCCTCCGCAGGTCTGCGGAGCGCGTCGCCCCTATTCCTTTAAGTTTAGAGTGCTGATTCAGCACTGGGGTGGGGAGTGTTGACGGTGGCTCGTCTTTAAAATTTATTATTTGTATTTTAAGGTAGTTTAAGTAAAAAGTATTTGTTTCTACCTACATTGTTAAGAATGTTAGGATCGCGGACCGAGGAACGCCCGCCGCGATCACTGCGCCGTCAGTCTGTAAGCATCACCGGGCGCGAGCGCATGTCGCTTCCGACTATTGTAAAAACACGTGTTTGTGGAAATAAACGGTTTAAGTGTGTGATCGCATTTTAATCAGCATCCTGTAGGCTTCAGTTCTTTTGCAATGCCCACATTCTCAGCTATCTCGTGAATCTTTAATCGCTTGTCTGCCAACACAATAACGTGGATTTTTTAACCTTTTCCTCCGTAGAAGCCGTCTTTAGCTTGGGTTGGCCTCGCTCATCAAAAACCGACGTTTCAATTTGTCGTCGAATCGGCCTGGTATGTTAGAATGGAGGAGCCCCATAGTTGTTTTAAACTTCTCGATGTAATCGATGTAGATCATACCTCGTGAATATAAAAAAACAGCGGCCATTGCCTTTCCGGCCGATTTAACAGTCTTCGCCTTCCTAGGAGCACATTTGCCGGGAAAAGTCCACTGTTTCAACTGTGCCCTGGGTTTGGTGTGTTCCAGCGAACCCACGCTTTGTTGAAGGTCATAAAACGCTGAAAGAACTGCGCTGGAAAGCGTTGCAACAGGGCCAAACATATTGACGATGTTGTCTTACGGTTGCGCTTGTTGTCAGGTGGGAGCAAACGCAGCAGCCTCCACGCAAAAAAACTTTTTCACACCCAATTCATAGTGCAGAATATGATGCAGTGTTCTTTTGCAATGCCCACATTCTCAGCTATCTCGTGAATCTTTAATCGCTTGTCTGCCAACACAATAACGTGGATTTTTTAACCTTTTCCTCCGTAGAAGCCGTCTTTAGCTTGGGTTGGCCTCGCTCATCAAAAACCGACGTGCGGCTACGATCAAATTCATTAAACCAATTTTTGTCGGTCAACATGAAAGGAGAGACAGCAATCAAGCGTTCTTTGATTTCCATGCGCATTTTCCCTTCCAAAAACAAGAATCAAATCACTGAACGATTTTGTTCCTTTCCATTTTTGTACATACTGACCGACAGGCTCACTTCCATAGGCTGTCAAAATAAAACAAATCAAGGGAGAAGACTGAAAAGTCCTCAGTATACTTCAAAACATATTTACTGCACGATGGTAAAACATTTTTGTAATAATAGCGGCATCTGGCAGCGAGGCTAAGTACTTATTGAATGGCCTAGGTAGTATAACACTACGTGTGCGGAAACAGAAATCCATGCGGACTGAGTCGCGTAGTTCCGCTAGTTTCGTGCATTAATAAAATTAGCTGATTTTATCCTATTTTCGCAAATGTACATCACATTTGCGATTATTTACATGTAGACAATCGCAAGAATTAAAAGTGTTTGAATTTTATAGTCAAAAATAACAATTAAACTACATGTGCTGCTTCTATTTTAAGAAAACGAAAGGATTTATTTTCACGGCTGTGATCTTTTCGAAACGAGGCAAATACAAAACTATTATAAATTTAAATTTAAATTTAGCACCTCTAATCTGTTACAAAGTTGTTAAAAGTCGAAGTAACTTCCCATCCAATAGAAAGTTCAGGGAATCTTATCCATTTAATAAATCCAGATTAATCCATTGAACTGGCAACATTCAAGTTTTCATTCTTGATTTCACGAAGTTTCTGTTAGATTAGAATTTGAGCATTAACTTTTTTACCATAAGGTTTACTTTGGTGCACAGTTTGTCGGTAACTATTTTCAGATAAATGCCCTTATATGGCCGAGTTCCCAAAGGTCGTGTCATAAGTCACAGAGATGTCGCGACTCACTTGTTTTTGTGTCATTGTGTTGTATTTTTTGTCTGTACGAGCAGATTACTGCGACGACTCGAGTGAAGAGGTTCGTACACACTTGTTGATTTGTCTGAGTGGTCGGCATTTGTTTTTGAGCCGTCTTTTGTTGCTTCTTGAGCGTAAGATTAATCTGTTG
Source organism: Nomophila noctuella (assembly GCA_958496325.1). Classification (NCBI taxonomy): domain Eukaryota; kingdom Metazoa; phylum Arthropoda; class Insecta; order Lepidoptera; family Crambidae; genus Nomophila; species Nomophila noctuella. The sequence goes on along the minus strand of OY292494.1, from coordinate 10,062,649 downwards.
GCCAATTTGTTTTGGCCTAGTTCCTTTATTTGTTCTTTACTTTTCAACAGATGTTTTATGATTTGGCTAATTTTGTTAATATCTTATTAGTTTACAAAGTCACAGAACATTTTAATTTGTTTTAACTATAGTTTTTGGCATCGTTAAAATACATATCGCTGATGCCTATAAATGTTCAGCCATGATATCGATCTGTGTTAAGAATCTTAACACAGATCTTAACTTAAGACAACAACAGCAAGACACTAAGCTCTTGTGATTGTTGAAAAGATCCTCCGATAAACTTTAATGGATAAAGTCAATGCTATTTACCTACTAAATATTTTAAGCACGAAGTTCGTAGTTAGATGATTAAGTTTGTTTCACCGAAGTGCTAGATAATTAATTTCATTTTGTAGTTATACAAGCGTCAAGTTTTTCTTGCAAATGTCCCGAACTTGGCAAAATATGATTCTATTATACACACATTAGCGCCAAGCATTTCGCAATCTGTATAAAACATTCTGACCCTTTTTATCCTAATGCATTCCCAAGCGGGCTGTAGACTCGCGTATTTTTTTAGGTCTAAAATTCCCTATTGTACTCGCAGCCATTTAGATACTACATATAACGCTTTGTGAATTTTCAATTCCCTCGTAATCCTACATTGTGACATATCAACATTCATACAATTTGAATTTGTTGTGCTATGTTTCTGCTGGTGAGTAAGGTTGCCAGAGCTCAGTTGGGGAGGGTATTTGGTTAAGGCCGGCAACACATCAACGATACCTCTGGTGTCGCGGATGTCCATGGGAGGCGGTGATTGCTTACCATCAGGCGACCCGCTAGCTCGTTTGCCGCCTTAGACATAAAAAAAAATTGCGATTAAAAACATAAAGTTAACTTGTGTATGAATTCTGATTACAATAAATATTTACTTGCAAGCGAGTTATTGCATTTCAGAAACAATGCTACAGTCGGCAAAAGTGAAATTAATTTCAGTTAACAGCATTGTTCATTGCTAGGAATGAAATGGTTAAATTAACTTGGAATATGTTACGATCACTTTGTCATGTATTTTTTGATGACAAAAGTCATCAAAATTCAATGAATAAATTTCTCATTCAAAGCCGCTTTTTCTTAATATAACAAAGTAAATATGACCTACTAATTACATAATATAATAATACTGAAGGGTGGTATATTTTTATATACTAGGCGTCATTATTTCATGCCTGTAATTTTACGCCCATACAGAATCTAACGACGAATTCAATGACAAGCTATGAAGTAATATTATGTTTTCTGACTGCCTTATATTTGGAATGTTTCGGCCAGTAATAAAATGCTTGCTCATTATTTTTGTTCTGGCGTAAAAGTACTGAAATACTAAGGATGATGTCATACCTCAAATATAGTTTACCGATTTATAAAAAAGAAAAATTAATCGGGTTGATAACCGCTATGTGTTTGCAATTGGCTGTCTATAATTTTGTAAATTGTCTTAGTAAATAAACTACTCTACACTCACTATTCTACATCATTATTTTGAAAGTTTGTTTTCTTCTTATAGTTTTTTTAAACTGGCAGCATGCTTAAAAGAAGACGAAGAAGTTTAGCAAAGACACAATAAAACAGTAACACAGTATCTAGACACAAGAAAAATATCATTTAGGTGATATGTTTTTATTTACGCTATTCAGTTAGCAGACAACCACTTGACTTGCGGGTAAGCGGCAATTTTGTTTCATGGCCCGCCGTCATACCTCCCTAATACTTGAGGAGATAACAATGTCTGTATGATCACAGAAACTCGGAATTCTTCTAAAACAAAGAGATTTACGAGTGAAATGTGTTGAATGCTAATGCCTCACATAAATATGCAAAATAAATGAACGTTTTGTTTTTGAACAGTTTTAAAACCAAGTGTATTTTTCTTAAGCAGAAATTGATGTTATTCACCTTTGTTTCATAATTAACTTCCTTATTTTCCTGCGCCTGTCCCGTATTTTCGATCTACTCACGGTAGCGCAACTTGCTCGATTTACAGATTTCCACACAGATTGTTCTTAATAAACGTAACATGTTCAATGTTAAAGATAATATTCGTCGCGTTTAATACTACTATTGTAATGTCTACTCGTAATTTAATTGAATCTTACTCCTACAAGAATATTAATATATATAATTACGCTTCACTACATTCGCTCATTGTACGATCACTCCATACTTAAAACATGTTCGAATTAGAATAGTAATTAGTCTTGAAAACACAAATGTTCCTACTATACAATGGGGTCGTTCACGCATATCGATGGTATGACCAGAAATGAAAGACCTGTGTCCCCTCAAATGATAAACCGCTTTGTAAGCAATGCGACTCAGCGTATACACCCAGTGGGGTCTAGTTAACTTGGTCTTCGGTTTCGACATCTACCTGAAGCCTTATTAGGTAACTGAATGGATATTGATTCCTATGTTTCTATGGGTGGGAGATGGGAGAAACGTTTTAGATGAACGTAATAGAACTGGTTTTGTGTGGTTCGAAAATCTTCCTACACTGTTGCGGATTCTTTCTTGCAAACAGTTGAATGAATGATTTCAGGTCGTGCAAAATTTTGTTCTTTGGATTGGAATTACCTGCTGGCTAAATTCTATTAACGTGTACTGTTTGAATATTAAAATATTATTAGTTTATAATTATGTTAAATATAAAAAAATATTAAAACTCCACGATGTGACAATTTTTGAGGTAGTCAACATTGACTACCTGCACGCAACAAATGGATGTAATAACTTATGACAGATATTGATAACTGTCAACAGATTTAATATAATAGGAATGGTCTCCGGTGAAGCATAATTCGAAATAACTGTCTTATAAAAAAAGCTTATTTCTGATTTTTCTGTCATGACATTTTCGATATCGTCGCCAGTTTCCAACTTGTACGGGAACAAAAAAATATAACTATACGTAATAGGTCCACAGCTGAACTAAGTCGGTCACAATTGGCGAGGCCGCCGTACGCGCGCACGCATCTCGCATGCATTTATTACTCTACGGCAAACACTTGACAGCTGTATTGCTTTTTCAGTCTTCGATTTGATGTCGATCGGTTACGTTGTAAAGTTGAGTGTACATTGAACAATGGTGATGATGTTGTTGATAGTGACTGTACTAGCTGCGGTGACGTGTGCGCAGGATTGCAAAGTTGGCGGGAGATCGGTATTCATTTGTTTTTTTTATAATAATTAGCACGATTCCAGAAAGTTGTTGAGCTAGTGCGAGCCTCTCAGTTTCTGATAGTAGTTTTGGATAGATTTTTGTAACAAATGTAATATGTGTATTGTATGAGAAACAACTGCAGATTGGAGGCAAACAAGAATTGAAAAGTTGGCGGGAGATCGGCATAAATTTGTTTTTTTAATAATAATTAGTAGGATGCCAGTTAATTATAACTAGTGTGAGCCTCTCGTATTATTAGATAGGTTTTTGTTACAAATTTAATATGATGTGTATTGTATAAAAAACAACTGCAAATTGAAGGCAAAAAGAATCGAAAAGTTGGCGGTAGATCGGCATACATCGAAACGTCGGGTTTTCCTGTAAATCTGCTGTTGAAGATTAATCCGAATGTTATCCATTTAAACTTTTAAATGGATAAAAAAGAAAGTAGTTTTATTAAATTAAGCCTTGACGCGGTAGGTGGGGGGGCACTACTAAAAATTTCGAGTTACCCCTTCACCTACCAGTGGGTTAGATTGGTGGGTTAGCGGGTCATCGCCTATTTTATCAGAACTTTTATTATATTGATGACGAACTGTTGATCTAGTGTTTGAAATACCAGATTTTAGAAGTTTCCGTTTCTGAGTCAGGCATTTGAATTGTATTTTGTAGTGCATGCCAGTTATTTTGGGCAAAAAGATCACCTAATAGTATAATTAAAATTTGAAAAAAATTCAAAACGCATGGACCGTTTTTTGGTTTCTCTTAATATTTCCAAAACATAAATGCGTGCAATTAAGCTTTTGGACAGTTATTCAAATACAAAATATAAATGTAAGAATTGTTTAGAAATAGTTACATCTGTAATTTATTGTTATGTATAGACTATCGATGTTCTAATATCATTTGATATTCATAGTTTCCAATATTATTTTGTTTTATTCCGCAGTGCGCTGATCATGAGCAATGCTGTGGGGGATGCTGTTTTGATGGAGAATGCGTTGATAGTAAGCAACAATAATTCATTAATTTCTAGTTCACTAGATTCATACTAATGCTACAGGAAGCATATTATATTGAGGCGCAGTGGTTAGCAGCTCAGTCTGCGATCGTAAAGTTAAGCAACTTTCGCAAAGACCATTCATTGGATGGTTGACCTAAAAATTTCGTCTCGAGCTCCTCCGTGTATTGGAAGGCACGTTAAGCCGTTGTTCCTGCGCCTGATCTTTCTACGGTCGTTGGCAGATTGCTGTCCCATTGAATCGAGAGTGAGGGAATAGGGAGTGAACCTGTCCTTGCACACCCACTTATGCACTATGATAAATCCTGCGTACTTGGCTGATCGTCAGATCGGCGGCACTTGGTTATGTTATATTTGTGGTTCACTGACCACAAGACACTTTATTAACCAACAAAAATGTCTTCTGCACTACCTTATCATTGTCTATCATCAAATCCTCATTAATCAAATATACTTGGTTTAATTATCGTACCGGGAAACACTTAGTTAACGATCCAATATTAGCCAATCCAGTAAATACATTTGGACCGAGCGCCGTCGGTCCCTAACCAGTTACAGGAACCACACTAATTGAACAATGATTACACAGGATTGTTCCTGATAACCTGGTTATGCAAGGTATTTTGGTCACAACAAGAGCATGTATAGTTAAGACTAAGATAGTATCTTAGGTCTTGGACTTTGTGAGAAAAAATCTGTGGTCCGATTTATCGACAGATTTAGGAACGTGCACTCTCCATTTCATCTGTCTCGAAGATGGTTTAAACACACTGATATACAAAAACCAAGATGCACTCTCGAACCAAAGTAACAGTCAATACTGTCACCAAAAACTCAAAGTCAAATGATGAACATTATTATTTGCGAATGAAACCTTATGCAGATTAGACAATATTGTTTTCACAAGGGAGTGTTCAAAATAGCGATGACACGGGTCACGCAAGACTGTTTGAAATAAGAGCATTCTGCACTTATTTTTTTTATATCAAAGGTTTTTGTATATCAGTGTTTAAACATTAATAAAATAAAAACAAACATAATCGTCTAAAAAATAAATAAAATTTATTTATTTAATTAAACTCCCATAAGACACACATAACATGACACGTGATTCCACGTCAGTAATTTGACACGACCTGACCTTAGGTAGATGATACTATGCCTCAGATCAATGAAGATGCATTGGAGCATGTAAGATCAGGTTATCATGAATAGTAATTAATTATTTCTTACATTGAGAATTTTGAAATTCAGCCTATATATTTTTTTTATATTGATGGGAGGCAAGCGAGCTAAGTGGCAAAAACATTCTGATGGTAAGTGATCACCGCTGCCCATTCGCATCAACAAACCTAGAAAGGTTGCTGATGCGTTGCCTGCCTTTAAAACTCCATATTCAACCAAGCCCCCGTAAAAACATAGCACAAATAGCAATAAAGGTTAGGTTCTCATGTTTTTGCGTTTGTTACTCATGGAATAAAACTACCTTATTAAGCCGTGATCACGGCTGCTGAAAAGTAGCCGAAACGTCGGGTTTTCCTTTAAACAAGTAGTTAAAAATTTAACCGCAATTCAATCAGTTTAAAAAAAGTTTTATATTATTCGAGATTGTTAAAAATGGGACTAACTATTTTTTTTTTGTTTATTTCAGCATACAGATCCTGTCTATCCTCGCTAGATGTCTGCAGAGACCACGCCTGTATAGGGGAAGAGAACTGCTATCCCTTCTCGCCACCAGAGTGCCCTGGATGTGAACCCATTCCAATATGCAGAATCTTATAAATAGTTGTAGTAGTGTGACCTGATCTAGTACTTAGTTTGTAAATAAAGATGTTTGAGCCATGAACAAAATTTAATTTATTATGCTAATTGTTGTAAAAAAAAAATGCAGGTCATCAGAATTAACAATAGGGATGTTGACACCTCCCATCATTTGACTTTCTTGAATTAACTGTCAAAACGATTCCAAACTATGAAGATTGTATGGACATAGCACACTGTGACGTCATTATTTTTGAAGACTTGAAGTCAACTGAGTAACTTTGTATATAATTTTAATTATTTAAAAATCCTTCTCTTACATATAAACGAAACAAACCAATACAATAGATACTAAAAAGCGTATTCTATTTGTAGTAGTAAAGTGTGATGAAATTAATAGTGATATGTGTCAGTATCCCTATTATTATGTTGTACCGTCCCCTTAAACACAAACATTATTCATAGGCATTGTAAGTTAAATTGTATTTTAAAATTGCTTTTCTCTATCACTTTAACAGTTTATATTCTGTGATAGAATGAACTTCACTATGAATTAACTTGTATTTAGGTTAATACCACTCCACTTTTATTTTAATGACAACGCTAGCCGATAAAGTACAGATACCGTTTCCGTTTTCCGCTGAATTACGATTCGTATGACTATTTGGTTCAAAAGTTAGCTAGTAAAATATCGATTATTGGTTCGCTCCTAGCACAATGTACCTCTATTTTGTGATCATAAAAATATATGTTTGCTGTAGGATTGATATCATTTTATTAATAGTTTTTTTTTTCTTTACATAAAACTATTCAGAAGTAATGTTGTTTATAAATGTACATAATTTTCTAACTCTGTCCAGTACAAGGCCAAATCAATTTAGAATTATTATTTTATACAGCGCTGTTTTAATATGGGATAGTTACTAGCTATTTTTTATATAAAATTTACGCTATCATTTAAGAAAAACAAACATTATTGTATAAGTCCGGTACTTATGTATGTAATCTTACCCAGAGCAGGCCTTGCGCATGCACTACCTCATTATTTTCAACATATCAAATTTAATCTGTTTCCTCGTTAACCAGATAAGGAACTTCAGGAAATAAACTCTGAACTCTCCTATCAAAGGTAACCTTTAGGTAAGTAAACTTTGTTAGAGGCTTCTTAATTAATGCCGGCATAGTTTGTTGTCTTTTCTGGTGTCTTGTTCGCCCTTATTGGAGACCCTTTTAAGCCTATAAAGTTGGACCTTGCTTATTTTGAGGTGTAATTTGGGACTTATATATCCTCAAAGTAATAAAAGTAGTAGTAAAATTCAGAAGCTTCCGCGATAACATTTTTGTTTCATAAGCGGGCGTATAATAAATCTAGGAGAACTATGACAAATCTCCGAAATAAATAAAAAAATAAGAGTAGGTATTACGCTGTTTTTTGATAGACTATTGAAAAAAATATGGGTCCTTTGAAACACCAGGTATTTTATCAAGAACGATATAATTGCATAAATTAATAAGATTGAGCACAATGTCGTCACTCGTAAAAGTCAAACTGAGTGCAGGTGAGAATTCCACAGTACAGATTATTTTAGTCGCATATTTTTGTAAGGCGTTAGTATCCTATCCATTGGCATCGCCATACCGGCCCGCAAGATACTTCTTTAAGCCGTATACAGGAAGAAAACTGGATACTTATAAGCGCTTACTAGCGCTTGTCAGCGCTGGTCCGATATTTCGGAAAGGAAGTAGGTTGAAGCAGACCTGGGAAAATGTTTATTTATTTTAAATGGCGGCGCCCAGCGCTTACCAGCGCGTGTTGAAGCTTGTCGGAGCTTGTTGGCATCGTTCAGTGCTTATCGGCGAGCGTTCATATATTTTCGGGTAACCAGCACTGTAGTTAAATTGCACAGATGTTTCTTTTCTGTCCTTAAATTAAACTGAGTCCTGGTGTCTCGTAAAGTCTATCAAAAATGTTAGGTCCAAGCTGTAATAGCTCCATCACGCCCTGGATATGGCGCTGTCACCAAGCTTCGAGGCCACACGCCTCGGGGAAGGTTACTGTCGGCGATGAGGACGAGATCTCCGATAGCGATCTGAATAGTGGCGGCTCGCTGGAAACGTTGTCTAGGCTGCATTGTGGGAAGTACTTCTTTCACCCACCTTGAGCAAAAGATATCTGTTCGCCGTAGCGCTTTCTTTCATTCCCCATGAAGTACATTGTCGTCAAGACCAGTAGGCAGCGCATTTGTGGAAGACGAGCCGATTAAAAAGTGAAAAGGCGTTAACGTCCGAGATGAAAAAATAAAATAAAAATATGTCCGAGCTGTAACATTTATTTGGAATCTAGATACATATACCGCTGACATGTCGATTTTCAGATTTTTCCAGGCTGAATCATCCCGCGGTCTTTACAATCCCTTTATTCAGCCTGAGTGCCTTGTGCAGTGAATGAAAGGATTTACTAAAGGACTTTAGGGATCCTATATTCTAGAATGATAACAGTCGTGGAAAGTTTCAGTATGTGAGCAGTGTTCTTTGTTGTTCTCGGAAAAAAATCTCATAAATTCATAAATTTAAATTTTAATTCCTGTACTTAAGAGTGGGTATCATATAAAATGAAAATAATGCCCAAACTAGAGAGTTTGGGAAACTAAAGTACGCACTGAAACTACACACTGAAACTACTTCATAATAATATCCATATTCCGGTTATTTTATTTTAATAATTTATACTTACTTAACCTTTAAAAAAGAACTCGAACTATTTCGAATACTTGACCGTTAATGTTTTTGCCAAATACCATATCAGGTATTTGAGCGTATTATGTGCTCAATTACAAATTCCATAGCCACCAACACTCAGCACAGTCAAAAGCCACAACAAGAAAAATATCAGTATAGCCAAACTAATCAAGTAGGTAAGTGTTAAGTGCCTGTGAATAGTGTTCTCGATTGGTCAAGAATACGAGCTTCCTGAGTATAAAAAATATCATATCTTCTACCTGCTTAAAAACAAAAGAAAGCAGTTAGATAAACGGATACCAATGTACAAAAATTCAATTTCAATGCAAAGCAAGTGATTAGGATGCAAAAATAAGAAAGAAATCCAAAACTTTACGGTTTCCTCCTGAATTGTGCTCGACATTTTACCTCGCTTGGCTCTGAGGGCTAAATGGCGAGGATTACAACATTTACCGCCGATATTTCTTTCGTAACGCGCTTTGTACGCTGTAAATGTTTGCGTATTGTTGCGAACATCTGCGGTAAAATCGAATGAAAGCCAAGCTATTCTGAATAGCTGAACATATTATACGCTTTTAAAATGTGGGTGAGGAGTTTGCGATAAAAATGGATTAAGGGTCGGGTCACCTTTAAGCACATGCTAAGGTTTCTACCTTGTTGACCACTATTATTTGGGACCTGTTTGTGGCAGTTAATAGCGATGGATCTGACCCTCGAAATCCATATTTTTTAGCAAAATTGAAGCCCCGAATGTGTATACTGTGAATGTCAAACCTTGATATGAAATTGCTTTTCGTACGAAATCCAACTTCTGATGACATAAAGAAAACAACGGGGAGACCCAAAACACGCCACACTACGTAGAATTTCAAGCGAGAAAAGCACCACACATCTAAAATTAAGCAGTAAAAATTTACGGGCATCCAACTTAATTCTTCCTTAACTCTTCGACTATCGAGATCCTTTTCCCGGACTGCTCTCTGACTGATAACATTAGGGCAATTTTCCGCATGATTCGCACGCACCAAGGCGTTTCAGTTCAAATTGGGAACACACTTGAAGAGCTTCCCAACGATTGTGCGAGCTTGTACGTTTTTCTGTTGATGAAATGATGTGGCACGGATTCCTTTATAAAGAGAAGAGAGGTAGGGCTTAGTCGCCAGAGCTCAGTTGGGGAGGGTATTTGATATCTATGGGCAGCGGTGATCACTTACCATCCGGTGACCCCCTTGTTCGTTTGCCTCCCTGAATCATAAAAAAAAGATAAATGTTTGTAATCCTTTTTTAATCGTATTCGTCTATTCGTCAGTCGTCAACGACTTGCTAGGCGATCTTGATATAGTGTTTTGCCATTTCCATCTCCATTCCACATGACCTAACGGTATTTGCCTTCACCACTGAGCAGTTATGGCTTCTTCACTTAGTTTTTTTTAAATACAGAGGTGCTAGGCTGATATCCGTAACACAAGACAGTATGTAAGCTATTTACGACGCGCAGTCAGATAAGTGAATTATTACATAAATACATAGCTTTAAGTAGAAGGAAAAAGCACAGAGCTATAACTCATTCTCACAGACAAAAATTAATAGTATTTACTAGTACAAAGAAACAAAGGATTCGGGAAATACAGTTATAAAGTAAATGCGTAAATTCCTGAAGCTGCAGTAAACAGCTTAGCTTGTTAAGCTTGACTTAGTCTAAGTTTACACTTAAATTTACTGCGGGAGATCCTTTAAGCGAACTACTTTTACCTTTTAGTTTAAAATTTATGGTTCGTTAAGGATACTAGGGTTTTAGTAACTTTCGTTGTCTGAAGATTGTATTCAGACATTGAAATTAGTAACGTACTACACGCCATGTATATGAACATTCATGTAGCTTTAATTTTCTTTTTAGTGATTTTTTGATTAATCTGATCTTAAAAGACTTGGGTATTTGAACCCACTGAGGTATTTCTACTACGTATAGAGTGGACATCGCGAATAAAACCAATGCGTCAACTTGGCGGATAATTAAGTGATATTTTTGTCTTTTAATCTATGAAATAACACGCCACTACTTTTTTTTTGCCCATTATTATTATACATGCTTTAAAATTACAACACGGCATTTTTCAATCATAAAAATAATCAAAAATAGTACAGTAGATGGCAATTTTTTTGTCCATGGACTATGTTCAGTCATAGTAATTTTCTTATATGAGGGTAAACTACAAAAACCCGCGATCCGGCTGTGACGCGCGCAGCAAGCGCCGCAGTCTATCGGTTGATCGCGCACGGTGTGTTACTCGGCGCTGATATTTAAATCATTAATGCGGAATACTGGTGATAATCAATATTTTGTACTTTATTTATGTTTAATCTCGGTTAATTCTGCGGTTATCGGTGTGGTTTCTTTAGTTTTGGAACAGTACCAGTGATTCATTAAAGGACTTCTCGGGACACTTGGCGATCACGGCTCTTCATCTCAACTTCAGCATAGCAGTCGGCGTCAAAGGTAAGTGGTTTGCCTTTATAATGGGATTTTGCTGTGCTTGGCTGCCCATCCAAAGTAATTATTAATGAAAACGAATAATCTAGCGAATTCCAACTGTTATCGTGAGTTATCGAAGGGTTCTCGTGAACAGACCACATTTCTGGTAAGATAATATTAGTTCTAGTTGTCAACAAAAAACATAAAAGCATTTAATATTTTTAGTTCATCAAAGTGAAGCCAAAAACAAATCTATTAGCTCGATAAATAAAACAATTTTCAGACATAAGAAGACAGAAGAACTTAATGTCTCTCTCAAACTTGTCTAACAAACAATCAATGTAAGGTTTTTGTATTTACCATAAGATGACCAGAATTTCGTGCGTTAACTAGGTACTTAAGAATATCTCATTAAAATCTGTTATTTGAGTTTACGAGACGTACAGTTATAAAAACCTAACTCTTACAAAACAGAAAATCAAACAGAAGTTTGATTTGCTGTTTTGTTGAAAAACGAAATTTCAATATTTTCCCATCAAAAAAGAATTGAGTACTTAAGTAAATATCAATTGAAATTTAACAATTTTTCAAGCTTTACCTGCGAAAAACAACATACAATAAAAACTTTCAATATTTTTTAATCCGTCCGAATAACAAACATAACAGTGATCAACATGTACAAAAAATCTATAAAGCCTACGCAAAATGAAAGCATACTTTTTTATAATATTAGCAGAAATATTTTTGTTTTGGATTTAACTGCACTGCTTTACTTTTCGTTATTTTATACATGTTAAAGATAAAAAGGTAAATTTTGTTCAAAGTATAAATAAACAAAGTAATTACTAACTACGAGACATGAGTTTAGGTGTTCAGTGTAGATATTGCTCAAAACTTTGTGACAGCTTACCATTATCCCAGTAATTTCTAGGTGTGACTTTAAAATAACTTTGCCAAGTATTGTACCTCAATGAACTCAGTCTAACTAAAATATGGAGCGTTCAGTTTTTAAAGGAGCGAAATAATAATTTATACCCAATCAGGCAACTAAAATATGTTTGACGGGCCCATTGGTCTAGTGGTCAGAGACCCTGGCTACAAAACCAAGGGCCATGGGTTTGAATCGTGCTAGGGGCAAATGTTTATGTAATGAACATCGGTATTTGTACTCGAGTCATAGGTGTTTAAAGGCATTTAAGTATGCCGTTCCCTAGATTCCATGGCACAAGCTTCGCGATTATTTTGTGGCTAGGTAAATGGTGTGTTAGTCCAAGAAATCTTTATCTATACAAATATATAAAGCTGAAGAGTTTGTTTGAACGCGCTAATGTCAGGAACTACTGGACCGATTTGAAAATTTTTTGTGTTGTATAGTCCATTTGACGAGGAAGGCTTTAGGCTATTGAAAATCGAAATCCACGCGGACGGAGTCGCGGGCGGCCGCTAGTTGTTTATATAATGTTGGTCCCAGTCTCCCGAGTCCGCAACAACTCATGATAATGATTTTAATTTCTTTAGACGCGAAAAATTCGCCAAATATACCTCCGCAGAGAACTTTACCCGCACTGTCTGACGGATCTGCATAATGCACAGTTTAACCTCGTTTCCGTGACATTTGAGAGTTAAATTATGCATGTTAACTGGAGCGCCCCATTCATCTCGGGATAAAACTTGCGAATATGAATACAACAAGTTGCTGTAACTGATACCGTTTATGTGAAACGCCGTTGTTGCGTCATATTTTCTAAGCAGTCCTGATATTATGTTGCACACAATGTCTCATAATATCACAATATCTACTTTTAATAAGTAATTATTTATTTATCGGAGTCCGGAGTCCGCTTGCGACCACGGTTGTTGTATCGCAGCCGAAACATCAAGCAGTAAGTAGTATACAAATACTACATCTATTCTAATATATAAAGCTGAAGAGTTTGTTTGTATGTTTGTTTGTTTGTTTGAACGCGCTAATCTCAGGAACTTCTGACCAATTAGACAATTTTTTTTTTGTGTTGGATAGTCCTCTTGACGAGGAAGGCTTTCGGCTATTGGAAATCGAAATCCACGCGGACGGAGTCGCGGGCGGCCGCTAGTAATTAATATCGCGTTTAGTCCCGTTAAATAATATTAATGTTAATTAATTTTACACCAGGCATACCAACCTTTATGCTTTGATTGTAAAAAAGACGAATCACGAAATAACAATATCAGTTTTATTATTTTTGGCCTATATCGTTCTACGACAGGGCAAAGGCTATCCCTTCACATTCCACTTTTCGTGATCCAAGGATATCATAAATAACTATACAGATATATAAATTAATTCCTCGAATAAAAGTTGAACATTTATTTCTTAGCGTAGGCTTTTTACAATTGACAGGAAAATATTTGGCAAAATTTTGATGAAATAAATTAATCTGTGGTTATTGTTTGGCTTTTAACTTAATTTTTCGTAATTCATCATCCTTATCACTCTCTGTTTGAAAATAATCAATTAACTTTCGAATCCAAACACAATTAATGCTTATCCGCAGGGATTCTTTTATTTTTTCAATGGCTGCCCACCATTGAAAAAATCAAAGAAATTTTATTGGTTCATGGCATCCATTGTCATAGCACTTGAGTTTTCCTTGTTCGTTTTTATTTCCGTATTTATAAAAATGTAAGGATACCTATTACATGTAACATTCAATTCTGAGTATCTCGTGAATTAGAAAGGGCAAATGTATTCTATTATAATGGCACGTTCTTATTTTCCCGATATATTATTATAATTCAGATTATTTTTTTGTATTTCCCGAGTAAATGTTAACAAGCAATGAACATTAATAAAATCAGCAATATAGTCAGTTCTACCAAATATTATGATTCTGTGTTGTTGAAAAGTTGACGGTTCAGAGGAAAATCGACACTATGCAAACATAGCCCTATGAAAAATAATACATATAAACAGCTCCTGGAGCTTATTGGCTTGAAATAATAACCTATTACAGAGAGCTGAATTGGACTTTAGAGTAAATTTTAGCATATCCTTATACAATCAAGATTTGGAAGATGTGCTTGCAAATTAAATTGTTAGTTATTTTGAATAAAAAGTTGATTTTATTATTTAATATCGATGAATTTGTTTTTGTTATAACATAATACAGTTTTCCATGGTATGATTTGTTGTGTTCTAGATTTTGCTTCTTTTACCAGTAAATTATGAATTCATAGAATACCGACCTCTCATTAACACATTAAAAAGCGTCGCTAAATATAGGTAAAGTACCTTTTTTTCCTGCCGTTAATTCTTTGATCTTGGAACTTTTCCGTGTCAAGTGAACACTTTTGTTTTCCAGTTTCAAAGAAAAAGCTATGAAGGTTATAATTGCGTTTAAAGTTCTTTTATCATGTTTAGGGCAAGCAAATGGGCAAGAGGGTCACCGTATTGAGGTTTAACTACTACGTATAGAGTAGACAACTCGAAGAACTATTTTGTTATACACACTGTTGTCCATCAACAACAGTAGCCGTCTATTGTTCTATCTTTATAAACGAATAAAATGCCGTATTGTGTTTTAAAACATGTACAAATCATTACAGGGCGGAAAATCAAGCTAGTCGCGTGTCAATTCACAGATAAAAAGACAAAAAAATCACTAAATTATGGGGACACTTCCCTCCAAGTTGACGCATAGATTTCTTACTCGATGTCCATTTACGTTTCGTTGTGTTCATGATATGACATATTTTTAAATAGGAGATGGCACACAATGTCGAAATTATTTCGCGTAATTTAGTATAGAAAATGCATTGTCACCGAACTTCGGTCGCTTTATTTCAGCCAAGTGTGTTCCTACTGCTTTTAAAATCCAACACTCTCCCTAACTGACCTCTGGGAGACATTACTCACCAGCACAAACATATTAAAACAGTTATGAGATGCTATATTACTCTGGTATTTTGTAAGGTTGAGTTACTTGTCTAGAAAAGCGGTTCATTTGAGTGTAGACCATTAGAGTGTAATTCTTTGCACTTGCGACCGCTTCAGATTACTCGAAAAAAGTATCAGCATCGAAATACAATACAAAAGAATACATATTAATAACAACAATCTACATTTATGATGAAGCAAACAAGGAACCCCAATGTTTTATTGATGAAAAATATTTGGTTTACGAAATTGAGCGTTGAAAATATTCGGATGGTACAGTGAATACAGAGCATTCAATAATCATAAATGAATTTACAAAGTACTCTCTGAATACGGAAAACAAATATACATAGTAATAAACCACGACTTTACTCGTTTATCTATTCGTCAGACAAAAAACTTATATTCTTCAAAATGTTAAGCCTATTAAGTAGGTAAACTAATGCGTATTATACTAGTATTATACAAATATAATACTTAGCTAAAGACATTTATAATTGGATTAATTGGCTTATCTTACGTTATATGGTGAAACAACTGCAGATAAAATATTAAAGATTTATCAGCTTTTCTTGCAATTTTGATGTGTGTAATTTAAATTTAATTTATTAATTTTTTCTGCTTATACTCGATGTACGATACTTTCTTTCTATTGTGAAAATAATTTTTCTTTAGTTTAGTTTTATAAAGACTTGAAATCTCAACAGTTTGTTTCATACTTATAGAATCTACACTTGACTCTCTGATTGGTTAGTAATAAGTAGTACAAGTTCGCAACATGCAAACGAGAAACGTGCAGACCTAATCCAATGCATGTTATTAATATTCGCCAGCATTTGGTGTTAATCTAATACCCAGTCACTATAACCATCAATAAATTTATACAACGGTTTACCGAAATAGCAGCACGGTCCAACATATAACTGAATTACCAGGGACAGAGTCGGCGTAAAATGTAGTTAATAAATAAAACCGGCCTTTCGGCGTTGTTGGTTCCAGGAAAAAATATCACGATATAAAAAACATATATAATGTCTTTACAGCATCACATACATTGATCTGACTTCTTGTTATGTAGCTAAAGTTCTTGTCATCATCATCATCCTAGCGCTTCTCCCAGTTGCATCCTCGGCCATTGCCTTGGAGCCCAGGGTACGCTGCGACTATGATTCTGAACTGACTTGCCTGGTTTTTTAAAGCTAAATTTCTTGTGTTGCGGATATTAGAATCAACAGTGGTATTAGCAATACACTTTAATAGATATGTACATAGACATATAGCACCCAGACGAGGAAAAACAGACATGGTCTTGCACACAAATATTTGTCCTTCAAATGTAAAAGTTAAAGTTCAAGTTCAAGTGTAAAAGTTATCTTCTTGACCATTGGACCAGGCAAATCATCAAATAAACCTTGAAACGTTTTGTGTAACTTTTATTTCAATTTACGAGTAATAATAGAATAAATTAAATTAAATTACTAGTAGGATCCTAATGCATGGTCATTCGAATGAGTAGGTAGTTCTTTTGACCGAGCCACCCATGCGGGGACGATGTAGCAGATACGAGTAATTGCAATGGAGCAACTGCCATCTGTGCTCCGCTATTTGATTAGGGAACCTGAAAGTTTAAATCCATGCTCTTTATCATGTACCTACTAGCGGCCGCCCGCGACTTCGTCCGTGTGGATTTCGATTTCCAATAGCCTAAAACCTTCCTCGTCAAATGGACTATCCAACACAAAAAGAATTTTTCAAATCGGTCCAGTAGTTCCTGTGATTAGCGCGTTCAAACAAACAAACAAACAAACAAACAAACAAACTCTTCAGCTATATATATTAGTATAGATTTGTAGAATTTTATTTCAAAGCATTATCAATCTAGAAACTGCATTTAATTTGCTACCTTGCTGAACAGATAGATCACTTTTCTGATCAGATAACATTTTAAAAGCTACTTAGGGTGACTACAATGTTAGCATATTAGTCTTATCTTACTATTTATAATTGTTTTATTATTATTATAAATGAGAAAGTTTGTTTGTTTGGATGTTTGTCTGTCAATCACGCTGAAACTCGGTATACAGTGTACAGGCAGGGTAAGGGCTGACTTAGGAGATAGAATACTTTCTATCCCGATTAATGCTTCCATGGGATAAAACAGGAAAACGGAAAAACTAGTATTTATTAATTTCCGTGCGTACTTCGACAGTCGCCTAAATCTGCACAGTCAGTACGAAGGTATATCAAGGATACATAGTATACGTGCAATTAATGCATTGTATATCTGTCATAGCTACACCTTGAACAGACAGTTTGAGCTCGAATGTCTAGACAAACGGCTTTACCAGATGTTAACGCTAGAATTAATGGCTATGTGTAAGCTATCAGATTGTATTACTGGAGCTTATGCATTCTTAGTTTGACGAGGATGGCGGACTATTAAATGAGAATTCAATCCGCAGTTCAACATTTGAAAAGTATGAGCTTCAATTTGACGGGTTCCCGTTGGTCTAGTGGCTAGAGACCCTGGCTACAAAACCAAGGGTCGCGGGTTCGAATCCCGCTAGGGGCAAATGTTTGTGTGGTGAACATCGGCATTTGTACTCGAGTCATGGATGTTTATAAAAGTATTTAAGTATGTATATCCGTTTCCTAGCATCCATAGTACAAGCTTCAAACTTAGTTTGGGGCTAGATAATTGGTGTGTTAGTCCAAAGAATTTATTTATTATTTAATTTTTTTAAAAAATCGTATTAATTTGAACAAATTACAAATTAATATCATTGCAATGTTTAAAACATTAATTGTTAATTTATTTTTTATTCAATTTACGTAATCTTCCATGAATTTTCATAGAAGATTACGCGTTTGTGTACGGGATAGTAACTTTGTGCTCCGTATAGAATTGGAAATGCAATTATTGTACACAAAACTATTTCAATTAGTATTCAAAACGCGTCGGCGTCATAGATTTAATCCATCACGCTTGCCAAATCCCGCCTAAGCAGTAAATTAAATATTATCGTCCCCATCACGAAAATTGGTTTCAAGATTACCCAATAAAGACGTTGAATATAATTGATGTTTCAAAAGCATTGTGCATTAAAACCTTTTTCATTGCATTTAAAACTTTTATCACTGATCTTTGAAATCTGTAAGTGCGTTTTAGAGGTAACAAACTATGTATGTTAAATATTATGATTTGTAAAGCTAGGAATACTAAGATTAAAATATTATTATTCTCTAGAAAGGTAGGAAAAATAATTATTATATTAAAAATAAAAGTGGTAGTCGCCTCCAAGAGAAACACTAACTTAATAAATAGCTCATTTTCTTAAAAAAAAACATCAAGGATCGTATGTTTCATATGCGAATTAAAGTTGAATTTGAAACATGCATACAGAATATCATAAAGACAGGCAATTAACATAACAAACAAAATGGAAATTATGTTCCGCTGTTTATACTGGGAAGGTAATCAAGCTTGCTTACTTGATTTTTTTAATAAACTGAGTTGCATAAATGGAATCGTATATTCACAATGCAGGTTTAATAGTGAGGAATTATTATGACTCTGTTTTTTGAGGCGGGGGTTATGAGTTTCAATCTCACCCTCGGGCAACAATGCACTGAATGAATTTTCAAGTTCTCCTGGTTTTGGATATTTGTCAGTATTTTTATGTAATCAAATAGTGAACATAAGTTCAGAATCTAGTGATGTTCAAATTTTTCATTTTAGTTATTTGATTAATGTTAGTAAAAAACTGTGATATTTTCCAAATTTTATTGTATATTGATTACAATGAAATTTGAATACTGTATCTGTACCTACTTAGTTAAAGTGATAAACATTGTCTTTAAACTCCCATCACCTTACTAAGCTAGTATAATATTCACCAACAAAAACGTTGAATATAGCTCAAACAATTCCAAGCCAAAAACTTATCTCACTATAATAGTGAAGTAATTGAAAAAGCTATTATCTTAAAGTACGGCGAGACTGTCAGACTACATTTTCAATTAAGTTTCTTATCTAGAGATGAGCGAATAGCTTGATTTCTCAAGTTTTCCTTCGTCTTCATGGGATTACTGTGAATATTGATGTGGATGTGCCTTGATGGCTTTCGTAAGTTATCAAGCTTCGTAATTTCATTAGAGTTGGAAAGTCGAGACGTTCAAAATTTATTTTGTATTAATTTATTTTATCCTAAACACTCCTAGATGTTGGTGGGACTGGTAATACGAATATTTATTATAGTCACATACGACTCTGCTGGGTGTACTTTGTGTATATCTAATTGCATAATATCATAAATATCTCTTCATACATTCAAAATTATGTTGTGCTAAACTAAAATTGAGTAAGAAGTTTGTGCACACCTGTAAACACCAAAAGAGTTTTAATTGAAAAAAAAAATAACTCAATCAAAGAATGCAAATTACTTATAAAACACGTTAAGTACTCAAAGGATTATACCTTCAAACCAATTCATAAAATACCGATCTCCATTGCACGTAATAAATTAAGGCAATTCAATACGAGCGTAAATTGGAATTATTAAATTGTAAAACGCTTCTGTTAATCTCCGCGGATCGGCTGACATTTTAACAACTCTCAATGGCCGTGTTGCGATTTGCATTGGTTAACAAAATTGTGAAACCTTCTGTTTTATGAGTGCCCGAGAGGACAACTTTTAATCTCGTCCGCAAAAACATATGCCATTTATATTGCTCTCATTTCAAATATGAGGATGCTTGTGGGTGTGGACAATCTTTTTCACAACTATTTAAATTTTTTTATGACATGATTCCACTTTTATTTTTCCCATTTATCTTACTATTTTGTACATGTTTTCTTCGTACACTACCACTGATGTAATTTATTTTAGGTGATGTCGTGAATCTTCAAAAACCACGCGACGACGCCTTACAACAACATTCCATTAAGACATTAAAGAAATAAGAACTTTCCTACCCGTATCCTGTGCTCTTTCATTTAGATTTCCGTAGTTCCTCGAATTACATAAATTCGAAGAAACTTACATTATATTTTAGTGCCCCAACTTTAGATTGTAACACGAAAAGGAACATTTTATATAATAGTCTATAGTAAAAAAACACACCATCGTTACATATTTCGTCGTCTAGTTAGTAGATATCTCTCACACAGGATTTTTTTCTGTGAGCGAGATATGTAGGTACTAGATGTCTCATGTACCTGGTTTGGGACTTCAACTATTTAACTGATCGTAAACTATGTACAAGTGCTACGTTAATTGTGTACAATAATGTTCACGAAATTTTCTTTATTCAATTCAAAGAAGAAATCGAGAAAGTGTGCTGTCCCCAGAATAGTCCTCAGTATTATTGCCAGAAATCCAAATTAAAACGTAAATGTAATTACTTCGAAGGTTTGAGTGAAATTTTAATTACACGGAGCGTAATTATAAAGTTTGTCGCGAGGCGACATTGTATGTAGTAACGATCTTGTTACATTCAACAAAGTTATGATGTTTCAATCCGAATTATTCCGAATGTTATTCCCAGTTGTAAATATTAGCTCGTTAAGTGAGATGGGAATATTATTAAAGAGGGGGGTAATATTATATTTCTGTTATATGTGTATTTTTAAAAGCTGTAAACACATTATTTCATTAAAAGAGGATTAACTTTATCTAACTTAGGTATAACCATAATACTGCAACTTGTTTTAAGTTTTTCATGTTCAATGGTATTACAGTTAGATAGAAAACTTAACAAACACACTTTTACTTTTAACATTTTAGCAGATATTCCTGGAAAGTCCTTTTTGATGCAAACAAAGTGCGCCAGTTTTTCTAGAAATAAAAAAAATATTAATTACGCTTGAAATAAAGTTTTTAGTAATTAAATGAAATTGCTGGAAACCTTTCATCGCAAAAACAATTAATGGTCTTCATATACATATAACAAAGCTATTAGCGGCCGCCCGCGACTCCGTCCACGTGGATTTCGATTTCCGATAGCCGAAAGCCTTCCTCGTCAAATGGACTTTCCAACACAAAAATATTTTTCAAGTCGGTCCAGTAGTTTCTGAGATTAGCACGTTCAAACAAACAAACAAACAAACATACAAACTCTTCAGTTTTATTTATTAGTATAGATTTAATTTTATAATCCAAAAAAAGTTCAGAAACAATTATCATAGACCAAATCTTGATAATTTGTAAATCAATAAATCAGATTCAAACAAATAGATAAATCTTCTTACACGCGTATACCTTTAGATATTTAATGATCGATAGACAGAGAAGAGTGAGAGGCTGTCCCAACTTTCAGCATCTACAAAGGCTGACAAAAATGAAGAATAATACGATTTACCTTCCTAAACTCCCGAACTCAAAGTTTCCTAAGTTATAAGATATCCCAAAAGTGCGTAAATAAATTACCACTTATCCAATACTTGGATCGGGGTCTCTATAACTTTTGTTTGTCACGAAATGGCACGAGTACGTGTCGTATTACCAGATTCTGATAGTTACGATAATGCTCCTTTGATTATTTTAGTAAGTCGAGTTTTGGGGAACGATTTATAGTTTACTAAGCAAATAATCACAAAAAGAAAGTAATCATAAGACATTTTAGTTTAGGTTTTTAAGATCTCAATTTGGGGTAAAATGATTTATTGAGCGCACGTTTTTTTTTTTAGATCTAACTGATAGCCATTGATAAGGTTTATCGGTATTAGGAGTTTTGAATAGTCAACAAGCCAAAATCATAAAATAAATTCATAATCAATTCTTGATGAAAAAAAAGGCAAAAATAAATTAAATAAATTCAATACAATAGGCAACATTTGATTTGACAACTAATTAAAGAAACGCAGAAATGCATTAAATAAATGTTCCATGAGTGTTCCATGTATCCAGAATTTTCTTTTATAGCGAAAAGTTACCTACTTAAAGTTACAACTAGGTGTTATAACTATGTTCCTATAGACATAAAATATTATGCCTAATACCACATTGAACTCGCATCCCACGTTTCAATTTTGGCACTAAAGTTTTATTCGGGCGAGTGGAGAGCACATGAGCGTTTTAAAAATTCCACCTGCCTCTTTAATATGAGATTCTATTTGTGTGCCAGCTTCCAGCATTGAATTTAATTTTATATCGGACTAGCTCTGGTGAAAATGCACGGCATATATTTCCCTGTTCCACAGAATTTCCGTTTATTTGGTAAATAAAAAGTACGATGCACTTAGTTATTTGAATTAGGTATGACGGTTTACGTCACAGTGTGAAATGGGCATCATTTAACTATGGGAATATCTGGTTATTTTTTCTGGACTTGTTGCTTTGCTGATTTTACATTACATGTCATATATTAGCTGCCTTATTACGACAATGTACCGAAATCAGCGAATGTGACAAAAAAATAAAATAATCACTTGTAATCAAAATATCATTTTAGAATAACTTTAACTTTTAATTACCCTTCGACCTTCGTAACAAAATAAAGCAAGCCGACACAAATATTCAACAGGTAAAATTCAGTAATTTGTATTAGCTAACAGTTCCGTCTATTAAAGTTAATTGGAACTTCAAGACTCGTCAAAGAGTGGCTATTCTACTAGATAAACGGCTTCATCGCGTTTTCCGAGCGCCTTCAATTTAATTGCTAACAAAATCTCGTTGTCAAAGGGGGTACTCCAGAAAATGAAAGTAGGTACACCGGGCTGTCAAATTTGCAATTTTAAAGCACGGCCTTCGGAGATTAAATTAAATTCCTTGGCTTTTAGTAATTCTCAGCGTCCGTGATCCCGTAGGTCTGTCCTAGTATCCATGTCGCAGGCATGTTGCGAAATCCCGCGAATGCGAATCTTTACAAAAGGCAGCTGTTTTGTTAATGCTCAAGTTGGGGCGCTGATAGTATCACGTTAATAATTTAATAATAACATACTGGCACATTCCAAGGCTTACTAACAGTAATAGCCCTTAAATACAACTTTCAAGACGTAAGACTTATTTTATTCACATAGGTTAAGAAGTTTTTGTCACCCTTTTTAAAGTCACCGCCATTATGGATAACAGCGGCCGTTTGTAAAAGGGCCGGATTCCAACATGGCTGCAACATCCATGCCGACGTCCACTTGATTGAATGCGGCACCTTTCGCGATTATCCAATCACGGTCCACGGACGCTTTTCAAGGCACAGAATTCAAATTTCGTTGTAAACTATCTAGACAGGAGATTCAAAGAGCATTGCTAAAACTATATAAAGGAATGGACTATAGAAAGCAAGTCTTACAAGGTAGAATACTATAGGTACATAATGTTTCCATTTGGTACATTTAAATCCAAACCCATCTTTGTAACGAAAACATGATTTCAAATGATGGAGGCCTTTGCCCTTCAGTGGGACATAAATAGGCTGATACTTTACTTTTACTTTACGTTTAAATGGAAACATCAAAACCCCTCAAGCCTGAACAAGCATGTTGATGCATACAAATATGTGTCCCGTACGGGAATCCAACTAGCGACCTCTTTCAACAGTCTATTTTTAACAAAACCACGTAACGCGAACGGGATTTGAACCTGTGACCCGCAGTTTCCGGTTAAGACTCAATAATCACTAGCCCAGCGGACCTAAAATACATATAATATCCGATAAATATACTTTTACATCTTCCGTTTTCCTACAAAGCCAATATTTCTGCCATTGTATAAATAATATTTTTCCCCTTGAAAAGGCTTGATGAGGGTTTTATTTGATCTGAGAGGAAGTGTTATCACGTTTATCAATCTATAAGAATTTTCTGTGTCCACGGAACCGTTAAAACTATTCTAGCAAAAAATATCGCACAATTCAGGTATAAACAACATTTATAATATTCAACACAACATATATTTTTTGACTTGAGTGGCATATCTACAATGATATATTTTTATTTGAAAATGCTCCTTATTTTTTCAATTTTCACATACATAATATTTTATATTGCACTTGAATAGTTGGAGCCATAAAATATACTTGATATCCGGTATTTAAAATACTATGTTCTTTTAGAAAATGACATATTGAAAAAAAAACTAATTAATGGACCTTTAAAAACCATTATGAGTAAGCCACATAGTAATTCTATACATACACCTTTGATACGTATTTACAATTTAAGCCTTGTTAGTAGGGATAAGCTAGAAGCCAGTCAACCCCAATTAAATGGGACCTTTTGGTTGATTAAACCGATTCATCATAGACTCACGATATCAAAATTGGCGATATTGCAAACAATTAGGTTAAGATACCTAAAAGCTTCTTCTGTAGATTTATTAACGTAGCCCTTATTTTTCATTTAAAGGTTTATAACATCTAGTTAAAGCTTGAAAAATCTTTATTAACTTTTATTACAGCTGCCCTAATTGTAATTACTCGTGGTTTTTTTTTATGAAATAGGGAGGCCAACGAACATGTGGGTCATCTGATTGTAAGTGACCACCGCTGCCCATTGACATCAACGGCCCTACAAGCGTCGCAGATCCGTTGCTTGCTTTTAAAACCCCATACGCACACCAACTGAGCGACCTTAATTAATTTCTAATAATTACTTAAAATATTTAACTTTATAAACAATAGTTTTCCTTTTTCTCTCGCTAAATATATTAAATCAAATTAAAAATTAAATCTCGCTAAATTTAGTACGTACTTCCAACTCTTCATTCTCCACAAGCTCAATACCCGCTATTTGTTTTCCGAGGTGAAAAAAGGTTGTAACAAGTCACCCTTTCAATTTAACCCGGGAAAGCCAGTCCAGCTTTTCACTGTTTTACAAAGTAAGCTCGAAATTAGAATAAGTTAACGACGTTCCCGATACATTGCATAATTCATGGCGGTGAGGTTCGCTCGAAACAGATTTAATACGTTGTCGCCGTAACCGGAGTGGATTTAAATTAACATACTTTGAGATAAAACGATGGTGAAATACTAATGTGATTTAAATAAGTGTAACATTGAAATCATGTTCATTTTTTAAACTCAAATTTAATTAAATTAATACAACTAAAACTGTTATTGTCTATCTTAAACAGATCGGCCCAAAATATTTTACTAAATAGTAAAACATAATAAACAAAATAGGCAACATAGTTAAATCACAAAAAGCAATTCACAAACAATAATATTAAAAGATAAATTTTATTACAATCTCATAAAACCACAAATCAAAAAAGATATTTAGAATGTGTTATGTGCAAATTGTTTTGTCATTTAATCCCGTCATTTGGAAAACATAATAAAGATTTAATACTTTAAAAAATCCTAAACAAACAAATCAAATATTTACAGAACATACCTACTAAATAAATTATTATAAAGATGAGGTACTTCTCAGTGATCTTTCGCAAACATATTTACAACGAAGCCAACCATCCAGTATAAACCATTTTTCTTATTCCAGAGGAGTTTGTTTGCTAATATTTTCCGCTGCCTCCTTTTTCGGCACTAGAACATCTGTTCAAGAACCCGCATATTGCTTCGATAATGGTATCAAAATATTCTGTTGCCATCCAAAGCTTCTCGCGTCCTTTTCGTCAAGACCTAAGTTTCAGAGCTCAAGGACCAAACTTATGCCTAAACACGTTAAGAACACATCAGCTCAGAACTTTTATTAATATTTTGTTTTTATAAGAAGTATATTCATAGCTCGATGGCGCAGTGGTTAGCGCACTCGGCATGCGGTTGCTAAAGTTAAGCAACGGCCGCAGATGCCAGTCATCGGATGGGTGACCGAAAAATTTCATCTCGAGCTCCTCCGTGCTTCGGAAGGCACGTTAAGCCGTTGGTCCTGCGCCTGATCTCTCTACGGTCGTGTCAGATTGCTGTCCCACCGAATTATGAGAGTGAGGGAATAGGGAGTGCACCTGTGCTTGCGCACTCACTTGTGCACTATAATATATCCTGCGTACCTGGCTGATCGTAAGGTCGGCCGCCATGGCCGAATACGGCCGGAGGGTATTATTATTATATTCATAGCAGAGCATTCTGAGACAGACTAAGTTTGTAGGGTAAAGAATGGACTGTATTAAAAGATTTTTGACGTCACCCTGAAATAGTGATAATATGAGCGTTACGTATTCTCCCTTCTCGCTCCATGGCAGCTTTCCCAATTCTACACGGAGGGCTTTGGAAATATGATGGTTTTTAGAAGACAACAGCATTATGTATTCTTCTTTCCCGCTCCATGGCAGTTTTTACACGGATGGCTCCGGAAATATGATGGTTTGAAGATGAACACAAATCACATCAGATCAGACGATCACAGAGTTGGATCGATGTTGATAGTGGGAGCACGTGGTAACAACTAGTCGATGCAGTTAGACGCCGCTAGGTGGCAATGGCCGATTTGGCGCGCTTTTTGGGCATTCGTAGGTGGCGTTATAGTCGGTGCGGCATTTTGGTCGTACTAACTGGCTGATTGCGTTAATAGCAAGCGTTCTTCTTATTAAATCAGAAATCTCTTTTCGAATAAAATAAGTAACTCTAGTCCAGGAATTTTAGATTTCATCTGCGGAATAATTCCTAGTGAGCTGATTTTTTGTATACACCTTTATTATGATATTGTTATGATGATGTGAAAAATCGACATTGATATCGTGCCGGCTAAAAAAGTTATAGGGGTCCAAACGTCACGAAAATCAGTTTTTCGCTAATATCTCGCGATATATTGCTCAGAGGTCAATAATGGTTTCATAAAAGTTGTTCGTCGTAAAATTGTCTACAAAAAAGGTTTCTTGCATTTTTCTGTAGAATTAACCGTTTTTGAAGTAGAGACTAGAACGCACTCTCATATGGTATTGTATACCGTACGCCGCATACCAAGGCATAAACCCTATTGTTTGTTTTTTTCCCTTTTTTGTTTGTGTGTTTTTTGTTAGTATGATGATCTACATATAGAAATATAAAGGACTTGTAATACTAGTACAGTCAGGAAAACAGAAATATCAACTATAAAAAACTAAGTGGCAATTTTTTTTGTCACTTTATAACTCAAGAACGGGCTCATCGATCCAAACCAAATTTTCAGGGTTTGTACAGACTATTTAGTATATGTTTTGTGTGAAGTTTGAACAAAATCGGTAGTTCACTTTATACGTAGCGAAGCACGTACCGGGCCGCTAGTAATGATATAGATATGCAATGTGAATATTAGCAATTTTGATCCACGATCTGCGAAAAAAATCCTAGTGGGCTGAATTTTTGTACACGCCTTTATTATGATATTGTAATGAAGATGTGAAAGATCGACATTGATATCGTGCCGGCTAAAAAAGTTATAGGGGTCCAAACGTCACTGGACATAGCATATCTATATCCTTACTAGCGGCCCAGTACGTGCTTCGCTACGTATAAAGTGAACGACCGATTTTGTTCAAACTTCACATAAAACATCTACTAAATAGTTTGTACAAACCCTGAAAATTTGGTTTGGATCGGTGAGCCCGTTCTTGAGTTATTAAGTGACAAAAAAAATTGCCACTTAGTTTTTTATAGTTGATATTCCTATGTTCCTTAATGTACTAGTATTACAAGTCCTTTATATTTCTATATGTAGAACATCATACTTGCAAAAAACACACAAACAAAAAAGGAAAAAAAAAACAAACAATAGGGTTTATGCCTTGGTATGCGGCGTACGGTATACAATACCATATGTGAATGCATTCTAGTTTCAATTTCAAAAACGGTTAATTCTACAGAAAAATGCAAGAGACCTTTTTTGTAGACAATTTTCCGACGAACAACTTTTATGAAACCATTATTGACCTTTGACCAATAGATCGCGAGGTATTTGCGAAAAACTGATTTTCGTGACGTTTGGACCCCTATAACTTTTTTAGCCGGCACGATATCAATGTCGATTTTTCACATCATCATTACAATAGCATAATAAAGGTGTATACAAAAATTCAGCTCACTAGGAATTATTCCGCAGATCGTGGATCAAAATTGCTAAAATTACTGGACTACTCTGCTCGTCACATATAAATAAGAGTACTAGTAATGTCATAATAGGAGGCATACGTTTACTTTCACCATTGCCAAATAAGTTTCTACTAACTTATTTGTCTGATCATTGAGATAACATTATACAATAATGTTTCAGATAATAATGGCTTTAAAATTTTCTTGCATTTCTACCATCAAGGGAGGAGAATGAAAAATAAAAAGGTGCCGATAATGCCGCTGCTACGAATATTAAATTCTGTAAAAGAACCGATGAACTACGCAGTTCTTTGACGCTCCGAAATTTAAATTTTGGCTATAAAAGACTTGAGCTGTTACAAAAAAGAGTGAACAATGAGTTCGCTTTGTTCTACTAGTTTCACTTATTGCTTAAAATTTTAATATTATTATATTACAATTACTACAATAAAGCTCATGGGGTTATGTATGGAAGTTTCAAATAGTCACATAGTTCTCCCTTAATACATTGAAGTAACTTAAGTTGTCATTTTATTCGGACACTCCACACAAATCTTAAGATTTGTTTACTTGTTCTTTTATTAAAAGTCATTATTGTCTTTGATTTTTTTTTTTTGCTACAAACTTAGTGCATCCAAATAAAAAGCCTTTTTTGTATGGAAACAAATTTTCCACTGAGACTCTCACTTACTAAATTTCTTAAGTAATACAATGCCTCTTTTAAGTTTCCAGCAGCGTTTTAGCCATAAAGTTACAAGGGGCTTGATTAAAAAACTAGTAGTTAATTCGTAAGCTTAACCCAAATGGGATTAAAGATTGTAAGTGACTTGGAATCCACCCAAGCTATACATATGAAAGCATAAATCTTAGACTTGGCAAAATTCCTCCCGTATTATTTACACTACACTCACACTCCTACACTCTTAATAGAAATTAAGTACAAATATTTATTGCATACTTGATTAATTGGAAGTTGTTGCTTTTTGGTAAAAATTAGCAAAGAACAATGCTCAAAATAGCTCTGGCGTGTATCGTGATGTGAACTATACCAAAAAAAAGTAGATTTTTTTCTTAGTTAATTATCATCAAAAAGAATTTTTATTACAAGCTGGATAAAAAAACTGTATTTTTGCCCAAAACGACGTTCCAATGCTAAAAAATATGACTCTGAAGTAAACACATAGACAAACTACGTCCCGTTTCACAGATTATGAATAAAACGTTCGGTCTAAAGTCGTTAATAAAAGTTAAAAATAATTTTGAATTAGGATTCTAGCTTTGCATTATAAATTAATCTGCTATAGGCACCGTGCAGAAACTATAGAGGGCGCTAAAATCCCGATTTTTTTTCTGTGGTTTGACAGTAAAATTTGACATTTACCTTGGTCAGTTCGAATTCGAGTCACTAGATGGCAGAATAAGGCACGGTGTTTTCCGTGGTTTGACAGTAGAATTACCGACATTGAGATTGACATTTAACTTGGTCAGTTCAAATATGAGTCACAAGATGGCAGAGTCATCGCTACGCACGGTGCCTATTTTATTTTACTTACAATCAACTATTGAGATAAAAATAAGTAAAGAGTTCAAATGCTACGTGAATAAGTACGTAGAAACGAACTGTTTTAAAAAGACGAGACAAACTGTCATTGTCAATTTATCATTTGTTTGTTTGACCTTGGCCTCTGTCGAAAACTAATGCCTACTATAATAGCTCGATTATTTTAAGATAATTTCATTTCGCACCTTGTTATACGGAAGTTATGATCATTTATTTTAATATAAATCATCATGTAATGTTCCATTAGAGTAATACTACAATCTATTGTTTGTGAAGTTTGAATAGATGGCCGGCTGACATAACCTCATCACTTATTTAAAATAATATGTTTTCCGGGACCCAAGACAATAGAATAGGTTAAATAGAAAGCTTTTTATTTTATTGATACCAATGATGATTGTTTACAACAATCATTAGATTTATACGTGTGTTTCCGTTAAAAAGTTTTCTTGTATGGGGCTATGGGCGTTGTTCTTTCATTAAACTTCAAACCATTCAGAGGATTTTAGACGTTATTCCTTACCACTAACTTCGCTTCGGTTATCCACACCATTCAATCCATGCAGGATTCCTTTTAATCAGTCTGAAAGCAGAACTCAAGGTTGTTGAAAGGTCACCCCCAGCATGAGGCCCGTAGGTTTCCATAGTTTCCCAACTCATATTTCATAAACCCACAAATGTGTGATTAGGCTTGGTAACCGTTGCTCTTATATATCCCCGGGAAAAGCAATTTAATGCTTTAACTAAAGCCTTACGCCACAAGGGCATGGCACATCAGGGGGCGCAAATATGCTAGACGAAATTAAGCATTTTGTCTTTGTTCGTAGTGTTTTATGCGCTATAAACCATAATTTGATCTTAGTTAAACATAGTGGTTTAATGTGGCAAAAATATTTAACATTGTATGTATTATGCCTCGATGATAAAAATGTTAACGGTTTATATCGTACTCCTAGGTTCAATTCCCGGGTCGGGCAAAATTTGTGTCGGTTTTTCTAAACACCGCCCGGGTTTGTGATCACCAATCCGCATTTATCAAGCGTGGTGATTAAGCCAAAACTAATGTTTATCAGGAAAATATTTCAAATAATGGAGGACTCTGCCCTGCAGTGGGATATTAACAGGATATTTTATTTCAGAACTCTTTAGAGTTTTGTACGAGTATTTTCTCCATAACAATAGCCTAGATAAAACTCATATCTCATAAACCTTAGCGGACCCTGGACTCCGAGGCAACAGCCGAGGATGCGACCGGGACAAACGCTAGGATGATGATGAGTAGCCTAGATAAAAATTTCTTTCCCAAAAAAGGTGCATTTCCTATGATTCTTTGATGAATTTAGGAATATTTGATTCGCAATATTTTTGGGCTTTTTCGTGTGTTTCTGCTTTGCATACTGATGATATTCTGCTGCGTCGGTATAAACCTGATATTGCAAATTCCGTCTGTCCAGTTCCATTCAGATTTTATTTCTTTCACATGCAATTTTATTTGATCAGAATTCTGTTTTCAACTTTCTATCTGCAACATTGTTTGTGACGAATAATTTGAAATACCAGAACGAAAAAATGTTTTCAAAATCCAGAAACAATACGTTTTTTAGGTAAACTTAGCTACAATATTATTTGTTCTAGATTGGTTTATTCGGTTATGGCATAGAATAGAAAGGTTTATTTTCATATTTACTTAAGTTATTAACGTACTAAACAGCTCTAATGATTTACTAAGTACCTTCCATCAGAAAACTTAAGTGAGTAAATTCTCTAAGCCCTTTGATAATAAAGGATTTAGAATTTAATTAACAAATATTTAACGGAGACTACTTACTTATTTTCTCATTTAGAAACGGTACTAAGGGTCTTAGCAGCAACTCAGCAGTTAATATTACTTTGTATTATCACTAAATATTACAAATCAATATTGCTTCAAAGTATCCAATACACTATGAATTACTCCTTAATGGAGTCAATCGTTTTTGTATGGAGAGTTAGGCCCACTTAAAATTTTAGCGTTTATTTACGAAATGGATATCAATTTATTCCTTATAATCTCTAGATTATAGTGGTAACATTACTTTTTCATATTTTAACCGGAATCGTTAGAAATAAGATGTAAAAAATATATCGATGCCTAACGGCCAAAATGGCCTAAGCGACATTTTTTGCGAAATCGACTTATATACATCATTGGAATCGCCTTTTTTTTCTGCGTCGTTCTATCTAGGTTTCGTGTCTCTAGGGCGTTATTTTTGTCGCTTAAGCGGTTGGTAAATTAAGGCTCGAAGCCTTAATTTTACGTCCTAAGCGCCCAATATTTAGTGTTTTTTTCATTCTGGTGGTTAGGAAATATAATATTTTGAAAAAGTTACTTAGACAATTTTGCTTGAAAACAATAAATAACAAAAATGTCGCTTAAAACTTTCGGGCTGCAATTTTCAAATATAAGATATGGCGCTTACGATTATTTGCCCTATCACATATTACGGGCATTGTGGCGCTTATCACATTTTTTCCTCAAAATAAATGATTCAATCTATGGGTATTGGTGTCCCTGGTCGCAGACTTTCGCTGGTACAGGTTATCTGCGACACCCTGTATATTTAGTATTTCGCTAACACTAAGACTTTTTCGTCAATCACTTCTTATGTTGGCTTAATGTCGGTTAAGCAATTTTAATAAAAATACAGATGCAATTAAGTCGCTTAGGCTAAAATGAATATTTTTGGTAAATGCAGTTACGACATTTTTGCTGTAAAAAAATAAATCCATTTGAGCATAAGCGACTAAAAACACCCTTAGATGAATGATTTGTAATACTTTAATAAATACATTTTGAAGAGAAGTATCTTTTATATTTACACCTAAAATTTGGAATCTTAGGCAGCAAAACCCAACGACTTATGATTTTTTTTCGTAATTTTTCGTCTTTATACCTCTCTCCTGTAAAGTTTGTGAAGTGGCGGTTAGGCCTTTTTGGCCGTTAGGCATCGATATAAACCTCATAAAGTAATCTGTCATTTTGCTTTCCTGACTTTCAACGCCTGAACCGTAAATACTTACGCATAAGGGCGATTTTACATTATGTTTTTCCTATGTATCTGAAGTAAAAGCAATTTATTATGACTAGTGGCCGCCTGTGACTCTGTCCGCGTGGAATAAGGTTTACGCACGCATAGTCTTAAACTATAGCTTTACATTTTTTAGTTTAAGCCCGCCTCGACTAATGGATAATCCACGCCAAAAATATTTTTTCAATTCGAACCAGCTGTTCCTTATAGTAGCGTGTTCAAACAAACAAATGAACTACAGCTTTTTTATAATTATTATATAGTAACTAATGTCAGTTAACAGACGGGAGGTTTCTGACATTTGTATTCAGTTTTTAAATAAAATCAAAATCCGGCAACAGACTAGCACTTGCGTTCCGTTATACGGATTTTTTTGTATTGTTTATTCGAATTATTTTATTTCATTAATTAAATGATTGAAAGTCACTTCCAATCACCGCCTTAGATAAAAATAGGCATGAAAACCGTTCCAAAAGTAATTTTCGTCTCCTTTATGTTCGATTTCAAGTGTTGTATTTTAATTATTTTGATTAAAACCTTTTTACTTTAGTTATCTGTATGTCAGCCATTGTTTACTAATCTTTGGACTGATAGTTCACGGATATAATCAAAATAAGGGTTTTTTATTTTGGCTTACTGACTCCGGTTTCGTTTGAAATTCAATTCAATTGCAAAATTCATAAAAAAACATATACATTTTTTACATACTTCTCTTTCTCTTAAACGTTACCGATTGTTGGTGGGCCCAAAAAAAACTGTCACCTTTCCTTAGATATTACTACATACCACTCAAAGGAGTCAATCGTTTTTGTATGGAGAGTTAGGCCCATATAAAACTTTAGCGTTTATTTACGAAATGGGTATCAATTTATTCCTTATAATCTCCAGATTATAGTGGTAACATTACTTTTTCATATTTTAACCGGAATCGTTAGAAATCAGATGTGAAAATATGTATTAACCTCATAAACTAATCTGTCATTTTACTTTCCCGACGTTCAACGCCTGAACCGTAATTAGTTGCACACTAAGGGCGATTTTCCATTATGTTTTTCCTATGTATCTGAAGTAAAAGCAATTTATTATGACTAGTGGCCGCCTGTGGCTCTGTCTGCGTGGAATAAGTTTTTCGCACAACAATCTTAAACTATAGCTTAACATTTTTTAGTTCAAGCCTGCCTCGACTAATGGATAATCCAACGCAAAAATATTTTTTCAATTCGAACCAGCTGTTCCTGATAGTAGCGTGTTCAAACAAACAAACTACAGCTTTTTTATATTATATAGTAAAACCATTCATGACAGTTGACAGACGGAAGGTTTCTGACATTTGTGTTCAGTTTTTAAATAAAATCAAAATCCGGCAATAGACTAGCACTTGCGTTCCGTTATACGGATTTTTTTGTTTTGTTTATTCGAATTATTTTATTTAATTATTTAAATGATAAAAAATCACTAAGAATCACCGCCTTAGATAAAAATAGGCATGAAAACCGTTCCAGGAGTAAATTGCGTCTCCTTTATGTTCGATTTCAAGTGTTTTATTTTAATTATATTGATAAAAACCTTTTTTCCTTCAGTTATCTGTATGTCAGCCATTGTTTACTAATCTTTGGACAGATAGTTCACGGATATAATCAAAATAAGGCTTTTTATTTTGGTTTTCTGACTCCGGTTTCGTTTGAAATTCACTTCAATTGCAAAATTCATTAAAAAAATATACATTTTTAACGTAGTTCTCTTTCTCTTAAACGTTACTGATTGTTGGTGGGCCCAAAAAAAAGGTCTCCTTTACGGTCCACCCGATGATGGAAAACGTTCACCATTACCCACGGACGCTTGTACTAGAGAAATCACTCACTTCTCGCTGATCTCATTGAATGAAACATTTTAATTAATTTCTTTCAGCTGTACTAAAACTAGCACCGGTTCCTGATTCAGTTTAATCTATTTTCCCGTGGAATGACTCAATCATGTCTCCCAGTTCTTTCTTGTGGAGGTAGTCCACTTGAAGCAATCGAATATTGAGCACCTGCCCTATTTCATTTTCATTACCTATTGATATGTTTTTTTTTGCATAATACACAACCATCCGAAATTCAAAAAAAGGAACAAGAACTTTGGAAACATTGTACATTGAGCACCTAACCTAGTTCACTTTGAGTACCTGTGGATATGTTGGACTACACAATAAAATAAATTAATGAATAAAATAAATTCCTTCGACTACCACACCAGTTGCGTATTCCCAAACTAAGCTAGAAGATTGTAATATGAATGCAAGGGAACGGATAGAAATAATAAATAGAACCCGTGACCCTTGGCTTTGTCGAAAGGGTGCTTAAACTGTACTAGACCAGATAGGCTAGGCAAAATGCCACTTTGGTGAATATTCGCTTACGCTTTCATCGCGAATTATATTGCCCTCCCGCACACGAACTATCTGTGTGAGCGGGATGGAGATGTATGTAAGTTTCGACGTTAGCAATAGCGAATAATCTTCAAAGTGGCATCTTAGCTCGCCTACCAGGCCAGGTGCTCAATGTACGGGTGCTCAAAGTGGACTACTTCTCGTAAATGCGACAAACAAAAAGCAACTCACTCAATCCGGCTCGGTTACACTCGGGTTATTGTTCCTTTGAACAAATGCTTTGCGCTAACAGTTTCATCCCGAACGTATTTTCTCGCAATCACCGTTCAACTATTTCTATCTGCGATGGAGCGAATAGTTACAATTCTTTCAGTGTTTATACCAGGATTTAAGTTACACGGCAATTGAATTGTGAGAACTAGGATAAGAATTTTCAATTGTGCACGATCTTGGCAATACTCGTAATGATTTAAAGTGATGTTCCTCTGATTCTTATGTGATTTTCCAAGAAATACTCGTTGTACGTACTTGGGAATTGTTAGAACAAAAAATTTCAGCGACATCAGTGTGAAATAATAGTATCTACTATTGTGTTTCGTCTGGTTTGTGAGTGTGCCGAAGACCCACACTCCTTTAAAAGGCCGGCAACACATCAACGATACCTCCGGTGTGTCGCGGATGTCCATGGGCGGCGGTGATTGCTTACCATCTGGCGACCCGCTGGCTCGTTTGCCGACTCTGCCATAAAAAAAAACTTAATTTACCATTAGTAGCCAGTACGATACAAATATTTCAAGTGAGTAAACTTAGAGGACGTCTGTAGCCGAGTAACGAACTAAAGGTGTACTTCCCAATACAATTTTACCCGTCATTGCGACATGAGAACGAATTTTTTTTTATCCGTCAAATCTTATGCTATGAATAAAAACTTAATTAGACATTTCGATCAGTAGAATAAAAAAAAAGTATCAAAAGAACCCGAAAAGGCAATACCGATCCATTAAAAATGTCGTCTAAATCCAACAAAGCAAACTTGGCTGATTGAACTATCTTAACTCCAACAATGCGGGGTCAATTTGAAAAAGTCGCCGCCTTCCTGAATTCATAACGAACTTCTCGAAAGTATGTCATGCCGAGTTGGTACCGCCCAATATAGATTTAAATCGTAAAAGATGCCCTGACACTAGAAAACTGTGGCATTATTTTGTTTGACTCGACGTACATTTTAACATGCTGTCACTGCGATATGAAGCGATTGTGGCTTTAATTTTTGTGCCTATTTTAGAGCGGGTCGAAGTTTGGCGAGGGCATATCTTACGATTTAAATCTGTGCCGCCCAACGTTATTAAAACGCTTTGTATATTGAAAGCACTTTTTTGTTTAATCTTCATGAAGTCTCTCAGCTTTTTTTGAGACTTACGGTAAGATTGATTGTGCTTCTGTTGACTGTTTTCGAAACTTCCCGCTGCAGTAATTATGATGCAAATTTTGCTAATTAATTTCGCTTGAATTGGTTCTCATTTTCTTCTTAAAATACAGATTTAACTTATACTGAGCGATATTTAATAAAGTACACTAAACGACATAAACTGACGGCGCACTCTAGGTGTATGTCAAAATGGGCCAATATTTTTTTTTCTGGATTACCGACAACTATGTGTATAAACATCACCATGTCGAATTTACATAATTGGGAATTTGACTGCATACGAAATAAATTATGAC
This sequence comes from Nomophila noctuella, assembly GCA_958496325.1. Classification (NCBI taxonomy): domain Eukaryota; kingdom Metazoa; phylum Arthropoda; class Insecta; order Lepidoptera; family Crambidae; genus Nomophila; species Nomophila noctuella. The sequence continues at coordinate 10,025,846 of OY292494.1, read as the reverse complement.
ATTCTAAGATTAAAGACGAAATCAAAAATTAGGCACATTTTTTTATCTCACAGATACTATTGAGCTTTTAACAAATTATTACAGCTAATTGAAGTTAAAAGAGTATTGATTTGACACTATTGCATCGTGACGTCACGATTCAATATTTCATACATTTTTTTCTACAAAGCTACGTTTTTGACATTTAAAAAAAGTAGGTGATTTGACTTGTCAGTCAAATACCGTATTGTGTTCCGTGAAAAAGAAAGTCACATTCTGCAGAAAGCTATTGGTGATTTTATTAGGTAAAATAGAAAGCCTACAATTTAATTTGTATGTTTTTTGTTTTTCTAATTATTCAAGTAGTTTGTAAAATGTGTCATTTTTTTTTTCATTATTCTCATATGAAACAAATTTTTGGTCATTTTGTAAGTTTTCGTGCAATAATATCCACGATCATTGTGGTTACAATAATCGTGGATATTATTAAGGCTGATAGATTCGGGATCTAAGTCCTAGCGTACCCTAGACTCGAATGACAATGGATGCAACCGGGGGGGCGCTAGGATGATGATGACGATAAATCCTCGATTGGTTTTATTCACTTTTTGGTCGCATTGACTTCGTACATTTTCAACTAGTAAACATCTTATAATTTCCACGCTAATAGAGCCTGATTCCATGTGTGAAGTGTAAATATCACAAACGGATGCGGATGTTCGTCGCGGCCGGAAACCTTGCCAGCTCAAACAGAAGTTAAACTTACTAGAGATTGTTCGGAAACGCGGGGTACATTCAATAGTCACTGCCTTTGATCGTTTCTCATTTATAAATAAGTTCGAGATTGTTGTATATGTGGGTATTTGCATATCACTTAAGTGGCTACGCCCACCGACCGACGGTCTGTCAATTCAATAAATCAGTGTGTCTCAAACTAGCAGTGGTTTCACTTGTGTCCCGCTCCCATACTTAACATTGGCGACGAGTACCCACAAATATAAAAATAAAAAATGTCGCACTTCGGAATTCTCTCCAGCTTCGACCATACCATTCAAAACTGGGAAACATACAAAAGTCGCATTTCCCAGTGGTTTATTGCGAACGAGATTAGTGCGAAAAGTGACGGGGAAGGCGTAAAAAGACGAGCGATATTGTTGAGCGCACTCACCGACGCAACCTACAAGCTTGCAGCGGACTTGGCGTTACCTAAAAAACTCGAAGATGTCAAATATGAAGACATATTGAAGCTCCTGGATAATCATTTCTCACCGAGGCGAAGTGGATTCAGTGAGAGGCATACATTTTATGCTGCGGTTCAGGAGCCGGGAGAAACTCCATCACAGTGGGCGGCCAGGCTTCGTGGTCTAACGGCTCATTGCAACTTCAGTAACATAGAGGAAACGCTAAGAGATCGTTTTTTAATGGGCATGATCCCGGGCGCGGAACGAGAAAAGCTGTTTGCACAAGAAGTCGAATCGTTAACCTTGGCGAAAGCGGTGGCGCTCGCAGACAGCGTGAGGAGCGCACGACTTGGTGCAGAGACCGGCGCAGCTGGGTCAGCGCCGCACCAGGCTCATCTGTTCAAGATCAGTCAGCAGCGGAATGGATCGACAAGTGACCGGGTGGAAAAGGAAAAGTGCTCAGTGTGCGGGTACACTAACCACAAATCATCACAGTGTCGGTTCGCGAAATATAAGTGTAAAAAGTGCAATAGGAAAGGGCATTTACGTAGGATGTGTAAAGTGAACGTAATCACTAATGATGTGGCCGAAAGCGACGATGACGGTAAGTTATTTGTGATCCGTACTAGTAAAGGAGAACCTATGACAGAATTTATTTTACTTAACGGGGTACGTTTAAAATTCGAAATCGATAGCGGGTCAGGAGTTACTGTAATTTCGGAAAAAACATTTTCTAAATATTTTAACGGTGTGCCATTATCAGTGACTAATAAGCGGCTCTGTTCGTACACCGGAGATCGCATCAGCTGCATCGGCGTCGCTCGCATGACGGCGACGTACTCGGGTCGCACGACCGCACTCGATGTATACGTGGTACGAGACGGGGGTCCGCCGCTCTTAGGCCGCGATTTTATGGCATTATTCAAATTGCAGCTGTCTCCTTGTAATTATATCGACAACGCCTCAAGTATGTATAATGACCTACAGATTCATTACCCTAAAGTTTTTTCAGATGAATTAGGTTGTTTTAATAAATACTCCATTAAACTGCGGTTAAAGGATGACGCAAAACCAATTTTTTGCAAAGCGCGGCCGATAGCATTCGCCTTGCGAGATAAGGTGGGGAAAGAAATAGATAGGTTAGTGGAACTCGGAGTGCTAAAACCGGTTGACTATTCCGAATACGCGTCACCTATTGTCCCTGTGCTCAAGCGGAACGGCTCGGTTAGACTGTGCGCTGATTATTCTGTTACAATTAACAAACAGCTGGTCATAGATAAATATCCGTTACCTACAATACATGAATTATTTTCGAAATTGCACGGTGGTCAGCAATTTTCCAAATTAGATTTATCTATGGCGTATAACCAGTTTGTTCTCGACGATGAGTCTCAAAACATAACATGTATCAACACTCATCGGGGTTTATTTAAATTTACACGATTAGTGTTCGGACTTGCGAGTGCACCGTCTATATTTCAGCGAGCGATGGAAAACATCTTATCAGGTATGGACGGGGTTCTGTGTCTGTTAGATGACGTTTTGATAACGGCAGAAACAAGGGAAGGCCATTTAAAAAGGTTACATGCGGTACTACAACGCTTACAAAACGCGGGATTGACTTTGCAAAGGGAAAAATGTGAATTTTTTAAAAATGAAATTAATTATTTGGGCTACGTAATTAACAAACAAGGTCTTAAAAAATGCTCACAAAAAGTCAAGGCTATCCTAGAAGCACCAGTACCTACGGACGTAAATAAATTACAGTCGTTCTTAGGATTGGTTAATTATTACAGGAATTTCGTACCCAGGGCTTCAACTATACTTAGTCCAATGTATGATCTTTTAAAAAAAGGTATTGAATGGAATTGGACTGAGGCGCATGAGAAATCTTTTAATTTTATTAAAAAATTGCTGTCCTCGGATCAAGTATTGACACATTTTGACCCTGATGCAAAGTTAATCCTAACAGTGGACGCATCTCCTTCTGGACTCGGGGCTAAATTATCTCAAATAGGGGTTGATGGGCAAGAACGTCCAATTTCCTATGCCTCGCGTACCCTTAATTCGGCGGAAAAACGGTATTCACAGATACAAAAAGAGGCTACAGCTATTATTTTTGGTATTCGTAGATACCATCAATATGTGTATGGCAGATCACATCCCTTCCTTTTACGCACCGATCATAAACCCTTGATCTCAATTTTTGGTCCATATAAGGGGATCCCGGAGATTACTGCAAATCGCTTGCAAAGGTATGCGATATTTTTAAGCGCATATAATTATAACATTGAATATATACGGAGCGGTGACAATTGCGCCGATTACCTATCGCGCGCCAGCCTGCCCGAGCAGGGGGCGCGGGGGCCGCTGCAGCCGGGAGGGGCGGCGGGAGAGGATCATGCGTCATATATTAATTTTGTTGTTGAAGGTAGTATACCTATAACGGTGGATGTATTACGCGAAGAAACTGCAAATGATCCTACTTTAGTTTCTGTTGTTAAATACGTGTTAAACGGATGGCCCAAAAAAGTTACGGATGTGAAGCTTAAGCCATATTATTTATGCAGAACACAGTTATCTTTTGAGAACGGTTGTCTAATGAGGGGACATAAAGTGGTTTTACCGGAAAAGGTACAGGGGCAAGTCATTAAAGAACTGCATAGATCACACCTAGGAATAGTGAAAACGAAAGCAGAAGCTAGGTCACGATTTTGGTTTCCAGGTGTAGACGCAGCTTTAGAAAGGATGATAGCTTCATGCAAAGTATGTTTACAAATGCGACCTGCACCACCCCGGGCTCCTCTCGCACCGTGGAAGTATCCCACGAAACCGTTCTATAGGTTACACATAGATTTTTTAGGGCCAATCAAAGGCCGTATGTTTTTTGTTGTAGTAGATGCTTATACGAAATGGGTAGAAGTGTATGACATGGCGAATGTCACAACAACGGCTGCGGTGGAGGATAAGTTGTTCGATTTCATGTCAAGATTCGGGTTACCACACACCATAGTCAGTGATAATGGCACGGCGTTTACCTCTCATGAATTTAAAAAATTTTGTTCAATGAATGGCATTCAACATTTGACGTCACCGGCTTACCACCCGGCCAGTAACGGCCAGGCCGAGAGTTATGTTAAAATAGTTAAAAAAGGCATAAAATCAAGCATAATGTCAGCTCAGGGTGTAAGACACGGTAAGTTACATTTGTTGAAGTTTTTATTTGATTACAGAAATTCCGTCCATTCTGTCACAGGATCCTCCCCAGCTGAATTAGTGTACGGACACAAACTGAGATCTCGGCTGGATTTATTAAGCCCGACACAATCGCCGGCTTCGCCCACATCATTAGGAACTTACGTTAATCATAAACAGTGCTTACAGAGTAATTACTACGGCGGTAAAAATAAACAGTTTTTTTCACTGAATGAAAAAGTCTTCTATAAAAAATATTTAAGTATCAATAAGTTTATTTGGTGCATTGGAACTATTGTTAAAAGAATAGGAAAAGTCACCTATGTAATAAAAGACTCTTCTTCACTTTTGAATGTTAAAAAACACAAAAACCAAATTGTTTTGTATAAAGGAAACAAACAAGTAGTCCAACCAAACTGCAATGTGGAATGTGACTTAGGGGTGTCTGTATCCGATTCGCAACCACTTCCTGAGCTTCAGGACAGTCAGCCATGCGTGGGGGGAGAGGAAACGTCGGAGTTATCGTCTAGTTCAGCTCAGTCACCGAGTGTTAGCGCTGATGACGTCCGACCTACTGTGGATCAGCAGGTTCCCTCCAGGAACTCGGCGAGGTTGTTGCGAAATATTCCTCGGGTTGACTATAAGCAGTTTTTGTAATATAGGGGAGGAGATGTTGTATATGTGGGTATTTGCATATCACTTAAGTGGCTACGCCCACCGACCGACGGTCTGTCAATTCAATAAATCAGTGTGTCTCAAACTAGCAGTGGTTTCACTTGTGTCCCGCTCCCATACTTAACAGAGATGCACCAGTACATTCCTATGATCATGAAGCGACGAAACGAAATCTTATAAAGTAAACTGATAAACAACAAACAAAAAACTATGTATCTTCCCTATAAAACTGTGTTCTCCGTTAACATTTTTAAAATAATTAATTCAATATTCATGACCGTTCATCTGGTCGGTTTGCGAGGTGTCTAAAATAACCTTCAAATCAGTTTATTATTTGAGAAACATAATTCTAAAGTCAAAATTCATAAAACTTTTATATTGCTAATAATAATTGGCGTTCGAACTTTTCTTTTCATGGAAATCACTTGTGTTACCGTCACTAAAGTGTGCAAGTAATTATAAGCAGCCGCATTAAATGCTGTTAAACAAATTGTAAAATTTACCACAATATAAGAAAATATACGAAAAAGGTGCTAGGAGGAGAAATACGGAGAAAATATTTTCATAACTTATCATCAAAGTTCTTCGTGAAAACCCTCGATGTATTCTTCCGTATATCTGGGTGACATGTCTAACGGAAGTATCCCGAGTGACACGACGGAAATCTCGGCCTCTGAGTCTCGTCTATTTGAGTAACACCACACTGAATTTCACTCCGACTGTACTGTTGACGGCTCCGTCTTATTTTTAATATTGTGTAAGTTACCAAGCACACCGGATCTCAGGAGACACTTCATTTATTCTGTACCTTTTGCGTTATTGGAGACAATAAGTTTTGTAGGTTGTAAAAAATCGTACTCAATTTACACTAACTATATATAACATCTAATGTAGTTTTCGAGTTCACAGTTGATTGGAGGCTTCGCCTTTCACCCAAACGGATTGGCATGATTAGCATTTTAAAACCTTGGGAACAAAACCTATAGTAATTAACTAGCGGCCGCCCGCGACTCTGTCTGTCTGGATTTTGGTTTCCAATCGCCTAGCCTTCCTCGACAAATAAAAAACTATCCAATACAAAAATAATTTCTCAAATCGAACCAATAGTACCTGCAATTAGCGCGTTCAAACAAAAGAACAAACAAACTTTAATTAGTATACAATTAGTCACTACTTACAACACCCACGGGAAGAATTGGGGTATACTACTTACACTAGGCCGGATCTCGTGCGCTTCACGATTTTGTCCTATCACTTCATCAGCTACTCATTACTCATAGTTTCTTTCCGTTTAGTTCATTAGTCGAGTTGATAAAAAAACGACAGGAGAGACATTCAGTCCACTTTCAGTTAGTTTGAATGTTACAAAAGAAACATAGTATTAGTTACTATGAAACCGCCTTTAATTTTCGGTTTTCGTGGAATAGTTTTTAAATAAAGCGGCAATTCCTCTGCAGTCAGTATTTGTTCGATGGCTATTACGCACCGGAGGGTTCGCTCAGGAACCAATCTAACGAATGCCATTAATTAACATGGTTGCAAGCTCACTCGATATTGGGCCATATCAATTTGTTCCACATGTTGCAGTATTCTGTACTATCACATTGTTTTTCGGAAACGTATTTGAAGAGGATAACCTAAATCTTTAATTCTTGTTATTTCAATAGTACCATATAACAAACTGTTCAACATTTTGTTAAGTACTCTTACCTGCCGCTTTGCCCGCATTATCATATTCGTGTTTTTCCCATAGGAGCATTTAGTCAGAATAAAGAGTACATATATATAGGTCCAATCATTTCATTAAAATCTGTTCAGTTCAGTAGTTTCAAAGTGATTGACGGACAAACACATCCAAACCATAAGTATAAGTATAATTATTATACCTATTACATCGTATAATCATCAGTTTAAGAATTACGATTGCATTACTGGTTATCCTACACTATGTTTATCAAGACGCGGTTTCTACTACTTATTTCAAATATGTACTAAAATGTTACTTCTATAAAAAAAATATACAACTCATTTAGTACCAAACTCTTAGGAAACCAATTGTTTGAAACAAAACATTTATGTAAACCAGCAAAGCGGAGATACAATGGTTGTTAGTTTCAACGTGTTTCTGGGTTTGCAAAACGTGGAATAATCCAAGATGTTTCGCTCGTTGCTAGCCACAACTTGGCGAGGCATCTGCATACATTGAACTATTTGATTCGGGACCCACGTGTACTTCGGTGGAAACAATGCATTTTGTCAATTTACAACGACAATGGATGTTTACGTCCGCATTGTGTTAAAGTGCGAATGGATTTAAATGGCGTAACAATTTAAAGTAAAGTAATGAAAAAAAAACTTCGGATTAACACACCAATTTCCTAGTCCTAAACTAAACTCGAAACTTGTAACTATGGATGCTAGGGGACGGATAGACAAACTTAAATACTTTAATAAACATCCATCACTCAAATGCCAATGTTCATCACACAAACGTTTGCCACTATCAAGATTCGAACCTGCGACCCTTGGTTTTGTAGCCAGGCTCTCTGACCACTAGACCAACGGGACTGTTGCTAGACCAACCAACGGACCTGATAAAAAAATATATTTAAATACGGTCCATTATATACATTCAACCTTTGCACAATATTTACATGGATAAAATTTAATATCCAGTAACATGATTGTTTACCAGCATTTGTAAATAAAGTAAAAAAAGAAGTTTTCATTTTAAATATTTGTTTCACATGAAAACATTACACCAAAGTTTTTTAATTGTGAATATATCCTACTCGTCAGTTCACTTTAAATACGTTTTGAATTTCTGTGAAGTAATTTAACCCGGATTTACTCTGTTACAATACCTGTTTTTCGAAATGTTGCTTTTTAGCAAAAACAAGTATTCATCCACAAGTAGGCTTGCCATGGCCCTTTTTTCTGAATGATTAATCCTTCAATGAATTAATTAGTTCAAATTTGAAAATATTGATTTATTTCTAAATGAGACAAAAATCAAATAATAATAATTTCATGGAAATTGAAAACGAAGCTTAAAGGCACTTGTTTAAGGCAACCAGACAACGATGGTTAAAACAATAGAACACTTAATACCTGCAAATATAATAATACCCTCCTAGCCGAATTCGGCCACGGCGGCCAATCTTACGATTAGCCACTTACGCGGGATATATTATAGTGCACAAGCGCATGCGCAAGCACAGGTGCACTCCCTATTCCCTCACTCCCATAATTCGGTGGGACAGCAATCTGACACGACCGTAGAGAGATCAGGCGCAGGACCAACGGCTTAACGTGCAAATATACAATCTACTTGAATATTATATTCATTACATGAAGCTTTCTTTACCAATTTAGTTCAAGATTGCTCCATTTTGTTTGGTATCATAATAAAAGCGTATTATTAAGAAACGTCGTCTGAATACGTAAGAAGAAGTTAGGCATAATATTTATATTAATAATACGTGGATTCGGGTCTATTTCATACGATGTACCTCGCTAGTTTGGTCCAATCAACGATCCACAGAAAATACTATGATATTCTGGTTGCGCATTCTTGGAAACGATAGTTAACTCAACAATACAAATTATTAGGCCCGCCATAAAAGTCCGCACTCTATGGCTATTCATGTCAGAATGGAAGCATTATGCTCATATTTTAGTAAGAGGAAAAAATATTATTAATATTTGATATATGTCGACCAAAAATGATTAGCAAACACCTAAAGGGGAAGTTATTTCACTTTCATGAAACTCATTTTGTTTGTTCTATCTTGTTAACGAAGATACAAATACTTTCTCTAGCTGGGGTTCACATCAATGTTTGATGTTGTTAAATATTAATATTCATTGGGCGGCGTTGGCCTATGCGAGATGGATACGATATTATGCTGTCGTATTTCACCAACAGCACCTGATTGGGACGTGGTAGTCCGTAGGATGGTCCTAGTGAAGAAAAGAAAGTGCTCTCTTGTAAAAAAAAACATGTATCTAATGGTATGTTTTTGTGTTAGATAGTCTATTTCACGAGGAAGGCTTTAAGCTACAGTATAAATCTTTATGTTATATCTAAGAAATAATTTTCTAGTTTTCTTTCAAGCAACACAACACTAATCAACTACCAAATCTCTACCGGTTTTGATTTTCTTTTCATGACTCATCTTGAGAATCCTAAACACAAAAATCAATTAAGCTTTACATTACATCTCTACTCTACCCATCTATAAAACCGGCTTTTATAATAACACGTCCACAGAATGAGACGGCGGTATCCGCATGCAGATGAGACCACTTCAAAACAAATCCGCGGTTATCTTACAACAACAACGTTTTCGTACCAAGACGTCGCCGCCGCCGGCCATTGGGGGAACTTAACGAGCAAACTCGGCGCTGTTGAAGCCAAAGTGTTGTCAGATGGCCTCACTACAAAATGATTATATCCTAGGCGTTTTCGGCCACGGCGACCAACCAACTAGCCCCAGGTACGCTGGTACAAATACAATGACGGGTCCGTTGGTCTCGTAGACCAAGGGTCGCGGGTTCGAATCCCGCTGGTGGCAAATTATAGGGTCTCAAGCACAGGCGCACTACCTATTTTCCTCACTGGCATAGTTGCCAGTGGATGGGACAGAAATCTGACACGAGCGTAGAGAGATCAGGCGCAGGAACGACGGCTTTACGTGACATCCAAAGCACGAAGGCGCTCGAGATTAAAATTTTCGGTCACCCATCCAATGACAGGACTTTGCGAAAGTTGCTTAACCTCTGCAATCGCAGACCGTGCGCGTTAATCTTTACGCCATCGAGCTCTTCTCACTACGACAAAGTATTTGTACCAACGTTTCTCCGCCGCCGGCGATTGGGGGAACTTTACGATCAAACTCGGAGCCGTTGAAGGCAAAGTGTTGCCAGATGGCCAAGCTAATCTCGTTATTTGTATTGGTTTACAGCGGAAATAAACGGCTTGAGTAATAGGCTACCTAATCGAGCTTTGTCTTACCCGGGAAATAAAGCGTAATTGTCATTACCTTACCCTGTAATCTTGCCAAAACTATAGTTGGTGACCAATGCCTGACTATGATCCAAGAATTGTATGGTTTCCCTTGTGTACGAGCCATCCTACATTTATTTAAATATAGCATGGCACCGCTTTCAGTATGTTAACATTCAAGGAATCAGTATACTGTGTCCTTAGTGGTATTTGGTTTCATATCTTTGTCAATACAAGCATTTTTTATACCAATATACCAGTGTAAAATGACATCACTCGATCAGAGCGGTTTCCTTTATCACCTTCAAACCTTCAGTATCATCAACCACTAAGTGTGGAACTCCCACAATTACAGTACAAAAACCCCACATTTATTTTGGTCCTTCGGGCCGGATTTGAACCAGGGTCCTATGGATTTAAGGTTACGGGTGTCAGGCGGCAGTCACTGTAATAACTACCAGGCTGCTCAAATCAAGACATGATCATGTCTTAGATACATAAAGTTTACAAACAATACAGAATTAAGATAATTAGGATACTGTTCGTTTTTGGCAAGCATGAAAAGAGAACTTGGTATTAATTAATTAATTGATTGCGTTTGTGTGCCTGTGCCCAAACAAAAGCAACTGCTTTCAAAGGCTTGATATCTTAACCACCAACTCCTAAACCACCATACCTACGGCTAAACTTCGGAATGTGTGATTGGTATTTTCAGATATTGATATTGATAACCTGTTACCGCTAACCAAAACATTTTGATATCGATATACATTTGCTTAGATACAATCTTGAATTATCAACTAGGTACCAATCTCACTAAAACTATTGCTATCTCAATTAAGTGTGCCGATGAGTTTCTAGAAAACCAATTATGCAGTAATGAAAAAAAATCCATTAACATTTAATTTCGATATTCAAAACTCCAGAGTATTATTCTACGATAAGGTAATTGATCGAATACCCTAATTAAAGTTCCTTTTAAAGACTTTTATTAATTTTCAGTATCGCATAGATTTTTATTCAGAAAAAGATTTCTTCTCGTATTTTATCATTCCTTTTTATTTAATCTGAAATTAGCTATTGGAAACAGATGCATCATAGTTTAATTTAAACCTCTGATAGACTTAATTTAGACTAAGGTAAAAAATGACAAGAGGTTTCTTATATTATTGAGTCTTGAATGATAATAATTTTGTGTTGAGTGAGATCAATTATTGAAACTGTAGGTGCGCTCTTCTGTGTATTTAACACTAAATATCCATAAATAATATTTTGTAGTTTAAGGAACCAACTCCAAGGATAATAAAACATCCTTGGATACCTAATAAAACACAAAAATATATTTATGCACTACACTAGCAGACACCCGTTCTGATACATCACTGTTTTTTGGTCACTTCGCCGCGATTTATTATAATTGGAGTTTTGAGTGCCTCAAAATAATATGTAGGTACCTGAAGTAAATCAACAAAAGATAATACCTATAATTTTCCTTCCGTCCTATTATAGATCTTAGCCACGATAATAACAGTGGGTTCGGTAATCGGTAACCTACTACATATTATTGTCTTACTGCAAATTAAAGCTTCCCTCACCTCAATCAAGATATCGTTAGGGTAATGATTATTTCGTACAGACTAAAGCGACGTTAGAATATATAACAAATTGAATTTTACTCAATAAAAATGAATTTTATCAGCAACAATTTTTGACAACACCGGGCCTTATATGAAACGCCGAATAAGCTTAAATGTAACGTTATCGTCGAACATTTTATGATGAGGAGCCGAGTCAACAAATAAAATTAGATTTAATGCCGTAAAAAAGTTTACCAACGGGTCATAATCCTTTTTTTGCGCAAACGTTTCACGATAAATTTTAATTGAGTTCAAAATTGTTGAGTAATTTCTGATGCTTTTAATTTTCGTCGTATTTATTTATTTATTTGTAAAGATGTACAAAACAGGTTACAGCCATATCATGAACATATTTAAATCAAAATTTTAAAAGCTAGGTTGTAACCCTAAACTATGTACATACAACAAGAATTACTTACTAGGCAGAGTGAGGTAAACCCTCAGAAATAAATATGATGTTATACAATAAGCGATACAAGAGACAGAAAAAACAAAAATTAAAATTAAAAATATAAATAAGGGAAGAAGTTATTTAACAAAACGTCTTACATTACTTTTAAACTTACTTAAACTAAAGTTAAAAATATCTATTTCTCTACAGCCGTCGTTGAGTTCATTATGCGTCGTGAGTGCGTCGTGAATGTTTTGTATTGGCTCTCACAAATTAATCTGCTATATTATTAATCTCGGAGTTTTAATCGTAAATGTAAACGAGTTCGTTAAATAAGCGTTAATCGCTCTTATCATAATGAAAGCAAAGGAATTTTCTGCATAATTAATCTCTATTATATTGTTTGATTGAAATGTATCAAATATCTTGATAAAATTTATTTAAATTTAATATTTTTTAAATATTCAATAATTGTTATACAGTTGAGAAAGCAATTGCTTAGACAAGGTGAAGGTCAAATTGTGCCTAAGGTATTGTGATTTATTATCCGAAGAATCTTAACTTTTACTATATATACATTTCCGTAAATTGCATCATATACAAACTACCTAAGTATTAATATCAATATCAATAGGGCAAAAAAAATTTTTACTTCTATTCTCAAATTTCAAAGAAACAAACTCCCTAGGTCTGTTTGTTTGTTTGTTTGAACGCGCTAATCTCAGTAAGTATTGGTTCGAAGTGGTAAAATATTTTAGTGTTGGTCCATTTGACGAGGAAGTGTTTACTGTTTAAGCTATAGTATAACACTATGTGTGCGGAAACTGAAATCCACCCGGACAGAGTCACGGGTGGCCGCTAGTTCAATCATATTTGTGCAGCCATTGAGGCTTTGAAAAAAGTCCCAAGAAATAAAATCTGGAATAAGAGTAATTAAAGAACTTTTAACTGGCAAACTTACTCGTAAATTTTGTATGATAATTCCAAAACTTTCTTGGAAACTTCCTCCTAGTGGTTTTTCGAGTGGATTTAGTAATAATGCCGATATGGCTGCTCCATGTAAGTACTTTTAAATGTATATAAGTCATCATGAGCAAAAAAAAATAAAAATATCAGAATCTTATTATTATTTACCACTGCAGGGCAAAGGAATCCATTATTTAAATCATGTTTTCGTTAGAAAGACGAGTTTTAGCTTAATAAATCAAGTTTGCCAAATACTGATGGGTGATCATAAACCCAACCGTCACAAATTTTGCCCGACCTGGCAATCGAACCCAAGACCTCGAAACCACGGCACGGTATTTAAACCACTAGACCCACGAGGCCTTAAACTTCAGTAAAAAAAAAAACACAAAATTACTAATTTCGTTTCAAAAAGTACATGAAATGGGAAAATGTTAACTGCTTTATCCCACAGCCGTCAAGCCTTTGTGAAATAATCAGATAGCCATAACACGAATTTGGTTAATATTAAATGCGAGGCATAAATTGTGTAAAGTCAATTTGCAACATTGAGCGTTCGCAAAGCAGGTTTGTGTCATGGAAAATGTATGAAGTATGCTCAAACTGCCGCGGTGTTGCCTGGGGCATTCCAGAGAAAATACCTTATTAAAATCTAGATTAAGCCTTGACCATAGAAATAAGGAACAGTAATAATGTAAAGGACAAAAAACTGCTTCTTAATTTGTTTTGTATAAAATTTTATTTAAGTTTTTATATAAATCGAATACATTAATAGCTATTTAATATATACATATATATATATATATATATATATATATATATATATATATATATATATATATATATAGTGTGTAACAAAATATACTGCAAATATTTTAAGGGCGAATTCTTTAGTGGATGTGTAATATTAAAAAATAAGATTATATAGATATATAATCTTATTTTTTAATAAAAAAGTAGGGGCTTACAAAATACAATTAGGTTCTTAAAACTATGACTAAAGCTAAATGAAACCTACTCTGTTGTGAAGGGTACGTAGACATGTTTTCTGTGGTGACATTTTCCCAATAAGTCTTCAATAATCTTCGATAATACAATTGGCTTTTTCATCATCATCATCCTAGCGCCTCTTCCGGTTGCATCCTCGGCTATTGCTTCGGCGCCTAGGGTACACTACGACTATGATCCAGAATTGACCAACCAGGGGAAATAAATGACAAACAATGGCTTTTAGTAATTTATACGTATAAGAAATATCAAATTGCGTACTGTGCAACTAAATCATGAAACCAACAAAAAAAAACTTTAAATAAATAAATAAATAAATTCATTGTAGGTACTAACACACCAATTGTCTAGCCCCAAACTAAGCTCGAAGCTTGTACTGTGGATGCTAGGAAACGGATAGACATACTTAAATACGTTTATAAACATCCATGACTCGAGTACAAATGCCGATGTTCATCACACAAACATTTGTCCCTTGCCGGATTCGAACCCGCGACCATTGGTTTTGTAGCCAGGGTCTCTAGCCACTCGACCAACAGGCCTGTCTGGGTGGGAAAAATTGGGCGCAATTTTTTTTGCCTTCCAGCTGACCCAAATATATTCACGTCTAATGGTAAAAAGTTCAATTATTACTATGGCGCAGCTCTCTCAGCCTAAAAACGTTTTCAATATTAAAAACGAACAGAGGGCAAAACAACATCTGAGTAACTTTTATCTGAAAACTTTTGTAAATTTGCGCCATCAAATGAAACGCTTGATTAGAAAACATTAAAATGTCGTTATCATACTCGAATGAAAGCTTTTACGGAATATTGTTTTTTAGAGATCCCTGAGTTCAAAAAGTTGGTCACAAAAGTCTTAGTACTTAGTACAAAAAATATTCAATACTTTTCCGTCCTTGAACAGAACTTGCATTAAATGAAAGTTAATAAAGAACTGAATGAAAATTATTAAGTTTGATATTTGGTTATATATATCATTACAAGGTTAACATCATCAATTATACTTCTCTGTCCATTATATCCTTCAAATAAATATATATAATAACATCCTTATATTCTTTCCCGCCAGCCACTGCTACTGACGACGTGGCCTTAAAATGTAAACTTTGTGTTTACTCGACTTAATACCGGAACATTACTCGGAAAAATTTGCTTGGCTAAGTCAATAAGAGCCAGAAGTTTGACCATGCTCCTGTGTTCAACGAGTACCTACATTTATTCGTTTTCTTCATTGTTAGAGTGAATTTTCCATTTACTTAAATTAATTTTATTAAAGTTTTACAATATCTAAGCCATATTATATTTCATTACCGAAAAGTAGCAGGCAGGATCCGAAAAGTCTAGGAGTAGTCATTTTTACTTTAGACTAGCCTTCCGCCCACGACTTTGTTCGCGTCCCGTACCGTCTCGTCGTCCCGTCCCTTGGTCTAGACGTCAATTTTTCTTGCCTTGAAAACCCCACCTTTGGGTTTGAGAATAATCAGAACTTAGTTGAAAGGTTTACTTATATTGGTTTACAAGACATGCTAAATCTACTTTAAATTTCAATGCTCTGTAACATACAATTTACCACAGTAATTCAACAAGTTCTGACATAATATGACAAGTTTAATATTTACGAGCGTATGAAATGGTCTGAAAGACGTATTGCAGACTATATTGACTACACAATGCTATGGGTTTATTTTTTTTTTCAAAAATTTCATCTCGAGCTCCTCCGTGCTTTGGAAAGCACGTTAAGCCGTAGGTCCTGCGCTTGATCTCTCTACGGTCGTGTCAGATCGCTGTCCCACCGATTATCTTTAGTAAGGTCGGTCGCCATGGCCAAATACGGCCGGAGGGTGTATTACGTGAAATAAATTCCATTTATCCAAGCCTAACCGCAACACGATTCATTTCTGTAATAAGTACGATATTGTCGAGAGAAAGAAATGTATCATTAATAAATCGTCTTCCTATGCCAGTCAGCTTTTAATTAGTGAACCATTAGTGAGCAGATAATTGTATCAGTAAAAGGATATTTACAAAGACATAAATGATTTCCTTTTTCAATTGAATCCGCTACCCTCGATTTTATATAGTCTAGGTTACTAGATCAGAGGGCCGCTCAAAAAGTTGCGAAAATGTAAAATGATGGCCTTGCAATTAAAAGATTTCCATTTTTAACCAATTCTCAAATATGACAACGAAAAAATTTTAATGAAGAAGAATTGATTGAATACTGAATAAGGTTAGTAAAATTAAGCATGTTTTATACAGAAAAGGCTTTTTAATAAGTTTTGATTCAGTTCCAAAGTGCCCACAGAAAAAAATACAAAACCGTTTATCAACGCCATCATCGACTATCCAATCATTTTTGAAAATACATACAGCTACCTTCGAGGGAAATCGCAATACAACTTGTGTATCCCTATCGTAAATAAGCTGTTTATTCCCTGGCAAAGTCTCGCCTTCCCGGGCTGAGAGCGAACTTGGCAAATTGCCGGCAAAAACGCACGTGGCAAATAAACTGGAAAACACAGTAACTTTACAAAAAGTAGTTATTTGCTGAACGGAACCGATGTGAAAGCAAAGGCTTGTGCATAGTTTGGAGTATACAACTTAATAGGTAATGTTTTTGAAAATGGGTTGAATTACGCTTGTAAATTGCAATATTTGAGTTTAATGTGTATAAAGTTTTATGTATTTAAAAAACATGTCTCAGCTTATTAATGTCAAAAGTAAATCAAGTAAAGGCTTCCATCATTTGAAATCATGTTTTCGTAACAAAGATGGGTTTTGGCTTAATCACCACGCTTGCCAAATGCGGATTGGTGATCACAAACCCGGGCTGTGTCCAGAAAAATCAACACAAAGTTTGCCCGACCCGGGAATCGAACCCAGGACCTCGAGACCAAGGCCCGGTACTTAAACCACTAGACAATCGAGGCGAGATGACAAATATGTTTTATTTATTCAGGACGCAAGATAAATGGCATTTCAGTATAGTCGTAAATGGAAAAGTAATGAAAAGCACTTGGATTCACCAACAGAATTCATATATGGGTTAGAAACATATTGATTGCGTATGCAGAATTGAATAATCATTTGATCATTCACAAAGTGCTGATATGTGAAATGTGTGCTTTACATTCATAACTCCCTATTTAACTTATCGTATTTCACAAATAGAATATGCGTGCCAATGATATTTCCGAGCACACTATTTAATAGTTGCAGTTTGGATTAGCCATTGGAGTGTTGTATGAAATAAACTGAAGCCACATTTCGACCGTCATGTCTGCTCAATTCTAATTCCACTGATGCATTATTATTCGTATATCGTAATTAGTACCTGCTTAGCGTCGAGTTTGGCAAATGTCGGCTTTATCGTATATTGTGAAACTCATGAATTATCATGATGCCCCAATAATCTAAAGTATTGGCTAAGCAAGTATTCCTTCAAGAGAAGCGTGAAGAAGTATCTTGCGGGCCGGTATTGCGATGCCAACTGATAGGATACCATTTTGGTATCACATCGGTTATCATGGCAATAAGGGCTCCTCTTTTGCTTACCATCAGGCAGGGAGGAGCTAATGTACCGCGTTACTATAAAAAAAGCATATTATTTAAAATATACTTAAAGTATTTTTAACTGTATTCTAGTGAAAAGCTACATTAAAAATCTTGTATGTTCATAAAACTACTTAAAGATAGGTACTACTGAAAACTACTATTCACAAATACTGTGGTGTGTGTTGTCACTGGTTTTCGCTGTTCGGGACATTACAATTTGGAAAATACTTTTTCGGGAACACAAATGAGGGTTAATAATATCTTATTACGCGGTTTTCGGGCTCCTGAGGGGATAGGAAATTGAAAATTACACCAGAAATGAGGTCCTCCCTTAGGTGCGCAATTACTTCCAAATATTGCTATTTTTATTTTAAAGTTATGGTCTACATTCGTCGCTAATATAATGTTATTATGTAAATTTACACCATTTTATTTCTCAGTCTTTGGAGAATACATAATTATACAATCTGGCTTAATAGCCTTTGGTAGCTATATAAAAGTAACCACAGAATTTTGTTTGATAAATAGAAATAAGTAACAAAGATAGACACTTAAAGTATATTTTTTTCTTATATCTATCTGCTCCGAATCAAAATTTCACCGCCCCATTTTTATTAATTTCAATTGTATAGTTGAACGTGCCCTCCTATTAGCAAATATTCAGTCTATCCCCGGGATCTCCCTGGCTCAAGTAATTAGATTAGGGGCGCCTAGGGAAGTGACCTAAGGGTCATCGCATAAATAATAAACAAACAGTGCTAATACAGGTGATCAAAGGTTAGAAACTCGAAGAGGTAGTGTGCACAGTGATTCTATTTAAAATACGTTGTAAGTTTGTAGGTAAACAAACACACCATAATTTGAGAGAGCTTCAAACATTTTTGTATGGAGCTGGCAACCGTATCATTGGGCTTTGATTACTTAACACTTTTTGTTGTAATCACTTACTCTGTCAACTGGCATGAGTTTCAGGACTAGCCGCAGAAACTCAATTTTTTCAAAATGGCGGATTTTTTAGGTGTGCCAACTAGGTTCGAATGTTCAAACCACAATCCTCACCAAGGTACCTTTATATCTTTGGAATCTCTTGAGTACTAAATCTGAGATTAGGCATGTCGTTGGTACTATTTCAGTACTATTTTTTGGAACATAAACCAAATCGATAGACCTTACCGTTTGCTTGCATCAGAGATGAGGATTACAGCTGACTTTCAAGCCATAATCCTCAGTAACCTATAGCTATAACGCCGAAACTATAATGGTTCTATTTTTAGGGTTCCGTAGCCAAATGGCAAAAAACGGAACCCTTATAGTTTCGTCATGTCTGTCTGTCTGTCTGTCTGTCTGTCTGTCTTGGCTCGTTCTCCGCCGTTTCTGAACCGATTGCCACGAAAATTGGTGGAGAGATGTATAGTGATAATTCAAGGATTGATTTTTAAAATAATCGAAAAATAATTATTTTTACCCCCCCTCCCGCACAACGAAAAGTAAATTCAAAAAAAAAATTCGACTTACCCCATCGTGTGGGGTATCGTTAAAAAGGTATTTTTAAATACAATAAAACTTGCCTTGAAACCATGTGGATCAAACACCCCAGTCCCGAGATATATAAATACAAAGTTAAAATTAGAGCGTCCCCCCCCCCTTAACTTTTGAAATACTATTAAAATAATTCTGAAAAAAATGTCCTGTATACCTCCAAGTAAGTACTTTCAACGAAAACTATAGCGAACTCTGTATCATACATAGTTATTTTTATACAACTCGACCAACTTATGACGTGCAGTTGCCCTTACTTAATGGTGTCTTAAGCGGTCGGGCCATCTTTTAGCTACGGAACCCTTTCATGGGCGTGTCCGACACGCTCTTGGCCGATTTTTTTTACTGGTGGCACTATCTATTACTATTCCAGTACAAATTTTTGGCATTGTCAAAATTCATTTTCATTTAGGTTTCAAATATGAGGATTACAGCTTGAACGACACTCGATGCTGTTTGCATAGGAATTACAAATGAAGTGGAAGTGCTACCAGGAATTCAGATGGAGCCGAAAGCAAACATCTTTAGAAATCTGATTCTGATTTATTACGTCTCTTATCATCTCAGCGTGTCCCTTTTTGAGCTGTCAGTTGGAATGAGGTTTCATATTTCCTATTTAAGGCAAAATGTTGGCCTACTAGCACGTTTTGAAAAGGAAATATATAAAGCAAAGTTCATAATTCATTTTCATTTGATATCAATTTTCAGGCGAACGGAAAGAAATAATTTTGATTGGTAATATTATATTGATTTGGTACAAATGAAAGAAGACTCAAATTGAAAGGTAACAAAGGTATACCATTTGTTGTTTAACTATTTAATTGAAACTGAAATTGATTTATCGACCTTGTAGGTCAAAAGTATTTTGGTAAAACTTTTGCCGTTTTTTTCATGTTTTCATTGTTACTAAGTAGGTTTCAAAAAATACATCGCGTAAAAGTTATTCATAATATATCGATTTTTCACTATGTCAGAAATACTTTGTAGGATTTGTAAGCCAAATTAAATAAGAGATTTCACAGAAGTTTAGGAAGTAATTGGACTAATCTAAAATGACGAGTCAACAACCCAACAGGAGTCTTTCTCGCAGTCAACTCCACCGAGACTCTTTATTTACTCAAGTCATTAAATTAAAGTAGGAAAGGTCATAACCCTTCACGTTGCCAAATTAAGCTCTAAGGGTCTCGTAATCAAATTTCTGATTTTAATGAAAGTAATTAATCTCGTGTTGAAAGTAAAGTGGAGTCTATGTGTAATAAATAAGTAGAAGATATTCGTAGGCAATTTCGTCTTTGGATTCTGTAATTGATATAGGTAGGTATAACTATAGCCACGCCAACAGCACAATCATCTTGAACAGACAATGATTTAATAACAAGAGGCCGCCCGGGAATCCGTCCGCGTGGATTTTGGATTCCGCACACATAGTGATTTAGCTTTAGGCCTTCTTCGTCAATAGACTATTCAAACAAAAATATTTTTTTCAATTCCAACCAGTGGTTCCTTAGATTAGCGCGTTCAAACAAAAAAAACTCTTCGGATTAATGGTATTAGTATATGTAGATTAATTGCAGTCTTAAAAATTCTCCTGTTTGTATTTACTTACTTAACAATGTTTTTCGTCTATGTTTTATTGGTTGATATTAAAAATGTCGTGTCTAAAGCCATCATTATCCCGTCTAAACTGATATTCTATTATCCGTGTATAATTTTCAATATCGAGTTAATCTATTTAATCCTGTATTCTGTATTAAGCAAACGACCAGTTTAAAAGACCTCTCTAGTCTCGAACCAATAGGGATCCGTTAAACATTTATCAGGATGGGAGAGATCATTGTAAACTAGTCGTGTACACATTTGCATACTACTATTACCAGTGCAGATTTCATTAATTGTGTCTGTTAGTAACGGAGTAGATTTAATTTGGGACCATATTAAAATGTTTATCCATTAATTTGTTACGAGTTCGTTGAGTGATTGCGTTGAGAGGTGAACGGCTTTAAATGTGTACTGAATACTATTCAATAAAGTATTCAATGTATTTATACTCTAGCTATTCAAAATACAGTTTTGCGATTGACATTTTGTTTAAGCAAAATAGCAGTAAGTATATACTTAACCGAATTCATTTTAAAATTACTTTCCCGATTCTTCTAATTTGTTCTTCTATTTAACATTATTAGAAACAATTATTAATTCACTCTGTTTCAATGTGCGTGTTTATTAGCAATTAAGGTCAAGGCATCGGTTTCAGATAAATAGTCAATTAGATTAGGGCAACACGGCGTAGGAGCCGCGAAAAACAAGCCAAAAACACTAAAAAATATCCCTTTGCAAGGTCAGGCGCCTGAACGTGAAGTTTCTAAGACATTAAAAACAATGAGGCAACTGAAGTTTTTAAACAAAATATAAAAACCTAAACTGTTACTTGAATACTACCAAATCAAGTGGGCAATATTATAGTTGAAAGGGACATAGTGTCGGCCGGGCATAGTGGAACTTCTACTATGTACAATTGTACAATGACCCAATCTGGGGAAGAACGTTGCCACCACCATGAAGTGGCACTTCGTAATTTTCATGTTAAGCTATGTAGCGGTTCTTTCTCACTGATTTAATTCTCTCTTACATTTAAATTAAGCTTGACTGTCTCAACTCTTGCATAAAGAAATTACGTCCCTATCTTTTTATCTCATTTTTCCTTATCTCTTAAACGTTAATAAACTACGTATTCCTACGTTTTCCCAACCAAGCTGACGGTAAGCTGTTCATTCCCGCCAAAATCTGCCTACAGCCTTTCCGTGCGTGTCAACCAATTTCTCGTCACGAGTTTATTTTTATCGTGAATCATAAATCTTTATTATATGTTCGAGAGCATGAACATTGAACAGTGACGGGAGGAAGCAATAAAAATTTAATTCGCTCTGCCTTACCGGGATTCTTGCCTGCTCATCCGGCTAATCTCCGAGGCGGGTGTTCGTATCGACATTGTAAATCGAAACGTATTTAAATATACGCAATCCGGCTGCTCAAAGTATCATCAGTGTGAGAAGATAATACCTGCCCGCGTAAACTTTTAATTCATTGTTCAAATTCTTTACAGCTTAGTAAAATACAGAGTTGGATTTTCTCGTGGCGTTAAATTATAACATTTTATAAAAGGATTTAACGCTTTATGCATTTGAAAGAAGTAAGGCATACTCTTGACAGCTACGTTCCTAAATAAAATCTTTGGGTTGTGTAAAGTTACAGGTATTGGTTACTTTTATAATATGTAGAAAAAAACACAAATTTATTATCTGATCATTAACCATAGGTACAATTTGCACGACTTCATTAAGCATACAGAAATCCGATAATGAATAAAATGAATCCTACTAATACTAAATTCCATTCCTAGGTCTCATAAAGTACATTATATGAAGCGTAAAACCCTCTACATAAGTGTGTTAGATCCACAAATCAAATCCAGCTGGTGGCAAGCTAAGCTGCCCGTATCTCATAAAATAGAATTTATCTTCAAAGGAGCCGGGCGAACATCCATACAAAATTGGGCCTGACGTTACAGCAACCATTTCTACACTATTTTATTTTGATATTCCTGCCATTTCAAATAAAAAAACTTTTTCACAATTGCTACACGGGAGAAAAAAGATATAGGGTGTTATTATTTGCACCGTAGTAAGTAATTCGTACAAACTCTCAGTGCTCTCACGTTGTATTTACAGACTACTACTGACTAGATTTTATCAGATTGTATTGAAAGACATTAACACATTGCGGTTTCTAAGATTATTGTAAAAGACTAGCTGTTTCCCGCGGTTTCACCCGCGTCCCGGGGTAACTTCTTCCGTATCTGGATAAAATATAGCCTATGTTACTCAGGGTGAATCTAGCTTTCTAATAGTTTAAGAATTACAAACATAGAAATATACACACAAAAGTCTTTCCTATCTATCTTATCTCTTGTAGTGTAGATGGGTATAAGTATGAATGAAAAACACATTTTTCTCATAATTATTTATTGATCATTTACTTCATCATAAACGATTAAAACATAAAAACATACGCCGCCAGCTAGCTATGCCGCATTTGATACAATGCAGTCGCTGATCACTCATTGTATTCTGCTTCGAAATCCGGTCGTTATAGCTGAGTAAGTCGAGTAGGCAAGAAAACTAAGTCCGTTAAGAAAAGCGTGGGTTGTTCGTTAAAGCAATAACCGTCAGAATACTTTATACGTAGCCAAAGTCGCAAAACAACACTAAATGAACAATAAAAGCACACGAAGACACCACAAAACGAAATATCCACCATCGTAAATTATGATTTTTTTGACAATTGACGTTTGATGTGACATGAGTTCTACTTTGTTGCCAGTACAAGAAAAAAAAACAAACTGTTGATCAATTTATTGTTACAATGTTTTTATAAGGGTTGTTATATAATCCATTATTTTAACGTTTTTTTAAAACATAATACGAAAAAAAAACACTGATTCACTTTCATTGCTTTGATTTTCTATTTTATATCATTTCTTTATTTATATCATTACTTTAATTCATTTGGCAACATTGTTAAAAGTGACAGTAATGCTAGGAAATAACGAAAGTCAATAATAATATGATTATATATTTTATTTAATATCCCATGGTAAAATGGCATAATATTTCATGATTAAAAATTAAAAATGTAGATATTTTTTTTTATAAATATTTTATTTGTGTAACGAATAGTAACGATAAGCCCAGATTCGCCCGACTCCTTTGTCTTCGAAATATTCTAGCAAAAGCCGGGAATTTATCTCATATGAATATTCTTTTAATACTCCAGTTACTCTCTTACGGGCATTTTAGACGTTACGTACGGAGCACGGGGTGATTCTTCACTGTAGTCTCCTGTAAGGTGAAGGTACTTCCCCAGAAGAGCGGCTTAATAGAGTGGAACTTCCACTAACCTCTACCCTCTTTAAACCTACCTCCCTCAAGTAAGGTAAACAAGATTTCTTCATTCCTCAATAAGTAATCGAGTCCCACATTCGCCCTGAGGTCTTGTAAAGGCCGGCATAAAATCTGCAGTTAATAGGCCATTAGCTGCGGGACGCATCGAGCCCGCGCCATAAACTGTTTGCTCGGTTGCTGCGAACCTCAATTAGCAGAACTCAAATATGGCGGCCGCTCCTTGTGTTAACGTTGAATCACGGTGACAAACGATTAGCGGTCACTATCAAACTATAACAGAAGAGATAATAATGGAAACCAACATTTCAGACAGCCAATAATTAGCATTAATCAGCTGCGCAGAGTTCGACCTACAACACAAAGCCGAGCTCAAATACTCAAAAGCACGCACCCCCACTTTCATAGTAAGTTGCACTAGCAATCTGATACGACTGTATAAGTAGCGTATAGCTTATTAATCTATAATCTTAAGATAAAATCGTCAAAAATTACTACGCTAGTAGCGAGATCGGTTAAAGGACCAAGTGATTAACATATTTCATCATGCTTCGAATGTAGTGAAACTCCCAGACTTTGTAAATAAAACACACTGGACTGTGATTGAGTTATCCGCACCGAAAACATAAATCTTTTCATACGTCTTTTAGTTTGTTTATCGAGTCCTACTTCAAACCATATCTCCCAACATGATGATACCAACATTTCATAGCTGAAAAGAATCCAGAATGAACTATGTTGTTGATGATCGTCCTCTGTCATCCGCTATCGCCTATAAATCACATCGTTGTATACCGCGGTAACTGCCGTGTTTGCAAGCTCTAAGCACTTGCGGTATAAAGTTACGTTTTAATCACCTGCTGTTGTTTTGTTTGCGTGGGCTTCTTTTACGAACCATGATTTGGAAAATTTTATGGTGTAGACGTTAAAATAATTTGTTATCGATAATTTAGCTCGTGAAAGGTGAAGTTGCTGCAGGAAACATTTTAAGAATAGTGCATGAAAATATTCAGCAGTTCTAAGACTAAGAAGAAATTATACTTATAAATTATATAGTCTGTATTGGATTGGAATGAATTTGCTCACATCGGAAATTGAATTCGGAAGAAGACATATCTTGAGTACGTGTGTATGTACGTATTGAAGTGTTTTATATACAGGGTTTGTGTATTAATCCTATGAGGACAAAGTAGTCACACGGAATCGTGAGCGAGACCAAATTTCCAGTTTAACAAAAACTTCTGAATAAGTTTTATATTTATCAGATGATGACCAAATAAATAATAAGAAAATCAAAATAAAATGATTTCATTCAGCAAATTGACTTACATGTTAAAATATTTGAACCAAAATTATTTTTAAGAGAACTAGAGCTTACTGGAACTTCCACTTGAATGAACCGCTGGTCTCGAGAAGTACCTCCACCTTACAGAAGACCACAGTGGCAGTGTGTATCTGACTTGCTATGTTTCTTTCTGCTGGTGAGTAATGTCGCCAGAGCTCATTTGGGGAGGGTATGTGGTCTTAAAGGCAGGCAACGCATCTGCGACTCTTGTGTGGTTGTTGATGACCATGGGCAGCAGTGATCATTTACCATCAGGTGACCCTCTTGTTCGTAAGCCTCCCTATAATATAAAAAATGAAAATATAAAGCGTGTAAAAGCAGCGGGACATTTCCTGCCGTCAATACCGCGTCCGCGCTGTCGAACACACTCGAGTCCCGTGTTTTACGAAACACCCGATCGCGACATTGCTTTTAACAATTTTATGACAGATACATAGTTAAACATGGAAGGGTTGATGCTCACATGTTCAACTTTTCTGTAGCTTTCTTTTTGCTGCGTGCAGAGGAGGCAAACTTTCTAGCGGGGCCCTGATTGACTGACCCCTGACTTCGGCGACACCAGAGGTATCGCCTAGTTTCCTCTCCAACTGAGCTTTGGCGACCTTACTTGCCAGGTAAAACCAAGCACCGCACTTACGAAGTGCTATGTATTTCACTGTTGTCTTCTGTAAGGTGGAGCTACTTCCCCAGACGAGCTCATTCTAGTGGAAGTTCCACTAAGCTCTACCTAAAATGTTTTACATGAAGTGTACATGGAAATACACCTTACAAAATGTAAAACTAAAAACATTATATTC
The DNA here is from genome assembly GCA_958496325.1 of Nomophila noctuella. NCBI lineage: Eukaryota > Metazoa > Arthropoda > Insecta > Lepidoptera > Crambidae > Nomophila > Nomophila noctuella. The sequence continues at coordinate 9,999,610 of OY292494.1, read as the reverse complement.
ATTGCCTAGCACTCACTGCAAAGGATTGACAAGGTTTGCGGTTGTGTGAAAAATGTCCAAGGATGTCCGAGAATATTTTATGTGAAGTGGATAAATATATTTAACAAAGAACCTGGACTTCAAAGCGATAAAGATTTATTTGTGAACATCTCTTTATGGTCCGTTGTTATACAACTGAATAAAAGATTACTTTTGTATAACCGCCCACCGTATTGACAACTTCTAAGGAATATTTCAGGTGTTATCCGGCGGAAATAGATCTAAACAGTTATATATCGGCGATAATAAATCTCTTAGAAGTTGTACCGAACCATTCATCCTACTTCTGGTTAGCTTCGTTTATTTTTGGAGATGGGGAAACTCGGTCGATTTACATTTAATAAGGGACAGCCTTCTTTTGGTTTGCGTCTTAATAAAATATGAACATTAATATTTCAATAAAACTAAGCTTTGTTAATTGCTTAAATTTATTACTTAGCAATATTATATAAGCTTATAATAATGCTTCATATGAGTAAAAACATTAAAATTAATTTTATTTCACAAATTTTATTTTCGACCCCTTATTTGTACCTGTAAGTACCAAAGACGTTGATAATATTAGTATTTAGAGAAAATTTACGTTTGATTATTTCTGATACGATTTAATGGTAGTCAATATACTTGAAGAAAATACATACCAATCCGAAACGGCGAATTAATGGTGAACCCTTATATCACGGCCCGTTGCTATTCTGATAGGGGTCTCATTATCCACCATGTTTTTATACTCGTATCCGTCAGGCACACTCACTCAACATAGGAACGTTGAATAGGGTGATATATAGAATTTATCATTATATATTGTTAGATGTACCCGACTACTACTCATTAAATAAAACAATTAAAAGACAGGGCATTGTTTGTATGATGTAGAACGAAATAAAGTATGACCTAATATTAGTTTTTTGAAATGTTATTTATTGAGTTTTAACATGAATACACCCGAATCCCGCTAGGGGCAAATTCTTGTGTGATGAATATCGGTATTTGAACTCATGGAAGTTTTTAAAATTATTTAACTACATATTTCTATCCGTTCTCTAGCATCCATAGTAAAAGTTTTGAGCCTAGTTAAGGGCAAGATAATAGGTTTGTAAGTCCAAGAAATTTAATTTATTTAAGTAATTTTAGCTTATTAAAGCCATTGAAAATATGATCAAAAGTTGGTACAAATGCAAAGTAAAAGTGACAAAGAGGATTCTAAAGTTAAGATCATCACAACAGATAATGTGGATGGCATCCACACAATCCAGTGGTGAACCAACTACTGGAATTAATTAACGCTGGGGAAGCGTCAATCGCAACGTTTAATTAGTAACCAATTACCTTCAATAGATCGTATTGGCAGGTGCCAGTCAACAGACGCTGATTGACAATGAATAATGTCATGATAAGATAATGCTCACGACATAATGTAACAATTGTTTATCATATCTTTGATCAGTGTCTGAGTAATTAGTTTTGGAAACAATAACCTACACTACATAGTACATTATTCGTAAAATTAAACAATCCGCATTTGGCTAACGTAGTCATTAAGCCAAAACCCGTCTTTATAACGAAAACATCATTTCTAATTATGTAGGCATTTGACATGCAGTAGGGCATTTAAAGTTAATGCAAATTCATTCAACATTCTATCGAGAACTAAAACCTCTAACTAAAAAATATAAAAAAAAAAAAAAGTCGCGAAGAATTTTTAGGCATTCCATATTTAAATATCGCGCGTTAATTGTTTTCTTTGCTTCATTTTCCCTGCCGTATGATGAGCTAATTAACATTCTCTAATTTCGAAGCCCTGCCTACGAAGTTATTTATGATACCATCATAGTGATATAAGTTCAATATGCAATATTTTAATTAACTACACTACGAGTATGTTCTGCAGCTAGTCGTCTGTCTGTCGCCGACTCTCTTTATGAATTCCGCTTTTAATCGTCCAACTTAATGATTATGCATTTTTGATGCAAAGGATGACGGCACGCGAAGTCTACCGTCACAAGTCAGAACAGATATAGAACATCTTTTTATTACTAGTTCTACTAAAGGAACTTTATGCATAAAATTAATTTTGTTTTTCCATCAATGTATGGTGTAGTGTTACATCAACAGAATAAAGTTATAAGCCTCTGTCATATTATACTGGTAGCCATCTAGTGGGGGTTTCTTTCACCAACGTGCTGTAAGCTTCGACCTTTCAATTACATGGTGCAAACAGTTATCTGTCACCAACACGTTTATTTTAGTAATTAGTTAAAACTTACAAATAACACTGGGTAGGTACATTTACGAAACTATTTTCTGCAATGGTGGCCAATCTTTGCAATGAACGTAAGATTCATTATGAATCAGATAATATAAAATAATTAATGGTTAGACCAAAATTATGACTTTTGGAGACATCCGTGTAACTGTTTCTATTTTGCAATAAATTATTACAACCTATCTATAGAGACCTATCAAACGGTGACACCAAATAAAGAGGTACCAACTAAAAAAAATCTCCTTGGTACCTGGTAAAATCACCAAACCGTGGTAATTTATGAGCAAAATCAAGATATACTTTATTCATATAGGCCTCTGCAAGGCACTTATAAATCGTCAATAATAATAGCACAAATATATAGAATGACTCGACCATCGACTTCGAAATCCAGTCATCATCACCGAGAAGAAGCGGCAAGAAACTCGATAGTTGCTCTTTTCAATCGCCAATTTTTGTCCGTACAACTTGTAATAACATACGTGTACTAGGTCAGTATAGAGCCTTGGTGTAACCGGGGCTATATATTGCGAAGGTCGGAGGCCGCCAATTATCATAGGGGCAATTAACGTAATTGCCCTATCACATAACGTCACCGCCTCGACGGGACAACTTAATTTATGAAAACGTATACTTGGGATACACATTTAGTCCATTTAGGCATTATTTCATTACCTGACAATTCTCTATGACACAATAATAGAATACAGTGTTCTAAAACGATTAAAACATTATTTCACCTTCAGCCTTAGTAAAGCCTACGAAGTCATCCATTTTTGTTTATACTCGTACTAGCAGCCGCCCGCGACTCCGACCGCGTGGAATTCGTATTCCGCAAACATAGTAAACAGTTACTGTCATAATTAATCTGTCATTACATACTTTTGTAGTGGTATCAAGAAGTCGGTCATGAAGTGAAGACCTAGAATATGATTACCTCATCATAAACTCCATATGAAACTACCTCTGTGGCGCAGTGGTAAAAGCGGTGTGCTCAAAAACCTCGGAGGTCGTCGGTTCAAAACCCGCGGGGAACACTTCCTCTTTGTATTGGTTTTCCCAGCGGTTTGGCCATTGCAGGCTTTAATCACCTGATTGTTCAAAAAGAATAATGATTCTGTGCTTTGAAAGGCACGTTAAGCCGTTGGTCCCGACTATGATCCAAATGATCTGGTTCCCCTTTCAAGGGTTACGGTAGACAAATGACAGTCGCTCTATTGTAATAACCAGCCTATTAATTCAGGATCTTAGTCGCCGCGTACTCTAGGGTACGAGGCCATGGCCGCGAATGCAACCGGGAGAGGCGCTGGGATGGTGATGATGATGATGATGATCATAAACTCAATATATTCATGAAAGTCTTCTATGACAATAATACAAGCTTTGAGATATCTACGGTTTACATACAAGCAAACAAGCTTCTCTTATATCAACAAACACTCAAATACGTCGATTCCATAGGCAAATAATATATCCAAATGCATCACAGAATATTATTGCTAAAGGAGATATCCTTTGATAGTAGAAGCTTTCATTTCAAGTGTATTGATTCCTATATTAATATTATTGGGATAAAGCCAGAGCTGTTCTAGCTTCTAATTACACCTGACGGGGTGATAGTTTGTAGTTTAGCATATCTTGATGAAATATTTGTTAGCATTGGCTAATAATTGAAAATGCTCAATCAATATTGATGGTTGTACTTTACAGATTTCGAAAACTCTTGATTCTAAGTGTTTTCTGGTTATTAAGCGCCGTTATTAATTCTGTTATTAGCACTTTGAGAAAAAGTAATTTTGTGTTGGTTTTCGGTTTCTGCACACATAGTGTTATATTATATTATGTAACACAACACAACACAAATTAATACATATTTCAATTCGAACCAAAACTATCTTGGATAAGCGCGTTCAACAACCAAGTCTCTAGCTTTATTTTATTAAAGTACAGATTTTCGAACCAAAGTCTGTGTACTCGTATATTTTTTTACAAACATTCTTACTTTCCTATGACTGAATAGTATCGAATTTAATATCGGTTGTTATTGTTCATCTTATTGTTTAAAATGTGTTCTATTATTCCTCGGTTTACAAGCTCGTTAAACAAGATCTCCTACAGAAAAAATAAACATCTTCAAAATAACTTTAGAATCTGTTATGAAATTCTAAGCTGAGATTTTGAACAAATAAACAATACAATAACTTCTCCAAAACCTACAGAATTTATGATGTTGTTTCAAAGTGCTTTAGGGTATTGCGGTTTTAGTATACAACTATTTTAACAAAGCAAGCTAAAACCAATATATTTCAACTTATTGCTTGCGGGTACAGTAAGCGATCGGCTTTGTAGCTCAGAATGTTACTTAGTATTAAGTCATTCTTTCCATGGTTGTCGTTAGGCCACCAAGGGACATTCTCGGGGAATGGACAGCGATCCCCTGTGTTTTATCGTCAACCATTTTGTAACAAAACTTAGTTGATACTTTATCTGCTTCACTGAAGCTCTACTATTATACTAATAATAAAATTTGCTAAACATTTGCTCGTTCTTCTTTTTAGCCGACGATATATTTTAAACCAAGCAATATTTTATTTATCTTACTTAAAAAAGCCACCGCTTTGAAAGTTCTCCACAACAAATTGTATTGGTCAAAGTTGACCGTTTCCTTTTTCAAAAAGAGAAAAGCCTAGCCCCCGATACGTAGTCAAAGAGATTAAACCATACAATCTAACTGGTCGGATAGACAAACGAGGAATTCGGGTTTAAGCAAACAATCTGTTCCCGACGTCTGACTGTATTGCAAAATGGTTTAGGGGTGGATGTCAAACGTTTGAAAAACGAATCGTGTTTTATTGCTTCTAGGAAAAGTTTAAAAGGTGCAACGCATTCAGTTCGCATATTCAAATATTTGAATAGGCAACATCATACTCAAGTGCCTATTCGGTTGATAATAGGAGGATATTGTGACCTATATTGAGCTAAGAGCGCGTTTCGGATTATTATAAGATAAGGAGCTCACCTCCATCTACTTAAATAGTAAGGAGACTATTAATATTTTATAAGTTTCAATTTCTTGATAAAATCAAAATTGAATACAGTGTTTTATTATTTTTTTTGGTTACTAAAATGTTTCACTCATAATTTTATTATTATTATTATTATGAGGTGATGATTTTCAAAGCTGGCACCAAAACTTACAATATGCCATCTGTCGCGCTTGCTGGCACCGTTCTACCTAAGGTGAGTAAGTTTAAATACCTGGGCCACTGGGTTACCGAAGACATGAGAGATGACATTGACATTGAGAGGGAGCGCAGGGCGTTGGCGGTGCGCTGTAATATGTTGGCTCGCAGGTTTGCGCGGTGTACGACTGCAGTAAAGGTAACTCTTTTTAGAGCCTACTGTCAGTCGTTTTATACGTGCAGCCTGTGGTCTTCATATACGCAGAGAGCCTATAACGCCCTGCGTGTACAGTATAACAATGGATTCAGGATGCTGATGGGGCTGCCTCGGTTCTGCAGTGCGTCAGGAATGTTCGCGGAAGCTCGCGTGGACGACTTTCATGCCATAATGCGAAAGAGAGTCAGTTCTCTGATGCGCCGGGTCCGTGGCGGCTGCAGTGGCTTACTGAACACCATTGGTATGAGGGACGATAGTCCCTTGGTCAGGCATTGGGTGGCTAGGCATGTGTCGCCTGCAGGTTTAGGTGCCAAAAATTAAAATTAATTTAATTTAAGTTAAGTTAGGTTAGTAAACTAACATAGTTTTAAGCAAAAATTGTAACTAACATTCTATGTAATAAGTTAATTAATATGGAACATTGGTCCGAAATAAATGATTATTATTATTATTATAAGTAACACGAATCACGTAAAACTAAATGCTGTTTATTGATAAAAGTGCTCAAATATTTTGTGATGTCGACGTGTCGAAAGTTCACATATCTGTGACAAAACGTTAGGTACATACGTTTACTGTATATTAAAGCAAAATAGTTTATGGTCCCAGTTGACCGATCAAAAATGTTATCAAGCAACTGGGACCGATAGTCCCAGTTATTTATGGTCCCAGTCGCCAGAAACCCAATTGGGGATGAATTGCGAGCTCCCTCTTGCTCTGCTACGTTTGCCCTACTCCAATCATTATTGTCACGTGAGATTAGTAGTCCCTAATTTAAGTCATTCCCCAAATGGGCTGTCATCAAGCCTCATCAACATAATTGAGAGACGTGTGGGACTCCTTAATTCGTCCCAGTTTTGGACATTGATGAATTACAAGCGCATTCGAAGATACCTCTAGTGGCCCTTAGAGGCCATTGAACGCAAATCTCCTTGGAAAAGGTAAACAAGATTGAACAGCTTAGGTAATCTATTATTCTTGGCGTGAGAGCATCTTATCTTTACTTAATTAATTAACTATCGATTAAATCCAAAGCCACAACTATCGGGCCTAGAATATTGAAACTTGGAACAAGTTTTATTCATAACGTTAACACTTTCGTAAGGATTTCAGAAATTCGAACTTGGATGAACTTGAAACACGTGAGAGAGATTAATTAACGCGAAAATGCTTTATAATTAGATGTCAGGAACTTTGAAGTTTTGATTAATAGCCTCTGCGCAAAAATAATTTTACATGCACGCTTTTTTAGACATTGTAGAAGGATTTGAAACTTTGGAAAGAATAGTTTTTCGTAGAGAATGAGAAATTAAATAAATAGCAGTCGAAAATATTTAGTTTTTATAGATCCAGTTACACATTAAGTATTAAGTATTAAGTATTAAGGGGCCCCTTAAACCTACAAGCTGGGTCGAAAGTCCCAGGCGCTGACTGACATTCCTCTCTGTTCCACGCGATGGACCCGGCACCTGCACGGAGAATCCATGGATAGCTAAGAAGTTCGTCTCTGTCAAACGGAAGTCTTAAACGTAAGACATCCCATAGGAAACAAAGTTTCATATGTCTCGTAAGATAACCATCATAAGGAAAGTTTTTTCCATCCCTCGCGGCCAATACGGAAACAACAAACAATTAACTCCACCTTACTATTATACCCAAAGGGAAAAGTAAGACACAGATTGAAATAACTTTTCGGGACAAAACAATCTCATGTGCTTTATGTGGCCGTTTTATGAACCTAAACATTAGTTCTTTACGGTAGTGACTTTCCCTTTCATCTCGTTTCAAAGATATATTACTAAATTTAATCTTTCTTTAAAAAGTGGGGCGACGGCCCGTTCACCCACCAAATTCACCCACTAGTAAGTAGGTGGAGGGGTAACTGGAAATTTTACAAGTTACAGCTTGAAACTTCTACCTCGCCAACATCTCGACAAAGATATATTCAAAACAATAACTAGTTTGCATGGGCTTCAGTTGCAAACAAGATAAATTCCAAGTCCGTGATAAATCCAGTGTCCGACGGATCCCGCTATTTCTAGTTCATGGAGACGTTTAAATGTTGCCGTTGTACAGATAACAGCATGCCAGACGAAATACTCTTGTATTTTTACCACCCTAATCGCTAGGGCATAAGTGCTATTATCGAAACATTAGGACAGACAATTAAAATTAATTCAACACAGCTGTACCTGACTGGAATTTGAGAATAGTGCCGCAATTACATCTTGTAACAGCAACTAATTGTTCTTGAACGTTGCAGAGATATCGCCTGTGAAACTCAGTACATTTGTAATGTAAAGCAGACAAATAGAGGGATACTGTTATGCAATGGAATTACCAGATCACGTGTTTCCTCCATTCTACAACCTGGATTCCTTTATGCAAAGCGTGAAGAAGTATCTTACAGGCCGTTGTGGCAATGCCAACGGATAGGATACCACTATAGTACCACAACCGTTGTCTTGGAAATCTGGGCTCCTCTTTTACTTACCATCAGGCAAAGTCTGTGGTGATGAAGTGGTGAGTGGAACTAATATAACGCGCCATTTTAAATAAGAAAAAGTAAGGAACCATCGAACCTGGAATATGCCTGTGACATATTGTTAGACTTTCCTAAACATGTCTGGGCTGTCTTAAAGTAAAAACTGTACATAAATGTTATCTAATTTGCTTTCAAGTGTTTCATGTTTTTAAGTAATACATAGATGTTTTGTTGACTGCCATATAAAAATAAATATATCAACTCAAAAAGAGATGTCCCATCCCGGGCCCGCACCATGTACGTGGTACCAAAAAATCGGTAAAATATTGCTATTTCCATTAAAAATACAATAAAACATTTTTGGTCCGTAGTTTAGTGGCATAAAAATAAAATCAAATTCATAATTGTTCACTTTAATTCGTAAAGATGGCAACTGTAATTTTTTTCTTTACTGGGATTTACAGCTTTGACCCCAGCCTTTTTAGGTCGTTTGTAACCTAAAAATATAAATACTTTGTGAAATAAACTGCATACTGTCAAAACAAAAATAAACTGACGGATAAACGACATGAACGTCAGTCAAGTTTCAAAGATGCGTCTTGGTATATTTACTTTACTCTATGGATGCGTCCTCCGCCATATTGTACTGAGTTGCAATATTGTGGTTTAATTTATTGTTTCAGCCAAAAAACTAAGGTTTTCCATAAGAATTGGAGTAATTAAAACTGTAGTACACTTATTCGCCTATATTTAGGTATAGCGTACATGGTCCAGGCCGAGGCTTCATACATTTCTGGGACATCTCTTTTAGCATTCACTCAAAATGTACCCAGCGATTAATAACAACAATATTTTCCTAATTGCCTCTCCGACCGTATATTTTCAAACGCTTCAATACCAACAATAGGCAACCTTTCCAGAACAAAGTTTCGATACACGATCCAATCACAATGGAGAATGGCAATTAGATTTACAATGGAAGTAGTTCTAGTTTTAAAAAGGAAAGCAGAGAGGCACTGGATGAAAGGTTTAATTAAAAGTTTTCCATCGGTGGAGAAACCAATAAAATTGGACCAGTTCCGCGGTGTATTTTAGGAACATTGTCACAGCAATCTCATTGTTTCTTCTTTGGAAATCATGCCTTTTTAAAATGCCATATCTGGTAATACTTCCCTCATTTTATTAAGCGGTCAAACATCGGTGCAAGGGATCGATGTCCATCTTTCATTTAAATGATATTTTTAGTCAATTCCTTTATAAAATGGAATGAAAGGATAGGGTTATAAAAACACTGGAAGTTGGAATGCATCAGATTTATTGAGAAACGGTATCGCTTACGAACTTTTTTATAAATATATTCCACATCTCCCAAGCTGAGTTCCAAAACAAAACAAACAATAAGCTTTCCTTGGTTACGGTGCGACAGAAACAGCTCGTACTTACCGGATATTTATAGTCAACCCGGTATTATTCTAAGTTTTTAGCATGTTTTTGTTTTTCCACATTCACAGTTTTGGTCGCAACTCGCAACCGATTCTCTGCAACATGTTTTGTCTTTTCCTTATCTACAATCAGTCCCAAAGTATAAGCAAAATTCGTTTTCCGTCGCTAGATACGTTCGTGAATCTTTTCAGTAAGGAATTCTTATCCCTTACCATCTGTTACCAACTTTTTGTATAATCTTAGTAGTTTGGTTGCTTTTCTAGCAGCATTTATGCATCAGAATGTACAAATAGGAATTAAAGTCGCTTGTGATATAACCCAAGACGTCGCAAGGGGAGTTATAACACTTCAGAAATGTATCTACGTGATCAAGGCAACTAGAATAATGGAATAATAGATACCGTCATAGTCGATGAAGTCTGACTGTGACGGATTCGGTTCACGAACCAGGTTTGTAGGTTCTTAATAATATACGAAGAATGACAATATGGAGGTCATAGTACATTTACCAGAAAGTTAATTCGTCAAATGAAAATGCTTGTTGTCCGCCCTAGTATTAAAACCAGCGTTAAATTAAATACAGCAGGTAGCCGTTAAATTAAAAACCTCAGTAAATAAATTGTGTCATTCATCACCGATTTCATATTCGGGTTTTATTAATTGGAAACGCAGCAGCGCGCTTTCCAAGTTTTGCAAGAATGCGTTATTCATGTGTTTCCAACAATTGCACTGGAAATTATGCACTAAAATGCCTATTTTTCTCACCATGTTTTTGTTTCAATGTGTGCAAACGCGTATGCAAAAATACCTCACTGTGCCCCCATCAATTATACGCTACAGAGTCTGCATGTCTTAGACCTCGTTTAAAGTTTATTAAATTATAAGAAAAACTTTAATACCTAATCACCGATTTTACATTCTTTATTTCTGCTGGCAGAGCAACTTTTGCAGGGTTTGTCAGCCATTACTTTGACAATTAAGAGATATAATAGGAGTAAAACAATATATATTATTTATTTTACCAAACTTGGATCAATTCAAGTACATCACAACATTACCTTTACAATTTTGATCCACACGCCATAAGGGCCTCGTAACATCTTCTTTCGCTCTTATTAAATATTCAAAGGAATACACATCAATCATCCACAGTGCGTATTCGTCATATATTATGTATTATGTACTATGTACACAGTAATACCTATTAATCCTGTCTTCCATTGTCCCCAGCTTATAATTAACGTGTTGTGTGGTCAAATACAATTAATTCATCAAAGGATTAAGTATGAGAACCTATTATTGCACGTGTACTAATACACTTAAAATACATAATTAATTAAAAACCAATGTACTTTGAGCGTCTTTAGTTCCTAAGTATTTGTACTCGCATATATTTTTAGCTGCTTTTTAACGTTCGCTGAATTATGAATTCACAATAACATTAAACATTAACAATAACACGACTCTTCATAGTAAGATGCAATTAAAAAAAAAAAGGAAACGTTATTTTTAATAATACATATAATGTTGTATGGTTTTTTTAACAAGTTTTTAATTAATATCTTGTGGTTTACTACTTCTATTCTTAATTTGACTTTAAAATCTATCCTCAAACTACAATAGATATCTATCCTTTACAAGGATCAATGCCCTTTAATGGTATTCCGATCCCCTGTCACTATCATTCAAACCTTTCAGTTACCGCTTTTATGACATTTGACTGGCTGTCTATGTAAAACGAACCGAAGACCCACATCAGAAAAGAGAATTTAACATGCATTTACGAGTATATTGACTACATATACCCAATATTATTATGATTATGTTGTAATATAAATAGCGAGCATTTTAAATTATGCTGAGAAAGCGGTTTGTTTAGATAATATTGAATAGACGGTTGAAATTCCTTTTCTATTGACGCTTAGAACAATTATATTTTAATGTCGTTAGTCGCAAATAAGATAATCTTCTTCAAGCAGCATTTTGATTGATAAGTAGTCCGTTATTGATATCTGCTTGCAAAACATAGTCGACTGTTGTGTTTTTTTAATGTTTACAGTTCTTGTAGAAAATACAGTTATTTTATTTTCAACTTTGATCTTGGTGGTTCCTTTAAAGTTTTTTAAGAGGATAAACGAGTATTCAACTCATTAGATCGTTTGTGTAAAACGTGAATTTTCTTTGCTTAATGAACTGAAAGTTTCATCGAATCTTTTAGTGAAGCAAAGAAGATTATTTGGTTATCCAGTCTACTTAATCCTTGTTTATGAAAAAAATTAAGTTTTACCTCGTCGTAAGCATTTAATAAAGATGAAAAGAAGAAGCGGTTCGTTTGCGGAAGAACCTTATGAACAGTTCTAAGATGGAACTACAACAGAATATAGTTTTTCTATTAAAATTGAATCTCGAAATAATGGAACATCTGTCAATTTTCACTTGACACTAGTACCATATACAGTTCCATGATGGAACTCACTTCGTAACTTGCTATCTTTCTGATAGTGAGTAAAGTGCTCGATTGGGAAAGGTATAGTGCTCAATTGGGATAAGGTATGGGGTATTAGAGGTAGGCAGGGACCCTTGTGAAGTTGCCGATATTGATGGACAGCGATGATCACTTACCATCACAGGTGACTGTATGTATAGCTCGTTTACCTCCTGTTACATAAAAAGGATACTAAATTTATCCCAAAACTTCAATATATACATACATATTTATTATTAGGAGGATAGTAAAAGAAAAACTTACACCATAATTGACACATGGTGCCAATATGTAAGGGTGAGTCTTACACAGTTTCATAAATCAGTTTCCATATTCCGACAACGATCCGTTTGACAGATATCCGATATTCCTTTCATGAATAATATATTTTACTGAATTCTGTCCTCATGCCCTAATATGAATATACAGTATGATAACAAAGTTGTGTACCAGCTTCCCTTTTTTTGTATTTCTTTTCCACATAATCACTTAACTATAAGTATATAAAGTTGATTAATTGCTATATGCATAGAAATATTAACAAGTTTAAAAGTAGAGGCATTGATAGATATCATAATTCCAATTACAAAAATAACTTATTAAATAACGAGAAAAAATTGAATGCATAGAATGGTCTTAACAGCATTTTATCACGCCTTAGATTTGAACACGATCACTCCAATAAAACAAATAGAAGGAGATAAAACAAAATGTGTCATTGAAAACCGAAGTGGAAAGAACATCAAAACTGTAATGGAAGTTTTATTAAATTCCCATACAACGGAATGCGATCCTCCAACAATCGTCTGCAGTAAACTCGTTTAAACTGAGCTCAATCCATTCAAACAGTTTACTGGGAACTATTCTCACATGGTACATTCGTTTTGAACTTGATATTTTTAATTTAGATAAACGAGTATTCCACTCTTGATTGTCACTTGATGGTGTAAAATGGTCACCGCTGCCCATGGACATACATTACTTCACCAGGTAGCGTCCCTTTTGGAGGATTGTATTTGTCTCCTCAATGTCCAGAGAACTATTAAGGTTTCCTCCCGCTTTTCTTGGCCGTAGAGTTTGTATGAACTCCACACTTAGATCTTTGATAATAATAAGTGAGTGCCTAACTTTGATTGAACTTACATACTACGAATGTGAAACGTCGATTTTACCACTAGGCTACTCAGCAAATTTAGCTCTCAAAGTAAGTGAGCTGAAACCTTTCTGTCCTTGAATGAAAAGACTTTTAAAGGCAACAAGATCTGTCATTCATAAGTCACAAGTCCATGACAAGTTAAAGTAGGATTTGAATTTAATTGTATCACAATTCACAATTTAATAATAATATCGGCAAAAAGCCAACCGTTTATGAAAATTAGCGTTCTAAAGTTTGTGAAGTTGGCAACTTCCAACAATATTGAAGTACAGCGACCCAATTAGGTTCCATTGTAAAAGCGATGTTGAAAAAAGACAATGTCTTACCTTTCCAGTAAATTGAAATATCAGATGATAAAAATTGAAACGAATTTATATTTAAATAAGCAATTAGAAATCCCAGACTTCAAATTCCGAATTGATTCTTCACTGAAAAGGATTTTACGTGAGCGTCATTAACGTTTATTCCGTTTTGTTTGTAGTATTAACAAAATACATATTTTAAAAATAGGAAACCCCTTTTAAAAATAGGAAATTTCGAAAATTGCTCTCATCATCGTCTTAGCTGTCTTCTTCCTCTGTCTATTTGAATCCCCCGTGAACCGATTATAATCTAGTAAAATACAAACATGGTCTTAAGACATGGCGTGACCACACTCCCTGGATTATCAACTTCAGTCCCTTTCTACGGTAAAAGGGTCATCCTAGTCGGGACCCACTTATAAGGAAGCTGGTATCCATACTCGTATAAGACCGTCCGCCAAGATGTTTATTTTTTTAATTCAATACAATCCACAATCATTAAAAACGTGAGTCGCACTTTCGAATACAGAATACAATACAGCCAAAAAAGAGATAGGTAAAGTTTAATTAACCTTTTTTTTAACAAAAACCAAATGTTCATTAGAATAATCCATACATTGTCAAGCTGGAATACGCCAAGTGCTGCGACCCAATTGGATTCTATTGTAAGCGCGGTCTGGAAAAAAGACAATATCGCATCGTTCCAGAAAATTGAAACCCACTTCTGAACGCGTGGAAACCAATGCAATCCCACTCTACGTATTTTCAAGAGTTTGCCTAACAAATGCTTTCTTTTCAGGGTCACCTGATGGTAAGTGATCACCGCTGCCACGGACATCAAAAACCGCACAATGGTCGCAGATGCGTTGCTAGCCTTTAAGACTATATACATACCCTCCCTAACGTCGATCTGGCGACCTTACTCACCAGCTGAAACATAGCACAACCGTTACGAAGTGCTACTTAACATTGGCCTTCTATTCACTTCAAAAATCAGTCTTCATCATTTATCATTAGTCTATCGCAGTCCACTGCTGGACATAGGCCATAGGGCTGTCCACTTAGCCCTAACCTCGGCGACTTGCGAGTCGCTAGATGTCAAATTCTCAAATTCTTTTCAAAAGTTGAAAAGCTAATATTCAGTTAGATAAGAAATCAGTGATAACAGTATTTTGATAGCCTCGCATCGACATTTCTTTTATTGGCTGAAGATAGTAAAATTTCATTGTAGACATTACATTCAATTTACCTCACCTTGGGGGCACAAACCGACTGTAGTCAATTTATGGATATATTTTATATACAATCTAGAATTTGGGCCTTATTTGTGTAATATAAGGTACATTGATGTCGGATAAATATTAACAAGGAAATAAACAGTCTCATTTTAGGAAAGGGAAAAAATAATACCCAGTTGTACATCGTTACAATACAAAGGGAGAAAGGGCTAAAAACAACATTATATTGGAGCCATTTTCACCTACGCCATCAGATAGTTAGTTCATACTTATTTGCAAATTAAGAAATTATATCATACAATTTGAACCTTATGCCTTGCTTTCAAGTGTTTATGGGAAATATGTTCGTAAAAATGTGCTTTTAAGTTGCGAAATACAAACTGGTGCAAAAGACGTGCTTGAAATATGAAATTGATTTTCTGTGACCACGTCCGCTCACTACTAAGAGCATTTTCCGAATAGCACATATTTTCTCCTTACATTTTAATATATTTCCTAATAAAAATATACTTACATAGTAAGTTTGGTCAAACTGTAATTGAAAAAGACGGCCAGAATGTAAACCTCAATAAAGAGATTATGTATATTGAAGTTATTTTAACATCACGGAGAAAATAATTTTATTTCAAATCAATTTTAATGACACGAAAATGGTGTATTTTGTTAATTTCCACATTATAATATTTTTACTTTATAAGATGACCTTTTGTTATTTAAATAAATATAGGTAATTTCCTCATCTTGTTATCTCAATTATGTAATTAAGTTTATTATTTATAATTAAAATTTTTGTTAACTACCTTTTCGGAACAGGAAGTTTTCTCAACAAATAAAGGTTCCTTCTTATTCCTACAATAAAATGCTTTTAAACCAGCCTCCATCAACTTCAGCGCGAAACACAATGTAAAAAATCGGCCAAGTGCGAGTCGGACTCGCGCACTGAGGGTTCCGTACAAATTCTATTTTTGATGTATTAAGAAACTACTCACTAGATTTCGTTCAAACCAATTTTCGTAGGTTTTTTATGGTAATGTACATTATTATATATTTATTTCAGTTGTAGAATTTAGAGGGGGTGGGAAAGATTTTTCCACTTTGGAAGGGTATTTCACTTTAGAAAAAATGATATTAGAAACCTCAATATAATTTTTAAAGACCTATCCATAGATAACCCACACGTATATTCGCAATGAAAAAAAGTATTTCGAGTTTCAGTTCTAACTATGAGGAACCCCAATTTTTATATATTTTTTTATATTTTCGTGTGATAGCCTGCTTGCGGTTAACAGAATACATCTACTCACCAAGTTTCAACAGTATAGTACTTATAGTTTCAATTAGTTTCGGAAAAAAGTGGCTGTGACAGACTGGCGGACAGACAGACATGACGAATCTATAAGGGTTCCGTTTTTTGCCATTTGGCTACGGAACCCCAAAAACGCAAATGCCAGAGTAAGCAAGGCCTCTATCTCCGGAGAGCCTTGTAGCAAGAAGTTCCGGCTTTTAGCTACATTAGTGGAACACGAACCTTCCTGACAACCACGACACGGAACGTCTCTGTTTTTGGAACAGTGTACTGCGGAATTTATAATTAAAGTCCAAGTCTAACACTGAGACAGTAGCTATTTTAAAAGTATCTTGACTTTTAAGTGATACTTTAATAAATATTTCACAACATCACATACATTGATCTGACTCCGTTTTAAGTAGCTTAAGCATTTGGGTTACAGACATCAGTCATAATCAACAATGGTATTACAAATATACTTAAATAGATACAAATAACACCCAGAAAAGGACAAACAGATATGTTCATGCTCGCAAATGTTTGTCCTGTGCGAGAATCGAACCTGCGACCTCTTGCGTGATAAGCAACATCTTGATCATTACACCAAGCGGGTTGTAGGTTGTACTTTAAAGTTAAGAAAAGAACACAGCAACAGCAAACTTCAAAATGATTATTTTACGGTGGATATACAAAGTTTAACGTAAACAAAGTCTGTTGAAACAAAATAAATTGTTATAAAGAAACTGATGCAACCAAATATCTTTCAAATTGAAAAGACCTTTTTTCCATTTGTGCTTCGAGTTAGAGCTGCCAAAAGCATCAACGATATTTTGAATGCAGCTCAGGTTTCACTGCAACATTCTGCTGCATTAGCGGCATGTACCTTTTAACTTATTTAAAGCATGAATGGTACTTTTTAAGAACAAACCCAACTAGTATATGCGTATTTCGAGTCTACATATGACAGACCCACATACACAGAAAATAGGACAGATACAAAAATTATACTTCATCACTACACAGTATAAAACAAAGTCGCTTTCTCTGTCCCTATGTCCCTTTGTTTAGATTCAAAGATTTAAATCTTTGAAACTACGCAACGGATTTTGATGCAGCTTTTTTTTAATAGATAGAGTGATTCAAGAAGGAATGTTGATACATATGTATTTAGTACCAGCATTGCACCCGAGCGAAGCCGGGGCGGATCGCTAGTTATCCATAAAAAATCGAAATAACATGACTGGACTGTGACAAAAATTCAATGTATGCCTATTTAATTTAAATAAATCTTTAGTGCATTCCAAAGCCTAACCTATGACATGGTTATAAAAGTAATATTAAAATTCCATCAACTATTAAATAATATTGAAATCCAAAAAATTACAGTTTACCTTGCCAAGTGTATTATTGTTTCTGATATTTAATTACTGCCATCTGATTGTTCTGCGAACAATCCAAAAGATAAGATCTGAGAACTTCCAACTTTCGGCCACTTTAGCGGAACCCAAACATGCCATTCATTTACGCTTCAGAACGAAACACATCTGTCTATGAAACAAGGTCTTATTTACTCGGCAAGGTATACAGAAAAGTGTTAAAACTTTAAGAAAAATAATTACTTATGCTTCAATAGTGTTTGTAAGAGTTTTCAACAAAGGCTGCCATTTTACACAACAAAATATATTGAATGTATTAAGTGCAATCATTTCTCACTCACTATTTTCAACTCGCTAAAACAGCACGTCTATAGAGAGATAAAGCAGATACAGGACCAACGACTTTACGTGCCTACCGTAGAATGAAAGTATACCAGCCAACATCCAGACTTCATTTTTGACGTGTAAATATTTTTTATAAGAATCAAGTTGCGATTAATATTTTCCATTTATTTTTTTTACTCTTGACACCTATGTTCAATTAGACTGAAGATTTTACTTTAAAGTTCGTTGATTGACCAAAATCATTTTAGGAGGACATTATTTTAAGACCATTTTACCTATTACATTCAGAATTAAGACTCCAGAACTTGCCTGTACTATTTTCCCGCCTATTCAGTAGTCACGCGTGTGAATCATGGGCAGACGTTTGAGGTTGAGCTTGGTAGATTGAATCCCTTCGAAGTTAGATGAGGTTATGTTCAAGTATCTCTGGGAAGCTTTAACAAATAGTGAGATGGATTCGCTAGCGATTGGGATCGCTCTCAATACGAGTTTGTTCTAACCCCGATAGTGTGTGCTGAAGCTACGTGCAGAAGCGTGGATACTTGTGTTTGTTGTGTTGTGGTTATTGTATTGTTTTGATTGTACTGACACTTACGAGTATATACTTTATTTTTACGGAACACGTTATTTTTATGTTTAATATTTTAATTCGGATCTTAATTTAAACACATATATCTCAACCATTCTGGCGAACAACACACCTTCCCATCGTTTGTACGATAGGAATATACAAATAGGAATTGTAGTGTCTACAATTCTTTGGCCGGCACCAGAGTCCTTGGTTTCGTCCTGCTGGTCATTTAGTAGATTACATTTAGTAAAGGAATAATTCAATACTATTATTTTTTCGAAGCATTTAGAAAATTTTATCTTATGCAACATCATCTCAACCAAGCGTCTACGTTGTCTCATGCATCTGATAGCCTGTGGAGAATATGTGCATTGTGCGAGTGCATCGCATTACACTGCTTTCCATATAAACTGCTACTTACTTGATACTCAAAGTAGACGGTTACATTTGATAGCAAGTTTGTCGTCGCAGTAATTTCAAAAATCCAATTTTGGACGCGCAAACACCGCTTCGAGTTATTTACGCTTCTGAACAGCGAAAATATGTTAATTTAATTAAGAAAGTACTATACTAAGTGTCTGAGTTTTATTTGCAGTATTTCAACGGACTGGCATAGGTAATGTACATAAACTAGACGAGTTTAATACTTTGGGAAATGAACACGAGAATAAGACAGATATTTACTTGAGAAAAAGGCAGTCAAAATGTACTGATTAGAGAAAGCGTCAACTTGCCCTCTCTAATGGTGAGTCATCTGGATAATTAATCAACAATGGAAAACTCAGCAAAACTGACTAAAGTGATTAATTTTAGCGGTCTAGATGGCATAATGAACCTCCAAAATAATTTGGGAGTACTCTGTATTTATAAAACAGCCGTTACTAAATTATTATTATAACGTAAACTGAAAAAGCTTAAAATTAAACATAAATAGTTGAAAACGTCAAGTTTTAAGAATAAATCAAAGATCAAGTTTATTTCAAACCAAATTAGAAACCAAAACTTGAGTAATCTTTGATCGCCCCCGTCGCTTAAAATATTCAGAAACTTCCTACAAACTTCTATTAAAATATAATTCTAACCTACAAAATTCATCAATGAAGCGTATCTCTAAGTTCAAAAGACTGCCATCAGTCGTAATTTGATTTTATATGTCGCAAACGTTCAATTCCATCCAACATCTATTTCTGAGCTTGTGAATCCCTCTCGACTAAAAGGGGTTGAATTTGGAACATAAAAAATTCAGACAGACTGAGTTTTAAAACCCGCAGATGCGGGAGTAGGGCTGCTCGTGATGGATATAGTAAAACGACGCGGCGACAGCGGTTTTAAGGATGTGTAGAGATTTTTGCGTGGATTCAGAACCCTTTTCTGAGATGTTGACAGTAAAATAAAGTAAGGAATTTATTCAGCCAATCTGTTTTTGTTATACGAGGGCTGAGATTGTAAGAAGAACTGATATTTTCACAAATGTTTTCTAGAATTACAAAGAAAAAGTAATCATGTTACACATAAAGTGTAAGTTAGTGGTGATTTCATTTACAACTGACAATACTATAAGTATTGTCAGTTACTAGAAGAAGCCAATCCATTCATTAAATGAACCAGTATGATCTTAGTGACATCCCTAGTATTTCATTCTATTAGCGGCTTTATTCACTTACTATCAGGTAAACCGCATGCGCGTCTACCCCTATCTAATAGAGATATTTTTAAATCCACTTAAGTTTCAAATATAACTTTTGAATATTTTTATGATATTGGGTAATGCTTTGACACCCGGTGTAGATATTGAATGAATTTAGAAAATACCATTTACATCCAAGGATCAAAGTAATATCAATCTCTCAGAACTTTACTTGATTTTTTAAATACCATTCTGGCTTTCTCGGATACGTCAAAATAATTTTCTAGAATGACAGACCACCATTAAGTCTTATGCAATGAAAACCTTGTTGTACAGTCTCCAACCAACGTGCAAAAAGTCGTTGACAGAATTTTGTCGGTTGATATTTCAATCAACTCAACACCGATATTCCGTGTGACGTCAAAAAAAGGCGATCTACTAACCTGATAACTAACCTGACGGCGAGATTTTTTACGTGTACCACTAAAAAAAGACTACATCATCCTAACCAGCCAGCCCTGGCGTTGAAGGGCTTAGACACGTGATCGAAACTAATTTGCCGTTGCCCGAAGACAAATTGCGTTGCGGATCGCGTCGCTCTCATCCGCTTTCCGAAATAAACAACAGCAGCGGGCATTTTGTGTTTCACACTTCCCACACATTTTACGCTACTGTCACTGTGCTTACTTCTTCATTCAATCCGAGCGACTTCCATCTGACCTCTGTAACACGTACGTACTAGGGAAACCAGAAGATTTTTGGACTTTAGTCGGGACCAACGGCTTAAACTTGCCTTCCGAATCACGGAATCAGCAATCTTATCAGACAATCGGGTGGTTCAAGCCTGCAATGTCCTATCCAAACAGGTTAAATCTTCACAATTTGAAAGAAATCCTGACGGATTTTGAACCCAAGACCTCTGAGGTTTTTATGCTCTAACCTCTAGATCATGGAGACAAATCGCTTTACTCGCCACATAGCTTTAACACGCTTTCCAAAATAAACAAAAAAATAACTGCAGTGAACATGTTGTGTTTTCTACTACCCACATATTTTACACTACTGTGCTTTATGATGTTTTATATTGTGCTGCAGGACGGGGATCATAAAATAATCTCGCGACGTGGTCTGTCTAGAGTTACATTTTGCGCAAGCTAAGGATGATGTATTTGATGCAGAAAATTGTTCCCAGTGCAATTGTATGTTTTGTTTTTAGGGTTCTGTAGTCAAAATGGCAAAAAAACGGAACCCTTATAGATTCGTCATGTCTGTCTGTCTGTCTGTCTGTCTGTCTGTCTGTCTGTCCGCCAGTCTGTCACAGCCACTTTTTTCCGAAACTATAAGTACTATACTGTTGAAACTTTGTGAGTGGATGTATTCTGTGAACCGCAACAAGGTTTTCACCCGAAAATAGAAAAAAAAATAAAAAAAGTGGGGGGTCCCCACAGTCAGAACTGAAACTCGAAATATTTTTTTCCATTGAACATATACGTGTGGGGTATCTATAGATAGGTCTTTAAAAAATATATTAAGGTTTCTAATATCACTTTTTTCTAAAGTGAATACTTTGCGTGACAGTATTCACTTTGCGTGTGTGACACAAAAAAGTGTGTCCCCCCCCCTCTAACTTCTAAAATAAGAGGATGATAAAACTGAAATAATTATATAATGTACATTACCATAAAAACTACCAACGAAAATTAGTTCGAACGAAATCTATTCAGTAGTTTTTTTAATACGTCAAAAATAGAATTTGTACGGAACCCTCAGTGCGGGAGTCCGACTCGCACTTGGCCAATTTTTTAATTTTGTTTCTCACTATACTTTAGAAGAGAGAGCATGTTTCATTTGTTTTTTTTTGTGTTACCTAGATTTCTTTTATTTTTTAAACCACGGTAAAACTTTCCAGTAATAATTTAACAACAAAATTAAAAAAACGGCTCTATAAATTGCAATGGCAAAATCAAAATTAATAAACACAGAGTCCCCAAAATTTGGTTTCGAAGATGGAGACTGAATACTTATTTTCTTAAAATAAAACTTACCTATGTTTCGAGAAAAAATAATGCAGAATAAGATATTACCTAACTTATTATCCGACTACTCAGCGACCCACAATGTATTTAGGTTTGTTTACAAGGAGACTCCATTTGTTTAGGTTTTATATAGTTTAGGCTTAGTAATACAATGAATAAAATATCTCTCTTGTTTATTCAGGCTTTAACGCATTCTTGAAAACCAAATATTTAGTGACTGGTTATTTTGACGAAAGAAAATTACCCATAGAACAATTGTTTATTTTACTTGTCTTAAGTACGGTAAACTGCTCTGCTTTATTTAAATTCACTATAATTAAAATCTTTATACGCAATACATTATTCAAATCTGTGAGTATTTTATCAAATCACCTTATATGGCTTTTAACCTACACTTAAAATAAAATCTAAGGTAGTAGAGGAACCCTTAACCTTTTATTGTGGATAGTCAGGATATACCTCTATTGTCTAAACTGCTTATCGCATTTACTGCAATTTCGAAACATTTTCCAGATTCGTAAATTCCAGTTTCCATTTCTATTCATTCGATACAGCCAAATTGTGGCTGAAGCAGTTTTGACTTTGTCGCATCAGTATACAAATGGCACACGTTATGTCCGACTGACTCGGAGTCCGTGTGGCCAATTTCTCCTTCACACACTGTATTGAATAGAATAGGGGTGGTGACACAAATTCCACTATCTATACTTACTAATATATAAAGGTGAAGAGTTTGTTTGTTTGAACGCGCTAATCTCAGGAACTACTGGTCCGATTTGAAAAATTATTTTTGTATTGGATAGTCCATTTGACGGGGAAGGCTTTACGCTACTGAAAATCGAAATCCACGCGGACGGAGTCGCGGGCGGCCGCTAGGTAATTTCATAAAACTTTTGGTGCAATATCGTTTATGTTATGTTATGTTTTTCATTTAGATGTTATTTTGGATATGTGTAGGTCTGTACACATAATATATTTTGTTTGTAACTATTGTTTACATTAATACCTAATAGATACCAAAAATTCTAAGGTAAAACATTCCAAAAGTCTAATCTATTATTGAAATACGAAAAAGTTTGCGTAAATCAATACGTAAACTGTTTCGAACCACGTTACGCCTATTCAATTAGTATGAGGTCTGTTTGAAACGTGATTCGCCACAAGTCAAGTATAATTGGATTGAGTATAATAATAATATTACAGGCTCACTAGGTAATATTTTAATTCATTCAATTAACTGATTTTAAACAATTTTTCAAAATCGTCATTATATAGCGGTATTAGAGGGTTCCGTAGCCAAATGGCAAAAAAACGGAACCCTTATAGATTCGTCATGTCTGTCCGTCTGTCTGTCTGTCCGCCAGTCTGTCACAGCCACTTTTTTTCCGAAACTATAAGTACTATTCTGTTGAAACTTGGTGAGTAGATGATGTATTCTGTGAACCGCAACAAGGTTTTCTACCATCGAAAATTGGTTTAAACGAAATCTAGTAAGTAGTTATTTTATTAAAACTACAAAAATATAAATTGTACGGAACCCTCAGTGCGCGAGTCCGACTAGCATTTGGCCAATTTTTATTGTTATAGCGGCGGCCCACAACTCATTCCACGTGGATTTCGGTTTTGGCACACATAGTGTTATACTTTACATTAAAGCCTTGCTCGATAAATGGAATATCCAAAACAATATTTTTTTTCAATTCGAACAAGTTGTTCCTGTCTCAAACAAACTCTTCAGCATTATAATACTAGTAAGTACAGATATAGTACAGTCTATATAATTGTACTTACATTATATTTTCTACTTACTGCTGTGTTACGCTATTGCGGTTTCGCAAGCCTACAGCAGTTTGTCAAATTGTACTAATGTAGGTAGGCTAAAGAAACGAGGCAAAGCGAAATATGGTTCTTAAAATATCATTTTGTGAATACAAAGTGAAAGCTTTATAAAAGAAACAGTTATCTGCTGCTTCCTTTACATACTTTTATCAATTCCTTCATTGCCAACGCAGGATGATAAAACGAATTCTAAAAATGTATTCCACCAAACGAAAAGCTGAATCATTAAAAATAAGTAACTGTCAGTAAATATTTAAATATCTCCTATTGTACGTAACATGTGAAATTATTTATTAATTTTAATTTAAAGAAAATATTAAAGTCGACGTATAAAGTTGGGAGTTAGTGTTTTCGGAAAATCTTTTTATAATGCCTACTATTTTTTCTGCGACTTGATACGTGAATATTTTAAATATCAAATACCTATTACTAGCGTAGATTTCGGTTTCCGCACACATATTGTTGTACGAGTACTATAGCTTAAAGCTTTCCTCGACAAATAGACTATCCAACACAACAATAATATTCAAATTCAAAGCAGTATTTCCTGACATTAGCGCCTTCCAACAAATAAACAAACAAACAAACAAACAAACATACAAAGCTTTATTGTATCAGTAATATTAGTATTGATAAAATTCGTATGTATCTACTTATCTCCAAATTTTCGGAGGGAACGCGTAAATACATAATGATTTCCTCAACTTCGTAATCAACAACGCGTGATTTTGTGCGGAACTTATAATTAATATTTCCATTACCTCAACAAAACTTACAATAACGAACTCAAACTTTATTTATAAAGTTGAACAAATTAATTTCAAACTCGAGTGTATGTTGGGTTTTGTGTGTATAAAATTGAGTTACGTACTCACCCTAACTTTGATAATTACGCGAGCTAACGCGTTAACAAGATGCTTTCTTTCACAGAAGTAATGGTGTCCAAGGATTATAGGGATGTTGCCACCACCAGTCATTTGACCTTCTTTTATTAACTGTCAAAACGATTCCAAACTATGAAGTTTGTATGGGAATAGCACACTATGACGTCACTAGTTTTAAAGTCAACTGAGTAACTAATTGTATAATTTTAATTTATTAAAAATCTTAATCTTACGTATAAACGAAAACAAACTAATACATTACGTGCTAAAAAGCGTCTTCTTTTTTAAGAAAAGTGTTGTGAAATTAATTATGATATGTGTTAACATCCCTATTCCGTAATTATATTTGAAAGAGACCTCGTCAGTCGACCGAAACATCCCAACTCACAAAATGAAGTTACGAGTAATTAAGGTATAAGTTACAGGATAAATGTTTGATGTCACTATAGGCGCCGTGCAGAAACTAAAATCCCGATTTGTTTTTCTGTGGTTTGACAGTAAAATTTGACATAGAGCGTAAAAGTTTCGAATATGACTCACTAGATGGCAGAATAAGGCACCGTGTTTTTCCGTGGTTTGACAGTAGAATGACCAACATTGAGAGTAAAAGTTTTGAATATGAGTCACGAGATGGCAGAGTCATCGCTACGCACGGTGCCTATACATCACTACCCTGAAGGTGTGTAAGACTTCAAACCTAATGCCTTATTTTCTTTCTTACGTAAAACACATTCCTAAAACGATAGAGTATAAACCATTTCAATAAACAATAAAAAGCTATTGCAATTTTTTATGTATTTTCCTCTCCCCACTGTTCTTTTTAAACTAACATTGTAGAACATACGATCCGCAAAACCCAGAAACGCTTTCCAACGCTCAAAAATATGACTGCGCAATAAAACATATTGTAAACAAAGTGCATAAAGTTTGCATCTGTGTCTGTACTGCATTTTTCACAGCTTTTTTATTGCAACATGCATTTTTCATTGATGCATGTTCTGGGAAAGCATCTTAAGTTACTCCGTCTGACGTCCGACTTTGCATTTTGAGCAATATTTATTAAATTCGACAATTTAAATTCGTACTTTATTTTTCATTTATAATTATTACTAGTGGCCGCCCGCGACTCCGTCAGCGTGGAATTAGGTTATACTATAGCCTTAAGCCTTCCTCGTCACGTGGACTATTCAACACAAAATATTTTTTCAATTCCAACCAGTAGTTCCTGAGATTAGCGCGTTCAAACAAACAAACAAACTCTTCAGCTTTATTATTAGTATAAGTATAGATATGAGGAAAACGCAAAATGAATCGTTTTATGGTTAGTATATTTTTTTATATCTTTGTCTACCACTCCACCTATAATATAACATTATTATTATATTGAATTTAAAATAATAATTTTAGCCTCGGGTAAAATGCCAGTATAAAGGTAACTTGTATTGAATTACGATATTCTCAGAAGGCTACGCTGACCTTTCGACAAAAAACTCATGCGAGGTAAAAAATAAGTGAAGAAAAGTATCAGATGCTTTATTAATTAATAAAATTGATTTCTGCCATAACAGATCATCATCATCATCAGCCTATCGCAGTCCACTGCTGGACATAGGCCTCTCCTAGGGCTCTCCAATTAGCCCGATCCTCGGCGACAGATATAACAGATAATTACAATGAAAATAATATCTACGTAGATTTTAATTTCAATGTAATAGTCCGTTGGACAGATGTATTGGTCACCGCAATATTATATTGGACGATTAAAACACATCCTTCTACTGTCCACCCTTGGTTTAATTTTTTATTTAAAAACAAAGATAAATTCATCTGCTATCAGGCAGGAGCAGAACCCAGTACCTCTTGCTTTACGTGCAAGCGCTCTGACATATTAAGATACAAAGACCGTTACTGACCTGACTAATTTCTCTTTGTTATTTGCTTAACGCTCAATGCTGTGTTTTAAGCATTTTAATGAGCATGTAAAATGCTTAAAAATAAATATAAAAAACACCCTACATCATTCCTTTAGTTGCTTTTTACGTCATTAACGGAAAGAAGTGGTTTAGTCCTTTTCTATGCTTGTATGGTTATTCACTTTACTACTTCAATTAGTAGTTAAAGAAAGATTTATTTAAATTAGATAACAAGATAAATTATTATGCATTGACTAACTACATGCATCAAATTAGCGTAAGACGGGCAATCTGAATCGCTGAATGGGGTCGCCGCGGCTATGTATGTCGTAATAGGCTATTTTCCTGCTAGCAGTACGATAGCATAGCAAATTACCAACCTCTCTCTATAATCTGGTTAGTAGCTCTCGAGCGGCTATCCACTTTGCGATCGTAGTGGTCATAGGAACAACGTGTGTACTATGTAGACAACAATACATACCTGATATATTTGATGTAGACACCTAGTCACTCGAGTACTATCTGACGTGAATGGAGTGTTGTTGACAAAATAAACAAAGTTTGAACTTTGCTATTTGGCCAACAACTTATTATTTTGTTTTCTTCCTTTTTTAGATGGTAATAAGTCTACTGTAACTTTTTTTGTACATAATTTAAGTAGACAATAAATCCAACGAATATAATATTATGTTAGAGAAGATATTGATGAGATTTTTAAGGAATCTGCGACATTTACTTTAAGATTGATTTAATATACGAGATACCGTTCAACACTCACAATAAATATTTATACATATTTTGACTTGATTGTTAAATACTTTTAAAATCAAAATGCATTATGCAACTTTTTGGCTAAAATGCAAAAGTACTTACTATTCAGCTACAGGAACGACGTAGTTTCCATAACGTTAAACATTAATCTGTCGCATTTTAAGTGCAACACCTAACGTACAATCGCAGCGAACATTTTTACAGCTGTGATATTATCTCCATCTCATTCAGAATATGATTGAAAAAGATAAATCTAGATTAAAAATCTCGATTCCGCTGCAAAAAAACACAAACGGATTTAATCTCAATTGGGAGAGCAGCAACAATATTCCATTTACCTAGATTACTTTCTAATCAGTGCATAACAAAATAAGTATTAGATTAACGTCTGGCAGACAGTAATTGTGCAGTGAAGCTGCATTAGCATAGAGCCGCAGAATAACGTGAAAGTAGGACTTGAAGTGAATATAATTGCAGGTATGAGAGCATATTGCAGGGGCTTACAGACTTTTTTTTTAAATTGGGGTTTTTGTCGACTTGATAGCTAACAGTTAAAAGTAATTATTTTCATTAAAATTTAACTTGATCTCTATAGAAACATTATACGTATGTATTTCCTATCGGTGAATTTTATTACAATTTTTTTATTTATTTATCAGTAAAGTAATATCTTTGAGACTTCTCTGAAGTTGAGAAATTAATAAAAAAAACATTTAATTTATGAATGAGTAGAGTATTGAATTTTTTTTTTACATCGTGCAACAAGTTGAATTCCATTAAATCTTAATCACAGTACATAAGTATCTTTTGTTTTGTATAACTTTCGTGTCTGCCAACAACATCGAAATACAATAACAACTTTATAGTGGTCATTAGTATATACGAAACAAAATAATTATGTGCATTACAATAAGCGAGAATACACAATTTCACTGTGCTAACATTGTTCATACAAGTCCAAGTTACCTAAAACAGCATCTCCGCCGCAACTTAACCAAGTTATGCAATTCACAAGTTAAGTTCTCCAACTACAACAAACCGCGACTATGATATTTTCGCCTTTAGCGGTTGAAAACTGGCAGTATTGGATAAACTAAGTTTTGCAATTATTTTGTTTTATGAACCACTTGAAATGAGTGCGCGTAGTAAAATGAATATAATTATGTCGACATCACATACATGAACCTAATTTGAATGTGGTGTGATGTACCTATGTGAGTTTATAGCTTACTAACAACTGTTATAAAATACTAATATTCATTAAAACAATGATAGTGTCCTCATCAAATATTATAAATATTAACACCAACACCACAGTAAACTTTATTTATGTATATTATGCGAGTACAAGCTGAATAATTTTTAATCTATACATCTATACAAATATTATAAAGAGGAAAGGTTTGATTTTTTGTTCGTTTGTTCGTATGAATTGAATAGGCTCCGAAACTACTTGGCAGATTTGAAAAATTCTTTCACTGTTGGAAAGCTACATTTACCCAGAGTAACATAGGCTATATTTTATCCCGGTACAGGAAGTAGTTCCCCCGAGACGCGGGTGAAACCGCGTGACGGGCCGCTAGTAATATAATAAAGCTGGAGAGTCTGTTTGTTTGTGTTTATATTAAGGCTTTAAGCTATAGTATAACTACGTATGCGGAAACCTAAATCCACGCGGACGGAGTCGCGGGCGGCCGCTAGTGATAATAATATGGAAATGACAAATCATTCCGCAATGTCACTCGGGATTGGATTACCATAATAATTTGATGTTGTTAGATGTTGATCAAAGACCGATTATCAATATATTTCGCATCAAGCTTGCGTTAATTCATTAATCGATGATTTAACTTAGACTTCGGTCTTTCAGGCTAAAATTTGAAAATTAATCTTCTTTTAATTTATTATTATACTAAAGTAGTAGATTATTAATAACATACTGCAAAGTATTGATGACAATGATAATAATTAATTTTCATCATCCTCTTTCATCAACAAAAGCAGCATTAATACACTAACATGAACATGATAACTCCATAATTCAACCCAACTTACGTAGCGATGCCTCTCAGTTTGTACCTACTTCTATTAAGTATTTAGGAACCCTAAAATGAGGAAAATGTTCTCAATATGTACTTTCTACTTTCCCTCATTTAATTTTCATTCACCTACTTACTCGTCTCATCGTAAGCGCGGGTTCACAATCTGAAATACGAAGTTCAATTGGATTGGTTTTCTCGACAGGATTTTCAGACAAAATACATTTCTATTTCAATTAAAAACACTCAAAAAATCGCCGTAGGTAATCGCTATCAAGCTTTTAAGAATAAAATCCATTTTGAGTTGACTGCCACCATAGTTTTTTTTTAAATTAATTCGGTTTGATTCCCACCCCTCCACCGCACTCACTTGTGCACTATAATATATGTCTCCTGCGTACCTGGCTCATAATATTAAGATCGGTCACCATGGTCGAAAAGGGCCGGAAGAGTATTATTATTATATGTATTTGAATGCAAGAGTGTTACGTTTCATCTATATACTATACGAATATAAGAAAGCCGAAGGGTTTGTTTAATTGTTTCTTTGAAAGCACTCATCTCAGAAACTACTGATTCGAATTGATAAAATATTTTTGTGTAAGACAGTCCATTTTTCGAGGAAGGCTGTAAGCTTTAATATAACAATTTGTGTGCGGAAACCGAAATCTACGCGGACAATATGCAGTACGCAGACAGAATCCCATAAATTTCTACCTTTATGAAAATTCGTAAGTAATAATATACAACTGTAATTTCGATATCCAATTCTCAGTATGTTATATTTTGGCCTCCTATATTGTATAACGGCCAGAATTCCTAAAATTGTTTGGATTGGTCGAAATCGGTAGATCGTGAATAGTGCATAACTGCAATTTCTATGGGCTCATACATCGGACCGCATGCTCGCTAGAAATTCTACGCTCTGACACACCTGCAATTCAAAGGAAATCTCCGCAGTGAAGCTGCTGTCGGTATGTCGATCATGAGTGAGTTAATTATACATCATAAAGGATATTTTGGAGCACCAATTGGGGACTAAGACAGAAAGAAAATAACTTTATAAGGCTTCAGAGATGCATAATATAAATCGCGAAGCATTATTCAACCAGCGTTTATGTATAAAGTAATCTGTCAATATTGGTTTAATACTTATTTATTATTAAAAAAAATCTAAGTCATTCATGCAATTAAATTAAACCGTAAATAAAATTGCAATAAAGTTACTTAATAAAAAAACCGCCCAAGAGCGTGTCGGACACGCCAATGAAAGGGTTCCGTAGCTGAAAGATGGCCCGACCGCTTAAGACACCATTTAGTAAGGGCAACTGCACGTCATAAGTTGGTCGAGTTGTATAAAAATAACTATGTATGATACAGAGTTCGCTATAGTTTTCGTTGAAAGAACTTACTTAGAGGTATACAGGACATTTTTTTCAGAATTATTGTAATAGTATTTCAAAAGTTAAGGGGGGAGGGGACGCTCTTATTTTAACTTTGTATTAATATATCTCGAGACTGGGGTGTTTGATCCACATGGTTTCAAGGCAAGTTTTGTTGTATTTAAAAATACCTTTTTAACGATACCCCACACGATGGGTTAAGTCGATTTTTTTTTCGAATTAACTTTTCGCGGTATGGGAGGGGGGGTAAAAAATAATTATTTTTCAATTATTTAAAAACCAATTCTTGAATTATCACTATACATCTCTCCACCAATTTTCGGTTCAGAAACGGCGGAGAACGAGCCAGGACAGACAGACAGACAGACATGACGAAACTATAAGGGTTCCTAGTAGACTACGGAACCCTAAAAACCTTTTATGAAGTTACTTTATGGTCGAATCTTTACATGGTACCGGTTATAAAAGTATATATGTGAATCCGTTTGGAGATATGCTTTCAAGTATCCTTAAATCTACAGAAATTGCTTCCGCGCTTTGGATTGCTTCAGATTACTGCAATAAAATATGAACAGATTTATAACTATTGAAGGTATATATTCTCCGTTGAAATTATATCATAAATAGAACCTTTACACACATTAAAAATATTACAGGAAACTAGTGCAAACTAATAAAACATTTACGGTTGTTCCTTTCCAGAACACAAGTATTATTCCCACGGGAGAAGTGCTTGTAAAATATTCAGTGAATGTTTTTATAATAAATTTTAACATTACCGAAAAGTTATAAATTCTCATGTAAATCTCTCTTGTTTAATTTTATTTTATTGGTTAACCAAGAACTTATGTACTTCAAAGAACGTACATTGGAATTAAAACATCAGTTATCTAGTATGTATAATTTACATCTCACATTTATTGCTTTTTAGGGTTCCGTAGCCAAAATGGCAAAAAAACGGAACCCTTATAGATTCGTCATGTCTGTCTGTCTGTCTGTCTGTCTGTCTGTCTGTCTGTCTGTCCGCCAGTCTGTCACAGCCACTTTTTTCCGAAACTATAAGTACTATACTGTTGAAACTTAGTGAGTGGATGTATTCTGTGAACCGCAACAAGGTTTTCACACGTAAATAGAAAAAAAATAAAAATAGTGGGGGGTCTCCATAGTCAGAACTGAAACTGAAAATATTTTTTTTTCATTGAACATATACGTGTGGGGTATCTATAGATAGGTCTTTAAAAATTATATTAAGGTTTCTAATATCACTTTTTTCTAAAGTGAATACTTTGCGTGACAGACCCTCCCAAAGTGGAAAAAAGTGTGTCCCCCCCCCCTCTAACTTCTAAAATAAGAGGATGATAAAACTGAAATAATTATATAATGTACATTACCATAAAAACTACCAACGAAAATTAGTTCGAACGAAATCTATTCAGTAGTTTTTTTAATACGTCAAAAATAGAATTTGTACGGAACCCTCAGTGCGGGAGTCCGACTCGCACTTGGCCAATTTTTTTAGGAAAATCATTTTCTAGGAATTGTATACAATGACGGATTTTAAACATGTATTTCACTTAACATAAATGTGTTCTATTAAGCCTCGGTCGTGGTTCCAAACAATGTTAGTTTCAAGTCTCTCGGTGGTCTAGAGATCCGATATAAGGTAAGGCCAACTAAAACGTCCTGCAAAACATCTAATTACCAAGAACTCAACTCGAGGCAACATCATTAAATGAAATAATGCCTCCATATAAGCAATGCTTCCGCCATTTTGTAAATCATTTTCAAGAACTTAGACAATATAATTCTGAAATCGCCAGTCAGCACTTCATTATCCCTCCTCAGCTCAAATATTTGCGGTACACGGCTGGAATGAATGCATTGTACACATTATTTACTGCAAATGTCCGACGTATTTAATATTAAAGAACAATTCTGTTTACCACAGCAGATTGATTTGACAAGCGTGTGTTGTGGTTGTCCAATTGAATAATTAAAATGTCAGAATGATTGTGGATTTTCATGTTATGATTAATATCCTGAAGCAAAGGTGGAGCAAATGTTAACTCTCAACTATGTCAGTTCAAGAAAGTAATATAATTTTACTATCTGAGATATATGAATATGACCTATGTAGTTTATCTTTTACAGTATATAACTGAATGTCTGGTAATTAAAGCCCGAAACTGCAAGCATTACAGCGCCCTCCATATATTTTGCACATAATCAGATGTGCCATACAAACGCATGGAATAATAAAATAGTTTGTTGAAGGTTCCATAAGGATTTATAACTCTCGTTTCAGTTAAATAACCGTTCCAGTCTGAATAGAATATTGTTCGGTTATTTTGCTCGACGTAGTTTAATTTTAGCGTTACGACCATTTGCTAAAAGTTCGGGAATTAAATAACCACCGATGAAATAAAAACATTGATTGCTTTGGTTCGCAGCGGTGAATGCGGATTCAGTAAAATCTGTTTCCCAAAAAACTGGCGTGATTGTTTTCCGATGGTATTTGCATGATTTTGTAAGGGCATTATTATTATCTGTAGTACGGGAAAGTATTGTGATGAAAACGCTTTCTCGTAAATAGTTAAATAGAGACATACTTTTTAGCATAATTGAGATAAAAGTTGGATATTACTTCATCCGTTTTGTCACCCAAATATTGGTGACATAATCTGTCCCGTAACTAAAATGTGTTCCAACTATAACAAAACAAAAGATTCCGCAAATATTGACGGGAATTTACTTCCAAGCACAATCGGTTTTACCCTATCCTAAAAACTGCCAACATTTTGAAATGGGCCTGTTGACAATAAAAGGATAGAGTACAAGGGATATCGTCGTTTAAACCTTTTTCGCAAAAATGGAAACATGCGTTGTATGACAGGATATTGAGCCTTTGAACTCACGCATACTTTGACAGTTGTATTTTCCTCTTTTGGAAAACAGCGATATCGGTTACGGTCAGTTTGGGTACACTATAAAAGGAAAGCAAAGATGAAAGGAAAATATTTTTATACATAAAGTTGCAACTTCCTTAAATATTTTGCAACCTTAGAAGAGACAACAGTGAAGGAATTCCTTATAAATGTATATTTAACAAATTGTTTCTTTTAGTAAAATAAGTGAATCAAACAAACATGTGACAGTGATTAAGCAAGAACGACTAATTTAGAGAATATTGTTGCGGATATCAGTACCTAGGAGTACCAACGTCGGAACAACATTTTATATTATAACTAGCGGCCGCCCGCGACTCCGTCCGCGCGGATTTCTTTTTTTCGAAATAAAAAGTAGCCTATGTTCTGTCTCAGGGTCTAAAGATTGTCTGTACCAAATTTCATCAAAATCGGTTGCGAGGTTTAAGCGGGAAAGCGTAACAGACAGACAGACAGACAGACAGACAGACAGACAGACAGGCAGACAGAGTTACTTTCGCATTTATAATATTAGTTGGGATTAATGTTAACACAATATACTCCATGCAATAAACTATCATAACAGTTCCAACAGACATAAAGATTCATTCAAATGTTTGTCCCCTGTTCTATACAATATTAAAAAGTAATTCTGGATAACAAACTTCCTTGCAAACAGCCAAGTCCTTGCTAATTCACTTTCGGATAAGGCTCCAAAGCTCCGAATTAAAAAGAATATTTGTATTCCAGGAAAGGGGTTCTTATTTTTCTTTTGTTTCTCTGTTAACTTAATAAAACAATAATTGAGGGCAGGCTTCCTTGGGACCGAAGTTTTATATCGATTAATGCTCCCAATTCCGCGGAAAAACGACTCAAAACCTGGAACTTCGGGCCACCAATTTTCTCGGATTTCGTTGATCATGAGCGTAGCTACACTGGGGCAAGCTGGGGCGTTTGCCCCACCCTGGCTCTGATCTATAATGTGCCCAGTTAAATAAAACATAATTGTTACAAAAAAAGAAAACATCGGTAGAGTTGTTCGGGTTTGACTGCTGCCCCACCCTGAGCCCATGGCTGGCTACATCCATGTCGTTGATGAAGAGAACCCTTGTTGTCACCAAAAAATAATAAACACATTAATTGAGACACCCAGAACCTCCACAAAACTTCGAATCACATCATGATAAGTTTTAAAAATATTGGGTTTCTAAAGAACCTGCTACTTATACATATTAAAGAAATGCATGAAATAAATAAAATTATAAATATGACTACCCTGACCGAAACCGTTTCCACTGAACCCCATCATTTAATATGGCTAACCCTAACGCTATCTTACCTTACATAATTGAAATGAAAGGGAGCATAATGCTCACAGAACAAAGTGGCATACTTACCTTACTCTTGTTCATAACTTTATAAATAAATATAAATAAATTTAAATATAATATCGTCCAACTTTTTTGACTCAACCGCTAACGATGTTACGTAATTGGTTGTTTCAGAGTTATTTGTGATAATCCTGAACTTATTTAATAATTACACTCGATTCCTGGTAGGAAACTTAGTCGTGAAGGGAAAAATAAACTTCATGGAATTATCGTAGGTTTTATAATCTGCTAAACCCATATATACTATTAAATAGACTGCAAGCCTGCAAGAAATGTTATCCGGTCTTATTTAATACCTCACCCCACATATAAAATTCCGAAAAATAACATAAACGTTTAAACAGTAGATCCAAATCAATTTATTAATTATATTTGTTTAAAAAAATACACTTTTAACTTATTTTCCAGCTTTTATACGAATATTTCATTTGTTATATTTTCCTGCACTATTCAAACTTATCTAACACGCAACATAACGGAAAACTTTACATTTAACATAACAAAGATAAGCCTTAAACATACTTTTAACTCTTATCATTTCCTTCCTTCCACTATCTCGCTAGTTTCAAAAACCACAACGCCTTACAAAGTATGCAAAATAACACAGGAATAATTTTACATTGCAAATTTGATGTACGATGAATGGCTTTTGCCGCACAATGCTTTCTCTGTTAACCATTTCATTTCAAAGCTTAGATTGAAACAAGTGTATGC
This sequence comes from Nomophila noctuella, assembly GCA_958496325.1. Classification (NCBI taxonomy): domain Eukaryota; kingdom Metazoa; phylum Arthropoda; class Insecta; order Lepidoptera; family Crambidae; genus Nomophila; species Nomophila noctuella. Next base: position 9,963,676 of record OY292494.1, on the reverse strand, counting down.
CTTTGCGGCTTTATGAGATTGCTCCGAGTTAGAAATGCTTTATTTGATGTTGAGAACTTGCATTCCATTACAGATAATCTACGAGTAGCTAGTCTAGTTTTGATTTTTTAATGTTTCTGCTGAGTTTTGTGCACGATGACTCATGAAGAAGAGGATTTTATAAAATTATAAGTATTACAGATTATTTATTTGAGAATTGGTGTGGGTCTGTCTCCACACCAATTCTCAAATGAATCGTCGTTTCAAATAGAGACAATGTCATCTATGACAATCAGTTGCTGGTGAAATTATTAAGCATGTTTACTATGTAAGTACAAAATTATAATACCGCTGAAAACAGTTTGTAGGAACTACATAATCTAAGCTTTCGCATTTATTTTTTCTTGTTTCCAGATTTGGTTACATTTCGTCCTATAAAATGAGACAAATTTCATGTTTCGGAGAAAACCGGGACCCCGTCGAATGGAAACTACGGATTTTACCTTAAAACAAAAGATTATGCAGGTGCTGCATTTTTAAATGAACACCTTCAAAGACCGGGGAAATCTCATTCTTGAAATGACTTTCTGTTTCCAATAGTTTCAATTGTGTATTAACCCGATTTAGTAACCTATTTTACTTAGAACTACAAAAACGTGCAAACTATGACGCTCCAACAGCATAAACATTATTTTTTTAGTTTATAGTTTTTGGTGTAGTTTGATAACATTTTTAATAACCTTCAACGTTATTTTATTTTCTCAATATATCTACGATATAATGATCACTATTTAATTCTTTCATGTTTGTGCCTTACTGGTTGTTGGTTAAATTAGGTATTTTAATTTAACCAAAAGTTTCAAAAGTCACTAATATTATAAATGCAAAAGTTTGTTTTTCCGTCAATCACGGCGAAACTACTGAACGGATGTCATTGTTTGTATATCAATGACGGATGTTAATGGAATTTGGTAAACAGGCTGGGTATAGGCTGACTGAGGTGACAGGATTCTTTTTATGCCGAATATATGCTCCTTAGGGATAACACAAAGAAATCTTGATAATCGTCAAACAGGCCGAAAGTACTGAACGGATTTTTATGTCCCAATTCCACCCGAGCATGGGTAAACTCTGATAACACACAAATTTATTTTCTCTATTTTGACATTTAAGCTGAACTCTGCGTTGATATTAATGACATCCGGATATTGGAGGGCAGAATGTTTGGTTGAACCCCCGGCGACACATCAGCCTAACCTATTTATCTCGTTTAGTCCAATTTGCCGGGCGCTGTTACTGTCCGCGACGACGTAAGGGCGAATCTCCAATATTTTTCTTCGTCACTTTAACTGATCAAAATTTGTGGATTCGAAAATACATGGTTGCATCGAAAAAATATTTGAGGGTTCCTATGCACCTGCCTATATACACCGCTATCGCATCTGCCTATATATCATGATCTTATGATTGCAAGATTCTTGAGAAAATATTTAACATTTCATAGTTTTTTCGCGATATCGGCCTTTAAGACCCCAAATCCTCCCCAATGGAAAGCAAAATAAATATTTTTTGGAGATTCACCCATACACTGTTTTCAGGAAAATTCGAGCCTCAATGTACCAACATTAATGATTAAGATTTTCGTGATAGAATCACGCAGCCTATTCAGTTAGGAAAGATCTTAAATATGATAAGGAAGTAGACTTCAGCTCAACACGTATTGATATTTTTGATGTCATTCCACAACATTAAAGTTCTTAAGATTTCAAAAAATGTTTATTTGATTTATGAATCTTATTTGATTGGTGAAATTAACTTCATATATAATTATATTTTTAGGCTGGCGCTTTATCTATCTACTATTTGTTTATGATCTTTTATATCTATTTTTATTTGACGAGCCGTTTGGTGTAATGGTCGAGAAGTCGGGTATTACACCAAAGGTCGCGGGTTCGATCCCCGCACGGTACAAACATTTGTGTGCATGAACATGTCTGTTTGTATCGGTCTGGGTGTTTCTATGTATAATATGTTGTTGTGGCAACACTAAATTTGTCTATGGGCGCCGGTGGCGTCATCCGCTCTGATTGGATGAAGCTTAAGGCGCGAACGACGCGCGCCCCTATTGGCTGGAGGCGGCGCGGAGCGGATGGCGGGAGTCGGCGGGCCAATCACGCATCGCGTCAAATAAAATTTCATTCATTCGCAAAATTTTCACAAGACGGTCAGACATCTTTTGTACACGCATCGAACAAATGTAAAACTTATGAAACCCTAAATAAGTACGAAATATTTCAAAATCAAGACTTTTATTAGCACCACCTCGTCGTGCTCATCCTGCATGCCTCATCATATGGACCTTCGGTGCCGGACGACTACAAACCCAGCCCAGGAATCAGGAGTCAAGAGTAACGACGAGAGACGCAAAGGTGCTTCGCTAAGTCGGTGTGTGACAGTGCTTTGGTGAGGCGATCCAACCAAAATATCCATCCCAACCTGCATATCTTTCAATTGCGTGATACTGTGCTATTTCTCATTTCCAGTGTGTCTTGTGTGCATGCCTGCTTAAGCTCGATTTTGGGAAAGAGTTGTGGGCGCTGCTGCTTATCTATTGCCGCTAATATCAAGAGGAACTGGTTAAAACTGTGAGTACTTTCCCTTTATTTTTGCACCAAAATGGCTCCCGTAGACAGTGAATCAATGTTAAAAGATCTCAAACGAAAAAGAGCGTCAGTAAAGGGTAGATTAACTATTTTAAAGAAATACGTAAATTCATTTAAAGACATTACTTTATCCGAACATGAGCGTACGGAAATAAAGTTGCGTATGACAGGATCACAAACTTTAATGAATGATTTCAATCACATCCAAACTCAAATCGAGGATATCGTTCCTGAGTCAGAAATAGTTTCACAGCTCGAAATACGCGAGGAATTCGAACGGGAATATTACGTTGTTTTGGCACTAGGAGAATGTAGATCTCAGTCCGATGAGAGTTCTGATAAGAAAGGCAAATTAACCTTTAATAATTCAAATGTCAAATTACCCACTATTTCTATCCCTGACTTTGATGGTACGTATGAACACTGGCTAGAATATCGTGATACATTTATGTCATTAGTACACAACTGTAATTCAATACCACCAATTCAAAAATTCCATTACTTAAAATCCTCGCTTAAGGGTATTGCTAAATCTGTCATAGAATCACTTGAATTCTCAGCAAATAACTATGAGATTGCATGGGATTTATTGCTCAATCGCTTTGATAACACTAAGTTACTTGTACGGAATCATTTAAAATCTTTATTTTCCATGCAAACCTTACATAGAGAGTCATCAACACAACTGCGCAAACTAGTTGATACCGTATTAAAGAATTTAAGGGCACTTAAACTGTTAGGTGAACCAACGGAGTCCTGGGATACACTTATTATTTATATTGTAGTCTCAAGGTTAGATTCAGTAACGGAAAGGGAATGGGAACAACATCTTTGCACTTTACCTTCGCAGGATAAAAATTCTAAAATTAAAATAAAATTAGATGATTTAATTCAATTTTTAAAGAACCGTGCAGATATTTTAGAAACACTTATAGTATCACATACCAGGTCAGGATTATATAACTCAAATGAAAATAAAAAACATAGTACTTACTCGCAGAACATCAATAAAGTTCATTGTAACATTTCAACTTATAAAAATAATAATAGTAAATTGTCAAAAAGCACACATAATCATAGACTTTGTATTAAATGTAATGGAAAGCATCCTTTATATGCATGTCAGGATTTTTTAAACCTTGATTTACAAAGTAAATTAAATTTAATTAAAAATAATAATTTGTGTAGTAACTGCTTGCGGCCAGGTCACTCTGTCAATATGTGTGTATTTGGCGCTTGTAGGAAATGTGATAAGAAACATAACACATTGATTTGTGATGTAAACAATCAGGAAAATGTTAATTCGCGCACAGTTACACTCACCGCAACGAGTGAAACATCTGATATTCCTGTTGTTTACACCAGCAATCAAAGCACGGCACACACACACACCAAACCGCTCCAGGTGGATAGCATTCACGCACACGCGCATCACGCACACTCGCATTCGGAACAGCCGGTTCTGTTATCTACTGCAATTGTAGAAATACGCAATGATTCGGGGATACGCTTCAGGGTTCGCGCGCTACTCGACAATGGGAGCGAGCGTTCTTTTATTACGCAATCACTTTGTGATAAATTAAATACACGCATTATACAGTCCACTCAACAAATTCGTGGTGTTGGAAGCTCAGTAACACAGTGTTCGCAATCGTGTCATATTGAGATCCAATCACTTGACGGCAGTTTTGCTAAGCGCTTGCAATGCCTAGTATTACCGCAAATAACTTCAAAGTTACCTACCTTCGCTTTAAATAGGAAACAATTTAACATCCCAAATCATATTACGCTTGCAGATCCCAACTTTTTTGATAGTCAGTCGATTGATTTATTATTAGGGGCTGATTTGTTTTGGGAACTTATCAAGGATGGCAAAATGCAATTAATAAACGGACCTTACCTTCAAAATACGCATTTAGGTTGGGTTCTGTCCGGTCCAATTTTATTAAAACAAAATAAAATTAGGGATGTGCATTGTAATTTTACGCATTTAGATGATGATAACGACTTGTCTTCTTTAGAAAAATTATTACGCAATTTCTGGTTTATCGAAGAATTACCGAATACTAAAACTTTACTTAGTGACGAGGAACTCGCATGTGAGGAACATTTTGTTAAAAACACCAAACGCATGTCAGACGGTCGGTTCTGCGTTCGAGTCCCGTTCAAGCAATCACCTGAGTTGTTAGGTGATACGCGTACACAAGCCGAAAATAGGTTCTATGCATTAGAAAGAAAATTACAACGGAACCCTGAATTTAAAAAATTATATAGTGAATTTATAAACGAATATATTAATTTAGGACACATGAGCCTTATACATAATTACAATAAACCATATTATTTTTTACCGCATCACGGAGTACTCAGAGAGCATTCAACCACTACTAAGTTACGCACGGTGTTCGATGCCGGGATGAAATCTAGTTCAGGGTTGTCACTTAATGATTTGCAAATGGTTGGTAGTCCTATACAAGGTGATTTGATCTCAATATTGCTACGATTTCGCGAAGGTAAATATGTTGCTTGTGCAGATATAGAAAAAATGTATCGCCAAGTGTTAGTTGATGATGATCAGCGCAATCTCCAGCTGATCTTGTGGCGAGATGACCCCTCTGAGCCGCTTAGGGTATACAGGTTAAACACAGTCACGTATGGAACGGCATCAGCGCCTTTCTTAAGCTGTAGGTGCCTTAAGCAATTGGCTAAAGAGTGCGATTTGCCTGATGTTGCGCGAGAAATTAATGAAAGTTTTTATGTAGATGACCTCATTTTCTCATGTGATAGTTTGTCCAAGTTTAATAGTATTTGTGAGGAAATAACCCGAGTATTAAAAACGGCATGTTTAAGTTTAAGAAAATGGCGTTTTAATTTCGAACGTGCCAACCCTAACGAGTCGCAGCACAGCGACAAACAGCTGATACTAGGTGATAAGGGTCAAAGTAAGATTTTAGGTTTGTGTTGGAACAATCAGTCAGATTCTTTAACTTACAATACACAGTTGGAGCGCGACATACGCACGGTTACAAAACGTATTATTTTGTCTTACGCTGCACAAATTTATGACCCACTAGGATTGATTAGTCCCGTAATTACGCTCGCGAAAACACTGTTACAAAAATGTTGGTTATTAAAATTAGATTGGGACGAACCAGTTCCTAGTGACGTCACTGCTGTGTGGAATAAATTCTTGCATAGTTTGTCGTTATTGAACAGTATTAGTATTCCGCGTCATGTCATGTGCCATAATCCGACAGCTATAGAACTACATATATTTACCGATGCGTCGCAGACTGCCTACGGCGCTTGCGCTTATATACGTACCGTTGACAGTGAATCTGCTGTAACCGTGCGTCTGTTGTGTTCAAAGGGTAAGGTTGCTCCAATAAAACCAACCACTATACCGCGTCTCGAGTTATGTGGTGCGCTTTTGGGCGCAAGGTTATTCGCTAAAATCAATCTATCATTGCGTTCACAAATAAATAAAGTCGTGTTCTGGACTGATTCAACCATTGTTCTGGGATGGTTAAGCATGCCTCCCAATTTACTTAAAACATTCGTGCAGAACAGGACTGCAGAAATTCATGAATTCGCACCCTCAGTGCAAAAAAGACGTAAGTCGAAAATGACGACTTTTCAGTACGGCGAAAAAACTGAACTTTTAGGTATATTTACTTTATTTTCAAACGTAGAACAATAATTCTTATATCAAAAAAAGAAGAAAAAAATGTTGCAATGCGTGTTATATTCAAGTTAGTTCTAATGTTTATAGTTCATTTGGAATTGTAAAAATAAATTATTACGCTATTTTTCATTACGGAAATAAATAGCGGATTCTGAGTATCAAAACTTAGGCCAGTCTTTGCCAAAAAAGTCAAATGTATTTCAAAAAGTATGCGATATTAAAGCAGTTATGAACTCGTAAATACACACAATTGTGCTAGTATAAGTAAGATTACTGCCTTATTCCCTTTATTAAAATTATGTTTGAAGTGCATAAGTATCACTTACTCCATTTTTCAATTTGGGGACTAGTTAAGGTAATTGAAGTAAACAGTAATAATTACTTATTCCATTATATGTTTATGTAAAGCTAGCCGCATATTAACACATATTACTTTGAGTTATTATTTATGACTGTAAGGAAAAAAGTTGTTTTTTGTTTTTGTGTTCCCTATTTATTAATACTGAAAAAATATTATTATAGTTTTGGTTATTATTAAAGTTCGTACTATCAACAATAAAATTGCACAGTAATACTTCAAATATGTGGAGTTTCGGTGAAGATCACTACCACATGATTTTTTTTTCAATTCTTAAAAAATAACAGATAAATTGATACGAATTATTGTAACAATTAATGAAATAAGTTTTACACGGCTTCGTACAGCAAAATATTATGTTCTATCAATAATAAAATTAAAATAACAAGCAAAAGTTATTTACAAATTGGTACTTTACACACATCAACTTTGTCTGAGTGTACGTACATACCTCTTGCCGAATCCTTCACAGAACTCCTAGTATAACATCAGGTGTATAATGTGATATGGCTGGGGTTTTTAGATGTAAGTATATTAATATATTAGACAATGATACCTAATAGACGCCTTTGAAAGTAGCATGTAAAATTAATATTTGTAGGTGAGTTAATAACTTTCTCCAAATACACATTTTTGGTTATTACTTAAGTAATTATTAATGCTAGGCGTCCCGAGTGATGGCAATACTCTTCTACTATTATTTAGCAAGAGGAGGGCGCCAGCTACCGCGCGTTTTGCCCGTTCTGAATAACATCTATGGTATATCTTTAAAAAATAGAAATAAAATTACACGTTAGTAACAGGCATTCATCCCCCTAGCGTTTATCCCGTTTCTGTGCGGGGTCCCCTTTGACCATAATCCAGGATTTGGCGAGTCTGGTTATTACAGTGAAACAAATGCCGTCAGACCTTTCTAACCCTTAGAAGGAAACTAGACAGGTTGGATCATGGTTACACATTCAGATCTATCTGAACTAAAGTCAGAAACTATCGGAATGTTCAGGTGTCCTCGTGGTGTTTTCTCAAGCCTATGCCGAGCTAATGGCACAAATCCACTCATATATTTTTCAAAAAATCCAAAAGGAGGAGGAAGTTGGCCCGGAGTCGAACCAAGGACCTCATGTATGTGAGGCACAGTCCTTACAAATAACACCATCGTTAGTAACAGACATTAGTTTAATAACTCTAGTCTCTAGTACTTATATAACAGGGGTTCCCCTAGTTTGAAACCAGACCATTGTTGTGACTGTCTAGCGCACTTACTTACTTACTACTTATACCACTACTAGCCCGACATTAAAGGAAAACATGGCGAGGAAACTGCACATTGATTCTTTCAGAATGTGTAACTATGATCTTATTGTTATAGTTCGCCTTTCCGATTGCAAAGATCGGAAGACAGTCGCTTCAATGTAATGATCAGACTAGATAAACCCAGATAAATAAATAAAATAAAATAAAATAAATGCCTTGGACTAACACACCAATTGCCTAGCCCCAAACTAAGCTCAAAGCTTGTACTATGGAAGCCAGGGAACGGATAGACATACTTAAATACTTTTTATAAACATCCATGACTCGAGTACAAATGCCGATGTTCATCACACAAACATTTGGCCCTAGCGGGATTCGAACCCGCGACCCTTGGTTTTGTAGCCAGGGTCTCTAGCCACTCGACCAACGGGCCTGTCATAAATCATTGTTTATGCGGACCCTGGGCTCCCCAAGAGCAGACGAGAAAATACTAGGTGGATTAGACAGTAAACACATTGTGTCTCAATCTCTTTTTAACTTTTAAACTAAATTTACTCTCTTCTTAACTTAAAAATCATTCTCGCCCTACTGTGCTGCGTCCGATTATACATTTTCAGATCATCATCCTAGCGATTATCCCGGTCACATCCTCGGCCATTGCCTCCAAGTCCAGGGACCACCTTCCTGCTCCTTCTACTCCACTTCACACGGTCTTCGGCATCCTGTGTGGTCAGGCCATTGACACGCATGTCGTCTTTCTCGACGTCAACCCAGCATTTCCTGGCATGTCGAGACGTTTGTTTCCCATGCAACTGGCCGGTTTCCGTAAAACATGGCGCAGTTTATCAGCAATATCACGGAAATGAAGGCTACCCTGAATGCGCGAGTTCTTAACGCGGTCCTTCCGCGTCACTCCACACATCCAGCGCAGCATCTTCATCTCCGTGACTCGCAGCATCCGCTTGTTTTGCTCAAGTACAGACCCGTTTCACTGCCGTAAAAAAAGACAGGCCTAATAATGGTCCCTTCAGCTTAACCGGCATTTTGGGGCCGCAAATGACACCAGTCACTTCACGCAATTTTGCCGAGGCTGCTGCAATGCGGCCCTTGACGTCGTAATCGAAGTCACCAGACGCGTGAAGTAAAGATCCCAAGTACTTAAACTAGTCCGTACGCTCAACCACGTCACCATCTATGCATACGGATGGGGGATCTGTGTTGCAGGCCAGGTTCTCGAGTGCCACGTTCCACCTATTTGCACGTCTCACCAATCGTTCCCTGTCCGAATCCACCAGCGCGATCTCATCAGCATACAGGAGCAGCCACGGGGGTTGCTCATGTGCGTCTATGATGCTAGTTGACAATTCATCCAATATCACGCTTAACCGGAAGGGACTAAGGACGGATCCTTGGAGGACTCTGACGGAGATGGGAAAGGGGTTGGTGTCACCAACAGCAGTCCTAACTAGAGAATCGGAATCGTGGTACATGTCTCGAATTACGTCAATATAATTTGCATGCACCCTCTTGGACCTCAGTGCCCACCTGATCATCATGCCAGGAACACAGTCGAAGGCCTTCTGCATGTCCAGGAACAGGAAATGCAGAAGCGTGTTCTTCGTTCTGTATTTCTCCATAATCATCTTTAAGGCAAAAACAGGGTCCATTAGACCAAGACCAGTTAGGACTGCTGGCAGCATACAGTGCTGATGATATCGCGCTGGCGGATTCGGACAAGGGACGATTGGTGAGACGTGCAAATAGGTGGAACGTGGCACTCGAGAACCTGGCCTGCAAAACAGATCCCCCATCCGTATGGATGGGGGATTATGCATGCGCATAGACGGTGACGTGGTCGAGCGTACGGACTTGTTTAAGTACTTGGGATCTTTACTTCACGCGTCTGGTGATATCGATGACGACGTCATGGCCCGCATTGCAGCAGCCTCGGCAAAATGGCGTGAGGTGACTGGTGTCATTTGCGACCCCAAAATGCCGGTTAAGCTGAAGGGGTAAGTCTATAAGACCATTGTTAGGCCTGTCCTTTTGTACGGCAGTGAAACGTGCCCTGTACTTGAGCAAAACAAGTGGATGCTGCGAGTCACGGAGATGAAGATGCTGCGCTGGATGTGTGGAGTGACCCACTTCCCACATCCAGCGCGCCCCCTGCATCGACGTATTCACATTTATGTACCTGATGGCTACCCCCGCGCCGCTGTATCAAATCTTACGTCTCGGTGCAATGAAAATATTCTAGTGGAAGAAAGAAGTAATTGTTCTTATTGTGATTTATTTTAACTTCATAAGAAGTAAACAGTCATATTGCTGTTCTTATTTTTTAAGTTTATTTAAAAAAAAAACGCAATAAAGTCATAATATTGGTTACTTTTTATTTTCTACATAAAATTTTAGGGAAAAAGGTAATATTAAGTAATACGTCATATTTTTCAATGTGTTCTTTGCGTTATATCACATAAGCTATTTTTCCTTAAGAAAAAAAGTGATGGAATAAAAAGTCTCAAAACTCATTTTCTTGTATTAATTCGTCAATTTTAACAAGAAAAATATGAAAAAAATTGAGCATATGTGTCTTTGAACGTACTTTTTAAATATGATAAAATCGATGATTCGACGTAACCTCACTTACGTCTTTTTTGCACTGGGGGTGCGAATTGTCGAAGGAACATCCTTGGCGCCACGTCTCTGGGAAAGAAAACCCAGCTGATTTGGTGTCACGGGGTCAAAGTTTGGATTTTATTTGCAATTCTAATTTATGGTGGAACGGTCCACAGTTTTTACTAGAACCAAACTTTGAAATAAAAAATGTTTTATTAAATGAAGAATGTTCAACTACAGAAGACTTACCCGAGTTAAAATCAAATAAAGTTTTGAGTCACGTGGTCAATAATAATATCGAGGATAATTTATTCCCATTTAGTCGTTTCTCACAGTTTAATCGTTTAAAGAGAGCCATGGCTTATGTGCTCCGGTTTATTAATAATTCGCGCAATAAAAATAATCGGTTAACAGGTCCGCTTACAGTAACCGAACTTAAAATGTCAGAGTTAACGTTAGCTAGAATAAGTCAGCAGGAATCGTATCCCGACGTATATGAGTCATTGTTGCTTAAGAAAACCAATTTAAAGGATAAGCATCTATTACAATTAAATTTATTTTTAGATAATGATAAAATCATTCGTGTCGGAGGGCGCGTTCAATATTCGAACTTTGATTATGATAAAAAACATCCGATTTTAATTTCTGCTAAACATGCATTTGCAGTGATGCTGTTTCGCTATGAACACAGACGGACACTACACGCTGGTCCTCAACTACTTTTATATACGCTTAGGGAAGTATGGTGGCCGGTGGGAGGACGAAATTTGGCCAGAAAGGTTACACACGCATGCGTTACGTGCTCCCGACTACGTCCACATACTGTTAGCCCCATTATGGGTAATTTACCTAAAGAAAGATTGGAACCAGGTTTTACTTTTTTACGTTGTGGTGTTGACTACGCAGGGCCAGTGTTCACGTTAAATCGTAAAGGCAGAGGTGCAAAATTACAAAAATCGTACATTTGTTTGTTTATCTGTTTTGTTACACGCGCAGTTCACTTGGAACTAGTCAGTGATCTCTCATCGGACGGATATCTCTTAGCGCTTAAAAGATTTATTGCCAGACGCGGAAAGCCTAGTGAAATATTTTCTGACAATGGAAAAAACTTTGTAGGGCTTAAGTCAGAATTTCAGAAATTTTTAAATTCATGTTCAAATGATGTTAGAGAATATGCGACCTCTTTAAATATTACATTCAAAATGATTCCAAGTTACGCTAGCCATTTTGGTGGATATTGGGAAAGTTGTATTAAAAATTGTAAACATCATCTCCGTCGCGTGGTGGGCAATGCACACTTGACATTCGAGGAGTTTAGTACAGTACTTACTCAAATCGAAGCAATCCTAAACTCTCGACCTTTAGGTCCCATGTCATCTGATCCACAAGACTTTCTTCCTCTAACCCCCGCACATTTCTTGGTTGGTCGTCCGCTAACTGCACCTGTCATGCCTGACGTCAGCGAACCTTCTACGCGACTCACGAGGTACCAGAGAGTGGAGCAGCTACGCCAGCACTTCTGGCAACGATGGGCGAAGGAATACATCTCGGAATTGCAGACAAGGAAGAAATGGCAGCAACACAGAGGCGACCTGAAAGAAAACACGCTTGTGCTGCTCAAGGACGACAACCTGCCGCCGCTAAAATGGAACCTGGGTCGTATACTGAAGACTTATCCTGGAGGAGACGGCATTGCACGAGTTGCTGACATCCGCACAACGAGCGGCATAATTCGACGGGCATTCTCCAAGATCTGTCCATTGCACGAGGAGTGATGGTGAAGAGGACGTCTTCAATTTGGAAGCAGGGTGCTTCCAAGGCCGGGAGCATGTTGTGGCAACACTAAATTTGTCTATGGGCGCCGGTGGCGTCATCCGCTCTGATTGGATGAAGCTTAAGGCGCGAACGACGCGCGCCCCTATTGGCTGGAGGCGGCGCGGAGCGGATGGCGGGAGTCGGCGGGCCAATCACGCATCGCGTCAAATAAAATTTCATTCATTCGCAAAATTTTCACAAGACGGTCAGACATCTTTTGTACACGCATCGAACAAATGTAAAACTTATGAAACCCTAAATAAGTACGAAATATTTCAAAATCAAGACTTTTATTAGCACCACCTCGTCCTGCTCATCCTGCATGCCTCATCATATGTATATATTTAAAAAATATATATATACAGGGTGGAATCTTGAAATGGGTTTTGTTCGGCAGGCACATTAACCGTTATAGTTACAAGAAAACGTTGTTAGGCAACCATCCATAACTTTTTGAGATATTATGACCTACATTCACAGATTTTGGAAAAAAGGTACAGTCAGCAAGAAAAGTGCTGAAACTAGCAAAAATGTTTTTTCATGCCAATCGATCCTATTTCATATAAGGATCAAATGACTCTATGGGACCATTTAAGGTTTGAGTACTAGAAATGTCAGAAACAGCAAAAAACTTTTCCCATACATTTTGTACTAAAAATTCCAAAAAAAAATTTGGAACTTTTTTCATGCCATTCGATCCTGTTTCATGTATGAATCAAAACTTTGTATCAGACCATTTTAGGTTTGAGTACTGGAAATGGCAAAAATCTCAAAAAATACTATTCCCACACATTTAGTACTGAAAATTTTCGAAGTCTATTTCTCACATTTTTAGTAGTCAAACCTTAGTGGTCTGATACAAAGTATTGATTCATACATGAAACAGGTTCGAATAGCATGAAAAAAATTCCAAATTTTTTTTTTTGAATTTTTAGTACAAAATGTATGGGAAAAGTTTTTTGCTATTTCTGACATTTCTAGTACTCAAACCTCAAATGGTCCCTTAGAGTCATTTGATCCTTACATGAAATAGGACCGATTGGCATGAAAAAAAAATTTTGCAAGTTTCAGCACTTTTCTTGACGACTGTACCTTTTTTCCAAAATCTGTGAATGTAGGTCATAATATCTCAAAAAGTTATGGATGGTTGCCTAACAACGTTATCTTGTAACTGTAACGGTTAATGTACCTGCCGAACAAAACCCATTTCAAGATTCCACCCTGTATAAGTAATGTTTATCCGTTGTCTAGCACCCATAGTACAAGCTAATGCTTAGTTTGGGGCTAGATGGCGCTGTGTGAATAATGTCCAGGGATATTTATTTATGTCCAGGGATATTTATTTGAAATATTTTAGTGTACGTGATTATCTAAACTCACATATCTATATGTGAATTTAGATACAATTTGTAGCAGTTCATGTAGTTGTAAAACCTACAATGATAATTATTCCCATTTTTTAACCTTATTTCAGCAAAATTATCCTGACAAAGAAAACCTAACCTCTACAAAGAAAAGTGTCCTTTTGCATACATAACACCGTTTAATATAAATAATACGTATCTAACTCCCGTACGTCGCGTTCGGAGACTCAGAATCGAATTACGTCACGTTTATGATGATTGAAATTACATTGGAGTAAGCAGGTTTTGGCAAACGCTTCATTTTGCTTTTATTAAATTCATTGAGAGTGATGCTGTTTTAGGTATTTGTAACGCGTTGGGAATAATCAATAAATTTAACAAATATGTAGTGCTTATCGTATACCATCATTGGTTATCTAAGTGAGTGCACAACTCTCATAGAAGATGAGAATATTAATACCGCACTATTGGGTTCTGGTGTTTCAGCTCATCATTGAAATCAAAGTAAAAGATGAAAATATTTTTCAGTTGATTTAGCAGTTTCAAAATAAAGTAAGGCACAATAAATGTATTTGAAAAATACGAGTAAAAAAACCACAGAAACACAGATTGTTAACAGTAAGATAGACAAAAAGCCAGAAAATTAAAAAAAAGAATACATTATTTATGCCAATTAAAATTATGAGTAAAATAAAATTGTAACTTTTTTGATATTTACAAATACTTACTTACTTCGCTGGCTCAACGAACCGAAGTGGTTCTTGGCCTCCAACAAAATATTGTTCCGAAATAATTTTTAAATGCAATTTAATAAAAAAAATAACAATAATAAAAGAAAGGAACCTCGTTAGGTATGACTTAAAAAAACAATCCTACAAACCCACAAAAGGCTCAATTAATTCCTTAAAAGCGCAAAATACACTCGGGTCGACGAGAACCTATTGATCAAACGGCCTAATGATCGGTAATTATAAATTTATAGGAACACGAAGATAAACAACCTCGTTAGGCTCGATTCAGGCCGCGGTAGATTGGAGGGCATTAATTTAGTTCCTCTCCGATCATGTGGTCTCACTGCGAGCGAATATTGCAAATGTTGAAAAAATATCACATATAAAAAAAGTCATCAGAAATATCCTGGTGCGTAGTTGTAGTTATACAAAACAAATATATATCCTTGGACTAACGCACCAATTTCCAAGCCCCAAACTTAGTTCGTAGCTTTTACTATGGATGCTAGAGAACGGATACTTTTATAAACATTCCTGGTAGGCTAGCCAAGATGCCACTTTAACGAATTCGCCAGACGCTTTCGTAGCGACTTATATTTCCATCCCGCTCATATCAATAGTACGTGTGCGGGAGGGCAATATAAGTCGCGACGAAAACGTATGGCGAATTCGACAAAGTGGCATCTTGGCTAGGGCCCCTGACTCGAGAACAAATGCCGTAGTTCAACAAACAAATATTTATTATCCCATAATTAAATGGAAATAGCAAAAGTTAACTCGAAACACCGACTCTGATTGAATGTAACCAACAGGCAACACCTAAATATCATTATGTGAAAAGTTACGCGGTCACGGAGATTTCGTAGTCGAGTCGTAACACGTTTAGTGTTGGCTACGAAACGTAGCACGCTACGAATGTTGTAGTTTGTTAGGCGTTAGTTAGCTGTATGTATGTATAACGTAGTTCACTAACAGGATATCATTTGGTTATTCGAGTAAAATCATAATAATATAAAAAACAGGTCTATTCAAAATCTTTGAAGATGACTTTCTACCTTACATATTGTGATTATTTCTTTTGTACAACATTTAGTACATTTAGCTTAAACAAATAATTAATTACATATGCCTAGCAAATAAAAAGTGTTCTCATGGTAAGCGGCCACAATCAATTTCGTTCCTATGTGTTTCGTCAACAACTCGCCTGACCCGTGTGGTGACTTTTGGCATAACCTCTAATATTGTTTACCAAACCCGCTAGCAATGAGGCCCCACCACAAAGGAGGGATTCTCTGACCACTAGACCAACGGGCCCGTCAATCCATCTATTTAAAGTTTTACCGACAACCGTATAACGTTTTTTTCCAAACCCGCTAGCAATGAGGCCCCACCACAAAGGCGGCCGGTCTCGTCACAGGCTCTTGTCGACACAAGAGCGCGGAACGAAGTCCCTCGGGCCGACACGCGATAGAAATAACCAACTGTGATTACAGCCCGTATCAGACACTATACAATCTGCGAAAGTTACAATGTCCACTTCTTAGAGTTCCGCACTCAAAGGGTTAAACGGGATTTGATGAATGATACGGGGAAATTGTTAAAAAAAATTATGACACCAGGACGGTTCGCTTTCGGATCCCTGGATTTGCAATAAATGGGTGTTGTATATGTTTAAGTACGTGAAAAGCCCGTTGGTCTAGTGGTCAGAGACCAGACACTATACAATCTGCTGTTAAACGGGATCATTTGCCTCAATGATACGGTGGAATAGTTAAAAAAATAGGACAACAAGAAGTTGCGGTTTCGAACCCGGGTTAAGAGAAATATTGTCGGTGTGCAATATCTGGGTGTTGTATATCTTAAAGTACATATTCCGAATCAAATCAACTCATAAATGTTGACCGATAAAACTCACAGTGCGAAAGTACAACTCGCACTTAACCACTTTTATTTCACTCGGATTGTTGTATTGAGCCGAACTCAATACAAGCCTTCTATTTAGTTTAGTCTGGAACCTCGAAATACTCCTAGTATCACATTGCTAAAAGGAATAGATAAAAATAAGTGTCTCACCTATACCACCATTTTATGTCTGTCTATACATATCATAAAAGTATGTTAATTTATTAATCAATTTGAGGTATTGAATTTATGGCCATAATATATTATTTTACTACCGGCCGCACGCGACTCCGTCCGCGTGTATTTCGGTTTCAGCAAACATAGTGATAGATAGCTTAAAGCCTTCGTCGACGAATGGACTATCCAACATCAATTATTTTTTCAATTCGAACCAGAAGTTTCTGAGAGTAGCACGTTCAAACAATCCAACAAACGCACTATTCAGCCTTATGATATTAGTAGGTATAGAATAATATTATTATCCAAATAACACAAACGCAGGGTTATTAATAATCATGACTCTGACATTGTAAAATTTACTTCAGTCATTTAAATCGTTGCTAACTAATAAGTCCATACTTTTATTTTAGGTGAACCTAAATGTTTTAATCTACAGATGTATTACAACCGTAAAAATATCATGCAGCAACATTTTGCTAATTCCAACCAGTACAGCGTGTGTTGCAATTGTTTGTTGAAATCAGCGCAACATTCTGGAATTTTGTCACATGAATTTTAATTCTGCTGTCTCTTGTATATTTATTTTAAAATACGTGGATTTCACTTTTCATGAGTATTTTTAATTTGGACGGAAATTGTTGATCTTGCTATAATATTATATTATAGGTAACTAGCGGCCGCCCGCGACTCCGTCCGCGTGGATTTCTTTTTTTCGAAATAAAAAGTAGCCTATGTTCTGTCTCAGGGTCTAAAGATTGTCTGTACCAAATTTCATCAAAATCAGTTGCGAGGTTTAAGCGGGAAAGCGTAACAGACAGACAGACAGACAGAGTTACTTTCGCATTTATAATATTAGTTGGGATTAGTTGGGATATAATATTACTTTATTTGTTTGGTTTATTTTATTTGTGAATTATTATTTACAGAGTTATTTTAAGAGAGGAAGAGCTTTGTGGCTTCCACCTTACAGAAAAACTAAATTAGTACTTTGGAACTGTTGTGCTATATTTCTGCTGGTAAGTAAGGTCGCCAGAGCTGGGTCTCAAATTTTTTTTTTTGGGTTGGTGAGTCCATTTGACGAGGAAGGCTCTAAGCTATAATATAACACTATGCGCGTGGTAAGTGAAAACCACGCGGCAAGAGGCGAGCCGCCGCTAGTGTTGTCATAATTTTGCCTATTTTGAACAATCTATAACTTAAAGCTTATCTTCTACGCCGTCTCCGTACTATTTTTATCTCCGTATTACACAACACGGCACGTGTGAAAATATTTACTAAAGTTATTGTCAGATACAAAGTTTATTAACACTTTCGCGTCCGCAACATCTGCCCGCAATGGCGGGACGGCCAATACCAGCCTACGATCAATCACGGGAACAAATCTGAAGCACCTGTTCCGTTCCTTATTCGGGCGATCGAGAGATGGATGTGTTGCGATTACTTCATACTCAGACAGTTGCGGTCTTGTAAACTTCCAGAACGTAATTTGCAAGTATCAAAACTTTTTTGGCTGATATTTGCCTTTCGTCAGGGAGGGTGGTTGAATGAATATGTTTTGTCTTGTCAAGTGGCAGATTTGTGTGCCTACCTGATGGTAATTGGCAAACGTGCAAACACATTGAGAGACAGAGACACATATTATGCGAAGCAACGATAGTGTAACGGGCCCGTTTGTCTAGCAGTCAGGAAATTTGGCTACAAAACCAAGGGTCGGGTTCGAATCCCGCTAGGGGCAAAGTTTTGTGATGAACATCGGCATTTGTACTCAAGTCATGGACGTTTTTTTAAAGTGTTTATGTATGTATTTCCGTTTCCTAGCAACAAGCAGTTGGTGTATTAGTATTAGACCAATGAATTTATTTATTTATTTATTTTGTTATTCATTCAAATACTACTTAATAGTCTTAAATTTCACGATTATTCGCTCCCATGTTTGTAGAGCTTGCTATCAATATTACCATCGCACAGTCAGACAGAGCTATTATAGTAAAGGCAGATTGCATATCTCCATCTTAGCGACCGGTGGTAGAAAGTCAACCGGTCACTTAAATGTCGCGTATTCATATTGGACCAGCTGATAAACACCACTAGCAGTGCTATTCTACATAGATAAGTGTTGTCAAATCGCACAACTGAATCAGATGAATACCAACCAGATTAGAGATGGTAATAGAACTCAGAACTTCCTATTTTAGACACACAGTGGCACCGTTCTAGCCGGTCAAATAGTGCCCAAAATGATAGACACATAAAATTGTGTTGAAGTATGAATAAACCCGAATGAAATCGCCATAGGGTTTATGCGTGTCGTATCTACAAATATGCAGGCATCGGAGTCGTTAGGCCGCGTTTTGCAGTATATTCTCACCTCATCGTTTTTCGGCTGCCAAACGAGCCTCTTTACTGCCCCTATATCACTTGCTGACTGGCGGTTAGCATTTACATTAGAGTAAATAAAAGCTGCAATCTT
The DNA here is from genome assembly GCA_958496325.1 of Nomophila noctuella. NCBI lineage: Eukaryota > Metazoa > Arthropoda > Insecta > Lepidoptera > Crambidae > Nomophila > Nomophila noctuella. The sequence goes on along the minus strand of OY292494.1, from coordinate 9,944,659 downwards.
TGTACAAGTAAATGTTTGCTTTGCCACAAATTGTTACATACACATTTAGATACATCATATTAAACTAGCGGCCGCCCGCGACTACGTCCACGTAGATTTCTGTTTCCGCACACATAGTGTTATTCTATAGCTTAAAGTCTTCCACGACAAATGGACTATCCAACAATTTTTTTTTTAATTCAAACCAGTACCTAGTTCCTATGATAAGCCCGTTTTAAACAAACAAACAGTATATACTTTAGTACCTATATATTATATACAATAGCTAAATGTTGCAAACTGACTACACTTGTGCTTCTACTTTATATATTAGTATAGAAATCTTGCAATATATTATACGTAATTTGATACTTAATATAACTGAAGTTCTCAGTTTCACCCTTAAGTAAGTACCTTTATAGGTTGTTTCGCAACTAAACAAACACCAAATCATTAACATTTTGTTAGTTTCCACTATGCCTCCTTACCCTTAAGTCTTTCTCTCTTAAGTCGGTCCCTCATGTCTGAGGATCGTGGTCAGCATCGAAGTAACATCTAGAGCGGATGATCTGCTTCCACCGGTTCCGGTCCAGCGCGTTCCTCACGACCGCGTAGAATTTGGAGGACGATGAGTCTTTCACTTGATCGGTCCATCTGGTTGGTGAACGACCACGCGATCGTTTGCCTTCGGTGTTCCCAACGACAATCAGTTTTTCCAGATTACCATCGCCTCTGCGCGCTATGTGGCCGAAGTAGGAAAGAATGCGTTGTTGGCATATGGTCGACAAGCGGGTTTTTATTTTCAGCTGACTCAAGATGGAGACATTGGTGCGTTTAGCGGTCCAAGGTATTCTGAGCAAGCGCCTCCAGCACCACATCTCGAACGCATCGATCCTTTGTCGTTCTCGGGCTAAGATCGTCCACGTTTCCACTCCATATAGGAAGATAGGGAATACCAGGGCTCGTATCAATCTAATCTTGGTTTTGATACCAATTCCTCTCTTCTTCCAAATGTTGTTTAAACGGGTCATAGCGTCTTTAGCCATCCCGATGCGCCTTTTTATCTCGGGGACACAGGTGCCATTATTATTACCCTAACGTAATACCCTTAAGTACCTACCCTTATATTATGTAGGTTGTTTCGCGACTAAAGAAACACCAAATCATTAACATTTTGTTAGTTACCACTATGCCTCCGTAACAACTAACAACGTGAAGAGGGAATATTCGCATTCCCTGGAAGCTTGCCAAATGCAACGTACTGCAGTTGTGGGCTGTTAATTTTGCATTTTCCTCCGTAAATAAAGCAAGATGGAGTCTGCACACAACTTGTAACATATTAGCGGTCTTTTGAAAAAAACGCTTAGTTGTCTGGTAAATAACCCAGAAACGTTTTATATCACGTTTTTACAATGATATACAAAAATCCAAAATACACAACCAGCGTCTCAAAAACGTCCCCAAAAAATAAGTGCAGAATGCTCTTATTTATTCAATCTTAACTGCTTAAGGTTTAATTTGCAAATAATAATATTCATAGTTTGACACATAGATTTGCCGAGTTTTTGGTGACAGAATCAACTGTTACTTTTGTTCCAGACTGTGCATCTTGGGTTTTTGTATATCAATAGCTAATTGAGATTGTTCCTCTCGTAAAATTTAATTTGCATTTTCCAATCAATTCAAAACACCTTGGCTAACAAGGGCTACTTAAAACTGCTTTGATAAAAAAAATATCCAGTTTGGCAATCGATCGTAAAATCTTTTACCAGCCAAACACCATCTCCTTAGGCATTTTATATTATTCTTCTCAAGTTTTGTTTTACCGACTAAAAACATTTGAGTTACCAAGTAACTTTTAGCTTTAGTTTTACTCTGCTTCTTTTAAGTTTATTTTCCATCAGGCTTCCTTTCAGAAAACATTGTTTTCTTTGTTATTTTTACATTTGCTGGTAATTTTAGGTAGGTATATTCTTTTTGATTTTATATTCCGCTGTAATATAATATACATGGGCGTACCCAGGTAGGGGCAGGGGGGGGCAGCTGCCCCCCCCTGGATAATGTTGACGTCCATACTAAGTACCTTATCATGTACTTTTGTCGATAAAAATTAAGAAAACATTTTTTTGCCATTTGTTTGTATTAGAATAGAAGGGATTACGTCTGAAGCCGAACTTTGGCGCACGTTTTGGATAAATAAGCAGCAGCAGGATTTTGAAAATATTGGAATAGCGGAGTTAATACAAGAAGCAGATTCTTTTTACCCGAAGGTCAAGATAGCCCTAGAAATTTTGCTGGCAATGCCGTATTCCACTGCTACGATTGAAAGGTCGTTTAGTACACTTAGACGTGTAAAAACGTGGCTAAGATCGACTATGACAGAAGATAGATTGAATGGGCTTTGTATGCTCAGTGTGCACAGAGAATTTGTTAAAAGTATAAGTGATTCTTTCACGGAAGGCATCCTAAATCGTTTTGCTGAAGACCCACGAAAATTACTTTTAAAATAAGTAGCCATTGTATAAGAAGAACTTATATAAAAGATTTTATCTATTTTCATTTAAGTTTTTTATGGTTCCATAGTCTACTAGAAACCCTTATAGTTTCGTCATGTCTGTCTGTCTGTCTTCTCCGCCGTTTCTACACCGATTGCCACGAAAATTGGTGGAGAGATGGATACTGATAATTCAAGAATTGATTTTTAAAATAATCGAAAAATAATTATTTTTTTTTTGGGAGGGGTCCCATACAGTGAAAAGTTAATTCGAAAAAAAAAATCAACGTACCCTATCGTGTGGGGTATCGTTAAAAATGTATTTTTAAATACAACAAATATTGCCTTGAAACCATGTGGATGGAACCCCCCAGTCTCGAGATATATTAATACAAAGTTAAAATTAGAGCGTCCCCCCCCCCCTTAACTTTTGAAATACTAGTACAATAATTCTGAAAAAAATTGATGTATACCTCCAAGTAAGTACTTTCAACGAAAACTATAGCGAACTCTGTATCATACATAGTTATTTTTATACAATTCGACCAACTTATGACGTGCAGTTGCCTTTACTAAATGGTGTGTCAAGCGGTCGGCCCATCTTTTGGCTACGGAACCCTTTCATGGGCGTGTCCGACACGCTCTTGGCCGGTTATTTTATTTTTAAAAACCACCTCACCTAGCTTATAAAAATAAGATTTGCCCCCCCCCCTGGCCCAGAACCTGAGTACGCCCATGATAATATATGTAATAAAGGTATTGTATGTCTCCACTGAAAATGGGATGCAATATTTGTGTACAACGTTGATTATGAAAATGATATGTAAGTAATATCTAGAACGAAAAAACATCCTTAAAAACTAAATTGCGCTACGTAAAATGTTTTTCAAGTAAATTATAGCCACAAAATTTTAGTTCCTTTAATGTTACCAGAGTTATCGAATTGAAATTGCTTTTCAAATTAATTTATTTACAGACTTAATCTTCATTCATTATACGCGAAGTAGAAGTAATTTTGGACGAAATATTATATCAAACGGTTGACAATATACATTTTCAATCAAAGGTCTTGCCTTTTAATTAGTGTAAATGTAGATTAAATTCATTGAGACATTTTCCTTTGTCGTTACACTATAATTTAATTATTAACTAGTTTTATACCGTTTCTTCTATTATATAGCTGTAATTTAGACATAAAACCTATTTCATGGGCACTGTTTACCTAATAAAAAGTATTCTGTGCCTATTATGTTCGTCTCAAAGTAAAAAAAAAACCACCGACAGGTAGGCTATCTATTACTAAAATAAAAAGTAGTAGTATCAACCCAATATTATTCCATTAGAGGGAAAACGCTTTCAACATTTGAAATCATATTTTCGTTACAAAGATGGCTTTTGGCTTAATCACCACGCTTGCCAAATGCGGGTTGGTGATCACAAACCCGAGCTGTGTTCAGAAAAATTTACAAAAAATCCCACCTAGGAAGCGAACCACGGCCCGGTACTTAAACCATCGAAGTGAGTGTTTTTGAATAAAATACAGCCTTGATTTCATTAAAGGTGTCACTTTATATCATGTCATTGTAATAAAATCATAAAATTTTCATACATTCAAATCAAGTTACAAGTAAAAGTTAGTTAATCTGGAGGTAAAAGGCCATCAGCAATCATTTTCTGTCGTTTCGCTTCTTCCCTAGCTCTCTTTTCAGCTTCTTTTCTCTCTTGCTCTTCACGTTCCTCTTGAGCCTTCTTCATAGCCATCTCAGCCAACGTCTTCTGATCCAGCTTGAAGAAGTTAATAGGTTCTTTAGCATATCTGACATCTTTGGCGTTCATATTCTCTATAAACTTGACGTAATTGAACGAACCATCTTCAACATTATAAGTTTTGTCTTTAATAGCCAACCGGATCCAGTCAACAAATTCGATTTCTGAGAAAGGTTCGCCCCACACAGACAGTTCTTGTCTTAGAAGTTCAAAGTCGCAAATGCCAATTTCTTCTTCATCGTGTCCTAAAGCAGCGAAAGCTTTAGTGACGGCTAGTTCAAAGTCATCTCCCCATGCCATCTTTGCTTCTATCATGAAAAGCCATTCGTGATACTCAACTGTGTCAACATATTCGTCTTCCAAGAAAGTTTCAAACAGCTGCCGTATCTCCGCTGTTTTTGGATTGAAGCCTAGTTTCCTTAGCATCAGCGGAATAGCTTCTAATGGCACCTGTAAATGAAATTTTAATAAAGGACTTTTAAAACTTCTTTTAAATATGCCTAGGAAGGTATAATTCATGCATGTATTTTTGTATTTTAAACTGACATACCTTATCAATATTTTCTTCGTCGTGTGCTTTAAACATTTCTTTGAATCTGGCTAAGTCCTCATTGTTGAAACAAGCAGGTGGCGGTGGGGGCCTCTTTGGCTTAGGTGGAGGGCCCACCATTCCCTTCGGCGGGGGAGGTGGTTTTGGCTTTTCTTTACCTTTCTTTGGACCCATTGTTAGTACTCACACACCTTAAATTTAAACTATTGACAAATGGTGATCTTAAATCATAGGCTTGACAATTTTGAGCTTAAAATCTAAAATAAATAAATAATCTAAATCATGACATGTTTTGACACATTATTGACAGCATGATTCAGCTTTTTAATTTTATAGCTTAGCATGAGGCTTATGTACTTATTTAACTTTTGTAAAATCGTCGGGTACATCACCGTCATGTGGGTCCCCGTAGATCCAGTTAAATAAATTATGTCCACCAAATCCATTAAAAATGAAAAGAATACCTATTTGTTTTTACAAAAACAACAAACTACTCCTACCTACATAGGTAGATGCGATTATTACCACGTGCCAATGTCCCAATCGTCCGCTAAATTGTTTCCAGGAAGCCGGTCAACGCAAGCAAAAGGGAATTTGGCCCAAAACAACAATTTAAGCTCCCAAACGCCGCAATTACAATTACGTTACGAGGCGAAAATCAAACCGCGAACACAAACAGTCCACTGGCGGCCAAACAAGCGATCCGGAAAATAGTGTCCGAAACTGTGACCTCCACTCGCGCGATGTACGCTGTCCATTTTAATTAGACCCCCACTTGTTTGCACAGCGCAAGCAATAGAGTAGCACACTTAAATGGCACTGCAAACGCTCGAATCCAGCCGGGACGTAATTCGATTCACGACGATATAACCTTTAATTTCGACGAAGGTAATGACGAAATTATTACCCAGGGTCCCGATAAATTGCCAGAAAATGTTCTGAAATGGCCAAGTTTTAGAGGAATTTTAACTGTCGGCAATTCGGTAGGTATTGTTCGTCCGACATCAGCGAAGCTCGGTATCAAAAATACATTTAGGTGAGATAGTGCCACCCCATAAAGTTAAAAGCAATTTTAATGTAGGTAAGCCGCCACATGAGAGAACCTTTTATGCTAAAAGTGATCTATAATCATAATAGAGTATGACGAGACATTAAAGACAGATATCACCTTTAGCAGGTAGGTACTGCTGATCTGCAGTACCTAACTTCCTTTTGCTTACTTAGATTACGACTAGAAAAAGATGGAGATGATCGTGTGTGGAATCTAGCTGATCTTGTCGACTCTTTGCTCCAGCTACAGAAAAAAAATATCTGTAAACGTCTTTTGGCTTTTACAGCCTACTTACAGTGTCAAGATGGCCAACTTGTTGCACACATCTTAGGAAAACATTTGAATAGCTCTTTATCGCAATAATTCATCTGAGAAATAACTTATGGATAAACCCAGATTGCCTGCCGTATAGCGTTACTTTGGCCAGCGATGTTTAGGAAGATGGCAAGAAAAAACACATCCCAATTCCTCGTGCCTGCACCAAACTTAGAACTAGGCAATCTCCCAATTTTTTTAGATTAATATTACTGTGTTGTGTTAGGCATTGAAACATTTGATCTGATTAAATGCATAATATTATTTATTTATTTAAGCTATGATAAGGTCCTACTGGCACACTCAGATAAAAAAATAATATGTATTAGATCTGAAAATCCAGACATCAAAATAATAACCACCTTTTCGTGATATCAACTATTTCATTAAATTAATGATCAAGAAATGGGTTTTTATTTACCTTCTAGTTATAAAAATTGTATGACATTTTTTTCTCTTTCTATAAAAATCATTTGCCAATTTACAATAAAACTTTTTTAATATTTTTACTATGGACTCCATTCGGTATCTATCACCAAAACTTTTTTCGGACCAAATCTTCTGACACACCGCTGACCTGTCAATGTCACTCATGTTGTGACATTTCTGTGTTGTGCGGCGTGCACGTGTGGAATGTGTATGTGGCTTTTAAAAAGGTTTAATCAGTAATTCTTACGTCGAATAACCAAAATTGCTAATTTTGGACAAGAAAATAAATCCGCCACAATGTCTGATGGTCAATTCAGTGATTATGAAGAAGAAATAAGTGTTAAGGTTAAATCTGTCCGGGTACGTACAATTTTGCCTCTTACTTTTAATGGAAATAAAATAACTCGTGTGCATTTTATTATTAAAAGATCGTCGTAAAATTTTATCTGCTTACATATAAATCTGTAAAGTTTTTGTAAATTACCGTCTGCCTTATTTAGACCATAGTCTTCATAGTAAAATACTTAGTGAAATGAGTCCCCTACTATAGGTATCCATTTCAAAAGCAGACCTTATTGTAATTAGTCTTTGTCTATATTAAGTGTTTGTGGATGTATATGGCATTCTATGTGGAATAATGTGAGTACAAATGTTTCAAATATCAATAATTGTTTTTCCAGTTTGCACCATTACCGGTGATTGAAAAAGAAGTTAAAAAAGATAGCAGTGAAGATGAAGGTCTTGACTCTGATGATTTTTTCTATGACTCGGATGACCCTACTGAAGGTACAAGGAGGAAGGAGCATATCAACACTCAAGCACCTTCAAGCAAAATCAGCTCGTACCAACCAACTGAGAAACTGTTCAAAAAATACATAAACAAGATCAATGTTGATAAATACGAACCAATAATGTCAAGTAACACGGAGAAATTTATGAATCAAAATGACAGGAAACTGGATAATGAGAGAATCAGAAATAAAGATAAACATGACCGAGCTACAGCTGAACAGGTAATGGATCCACGAACTAAAATGATCTTATTCAAACTACTAAATCGAGGGATAATACATGAAATAAACGGATGCATATCAACAGGGAAAGAGGCGAATGTTTACCATGCAACTTCAAAAGATGGCAGAGATTTTGCTGTTAAAATCTTCAAAACTTCAATATTGGTATTCAAAGATCGAGACAAATATGTATCAGGGGAGTACAGATTTAGAAATGGTTATTGCCGATCTAACCCTCGTAAGATGGTAAGGACTTGGGCCGAGAAAGAAATGAGAAATCTTGTTAGAATGTATAATGCTCAATTGCCTGTCCCAGAACCTATTATCCTACGTAGCCATGTTTTGGTTATGACGTTCATGGGAGAAGGTGGCTGGCCATCTCCTAAACTAAAAGATGTTGAAATATCGCAGTCCACGGCCCGATTGCTTTACAGAGATTGTATTACAATGATGTGGAAAATGTTTAATATTTGCAAACTTGTACACGCTGACTTATCTGAGTTCAATATGTTGTATAATAAGGGTAATTTGGTTGTTATTGACGTATCACAATCAGTAGAACACGATCATCCTCATGCATTTGAATTTTTGAGGAAGGATTGTACAAATGTGTCCGATTTCTTTAGAAAGAAAGGAGTTGCTACTTTGACAGTGAAGGAGCTGTTTGACTTTATAACAGACTCCTCAATAAATGAAAATAACTTAGAAGAGTGTTTGGAAAAGTTATCAGAAAAAGCAGCTGCAAGGAATTTTGATGAGATGACAGCACAGGAGCAAGTTGAAGAGGAAGCTTTCAAGAATATTTACATTCCCAAGAGGCTTACAGAGGTATGTAATTCAATTGTAATTGTTGTTATGTATTATGAGTTATATGTATTTGATACTAGCTTTCCGCCCGGGGCTTCGCCTGCGTGGAATTCGGTTTTATTTCCTTTGGGAACATCTTTTTTTTCGGAGTAAAAGGTACCCTCTTATTTAATCCGGACTTCTAACTTTACGTCTGCAAAATTTCAAAATCCAATCAGTTCTTTAGTTACAGCATGAGAGCGGAACAAACAAAAAAACAAACAAACTCACTTTCGATTTATAATAGTAGTTAGGATAATATTTATTATGTGTCCTTACTCAACTTGCTTTACTATGCAATAATTATATGAGATAAAAATAGATTTAACACTTTTTGTGAGAATTATCTTTTAAAAATATTTTACATCACATTTCAGGTAATCAATTATGAGAGAGATATAACCAAGGCGAAGACAGGAGACACTGATGACTTGGCGTACAAGAAGATTGCTGGATTCAATGAAGATCTCACAGCCACCATTGACAAACCTGACATCCTGCAGCATGATGATGTATCTGGATCTGATTCGGGGTCGGAATCAGATGAGGAAGATGATGATGAAGAAGGTGCGTAGTTGCATTGAGTTTTACTTTTTTTTTACCCTTAAACGGTCATAACATGACCAATTTTTTCATTGGTTTTCCACCTAAGTCGAGGACGTAAGGTTTGATTTAAGGTGGGAACTATTTTCCCTATATCCGATTTAGGGTTAATACATTCAATGACAACAATATTTATTCTGTACTCATCATCATTTTAGCGTTTCCCCCGGTTGCATCCTCGGCCATTGCATCAGAGCCCAGGGTACTATACTATGATGCTGAATTTCTTTTTACAGTAGTATTGAAGTCAAAGTCATTTTATTTTGCAATCAGATTAATAGAGGAACTCTTTTGCACATTACATCTTTTTAAAACTACTTAAGGCCACAAGAAACTCAACAGTTTTTAACAACATGTTCATATACATATTTTTAACATATTTAAAATTTACTATGTATACCGGGAAATGCATGCAACTATACTTAATATTAATAATTGATGCTAGTGTAATTTGTAATAAATGTTTAAACTAGTAAAGTATCTAAATTCTCAAAACCTGTTGTTTAAAATATGAAATCATACTTCAATTCCAGGAACTAAGTTCAAGAATTCAGCTCGGCCCAGAGATGAGTCCCCTGATAGTAAAAAAGCAAGGAAGAAGGCTGTCAAAGAAGAAAAGGCAGAAAAGAGGAAAAGTAAAACTAAAAAACACGTAAAGAAAAGACGTGACAAGGGCCATGGTAAAAAATAAGTTGCTATTTCAATAGATACAAGAGGAAAGATAATAATTTTATTATTATTAAGTGTAAATGTTGTATTTACAATAAATTGTATATTTATACCACCAGGTAAGAAAGTTTTTATTGAACTAGTTTACAAAAAAAAATATTTTTGAAGGGATTATGCAAGTTTTCCTTATTATTAAGTACCCATTAGTAAATGAAATGAAACTCTTCATTTTACTTCATATTTATATATTTTTTTGAAATATAATAGGCAAATATTTATGCCTGAACACTTAACAATGTCAATTCTTAAACAATGAAAGTGAACTCCAGGACCTTAAATGTTCCTAATTTATTTAGACATTGAAATCGTTGAATGCGCATTAATCTTATCTAGTAATATTTATCGTACAGCTCTTCGAAAATGGCAATTCCTTCTGGATGATAATTTTCAAGTATTGAAATTTCTTTGTCGATGTTCAAGTAGATGGGTTTTGTGTTTGTAAATGGCTCCCAGCTATGAGATATTACTTCTGAAGATTTACTCCTGAAATAATAAAAGTCTATGTTATGAACATTTAATGTATTCAATACAAAATATGAATACTGAAAGTTAAAATAAACCTTAAGCATCACATAATTTTTAGATATATTACTATTTGTACATACCCATTTTTATCCAAGTTAGCAAACATTTGGACGATCCTCTTTACATCTGCACTGGGTACAGGAATGGGTTCTCTGAAAATAAACAAAATCACAAAATCAAACGTGTACCTACTATTTTCCATAGACGCCAAACAGTATTTAAATTATTCTTGTTCCTAGCGTTTATCCCGTTTCTATGCGGGGTCCGCTTTGACCGTGATCCAGGATTTGGCAAGTCTGGTTATTACAGTGAAGCGACTGACATCAGATCTTCGTAGCCCATAGAGGGGAACCAGACTGATTGGATCACAGTATTTAAATTATTAAGAATAAGAAATCTTTTTAGATTTTGGAGACAAGTTAGTCTGACAACACGGTTCCGCGATGTTTGGCAATTTATTTTTAATGGAAGATAATTAAGCCGAATTGACGGAAATTTTGTAAAAAAAATAATGCTTTTTCTGAAATGCATGCGACAATGGCCGCTGAACTTCGGTCGCGTAATTTCAGCCTAGTGTGTCCCTACACTTAGACACATTCTAAAGATATATTCAATAAACAGATGTCGATTTTAGAACAAATAGAGACTACATATAATTTTAAATAATATTTATTTTCGTCTTACCCAGTCTTGATGAAGTCAGTAAACATCTTCACCATTCTTTTACGCACGGACCAATCTGTCTCATCATTAGTCTTAAAATTATCGGCATCGATTCTAATTACATATGAACTGTCGTCGCCGTGCAATGTTCCTTTCTTCACTATTCCCATCATATTTTTTACTAAATTTATATTTCCTTCATAAGAGAACTGATACACGTATACCGGTACTTTAATTGATTGAAGTTTCGCCGCTATCCAAATACCGGCTACAAAATCTATATCGCTGAAGAAATCTTCCAACAAATCAACAAAATTATCATCAGTTAATTTCTCTAAATAAGCCGAAGTTAGTTTGTTATTAAATTCTTCCTTTTCGCTGGAATCTATCTCACACGGCCAAACCTTTGTAAAATCTCTCTCCTCCATTACTTTGTTCAAAGCTTCGGCCTTCATCAAACTCGTAAGGACTCCTTCTTTTGTACAGAAGCTCCTGATCACTGGCACTTTATTGAAGTTACCATCTTTGAGTAGTGCGTATGGACTTACAGTTAAGAATGCATCATTATTCCCAAAATCTTTTTCTATAACCGGTACAAATCCAAAACAAAGTCTTTCAGGATAAGATTGTTCTGCTGCTGCAAAGCTGGCTTTCACAAGTTCTTCCGATGTTTTGTTCATTAAAAATTTGTACATACTATCCTTGTCCTCTAGCGAATCCTGATAGTCAAGTAATTGCATGAATTTCTGTATCAAAACCATGGGCTTTAAATTTAAAGCCCAATGATTGAGATTGGATCCAGATTGGGCAATCGCTTTTTGAAACAGACCTTTTGCTCTAGGAGACACGGTCAGGTAGTCAACAGACGCGGCGCCGGCGCTTAATCCCATAATGGTGACATTGTTGTAATCTCCTCCGAATTGGCTGATGTTATTTTTGACCCATTCCAAAGCTTTAACTTGGTCTTTCAAGCCCATGTTGCCAGCTGCTTCTGGAATATCTAATGATAGAAATCCTAGCACGCCTAACCTGTAGTTAATAGTAACAACTACCACATTCTTTTCTACCAAATAGTCGGGGCCTGCCATTCCTTTTATTGTACCACTGCCGGTCACGAATCCTCCTCCATGGATATAGACTACCACGGGAAGTAGAGGTGCTTCCGAGCTCTCAAGGTGAGGTGTGTAAACATTTAAGTAAAGGCAGTCTTCGTTACCCGATACTATTTCTTTGTTACGGAAATCAACCTGGCAGGAAATGTTATTCGGATCACATTTGGTCGCATCTCGCACGTCCTCCCAAGGGTCTGGTGACTGAGGACTCTGCAAATATAGCAAATCGTAAATTTAATTATACTTATAAGTAAAATAAAATATTCCTCAGTCATTTGGACTATCTTCGTGTAACATCTGCGCTTAAAAGTTCTATATCGCTATCATAGTTATGCATGAATCTTTATTGAAATGTGTGCATCCTCATTAGATTACAAAGGTACAGGATTTTGATAAGCAAGTGATGTCATGGATAATTATATAATTTTTTATTGATTTCTAAATCAGTGTGCTGTTTAAAATGTCAGAAACATTGATGCTCAAAATGATATCTTGATATCAAAATTGATATTTAATTGGAAAATTGCTTTTATCAATCATTGATAAGATGATAGCAGATCAAATACCCCCTACACTTATACCCGTTTTGTCAACCCGCTTGGTGTAATGGTCAAGAGGTAAACTATTAGACAAACATATTGAATGCATGAACATGTCTGTGTGTCCTGGTCTGGGTGTTATATGTATCTATTTAAGTATATTTGTAATACTACTGTTTTTTCTGATATCTGTAACACAAGTGCTTTAGCTTCTTAACACGGCGGCAGATCAATGTACTTACATAATTATGTAGGTACATACGTGATGTTGTGAGATATTTATTTAATTATTTATTCAACTATAAATTATGGTTGCATATAAAAGTTTCTTAAAATTTGGTTGGTTAGTAGGCTACTATGTATAAAATTATATAGTTTTGGGTTGTCGCTAACCACACCATTAATACCTATTTCAAACAATTCCGTCAAAGACTCTTTCCATTTGTAAAGATGTATGATCATGATTAAACAATACTACTCGGCTTACCTTAAACCGCAAATCTCCTACAGGTGGTTTGGCGTATGGAATTCCTAAGAATTCGTAATATTTAAATCCACTTTCCGTCACTGAAATCCCACCTTCTAAAGCACCTTGGGTTATTGTCACGGTAGCCATTTTCAAACTTCTTTGCTAATAACCTAATATTATATAAAAATTAAAACGATTATTAAAATCTCTTTGCCACTTTATTGGAAATAATTTATTGCATTGCGATCTATTGTGATTACACAAATCATATTTTTATCGCGAACGCTTCTTGATATAGTATTTCATTATCTGGACCGGCATGATAATCGATAATATGGTCTGATGTACCTACATACGTTAGTAGATAAATTAATGTTTATCGATGAACACTTCAATATTAAATTCATTTTTCGCGGTTGTATACAAGTATGATGACTATTTAATTATTATTATGCATTTAACTGACTAACTTGTTGACATTATTCATACATTTCTAAATCAAACATTATTTTAATACATATGTATTTATAAATATGAAACAATCTTTACTTTCGCGGTCATCAGGGATTTCTTTTTAAATTTGATTCCAAACTAAGTTGTCTAATGTTTAAGCGGTAGAAATTAAAACCTACCTACTTATTTATGAAAGTATTATGACACTAAATGTTTTCACAACTTTAGTGTGTTATCCTACTACTATTATAAAGGCGAAAGTTTGTAAGTATGGATGTATGGATGTTTGTTACTCTTTCACGAAAAAACTACTGAATGGATTTGAATGAAACTTTACCACAATATAGCTTATACATCAGAATAACACATAAAAGTATCAGCCTATTAATGTCCCACTGCAGGGCAAAGGCCTCCATCGTTTGAAATCATGTTTTTGTAACAAAGATGGGATTTGGTTTATTCAACACTAGCGGCCGCCCGCGACTCCGTCCGCGTGGATTTCTTTTTTTCGAAATAAAAAGTAGCCTATGTTCTGTCTCAGGGTCTAAAGATTGTCTGTACCTAATTTCATCAAAATCGGTTGCGAGTTTAAGCGGGAAAGCGTTACAGACAGACAGACAGACAGAGTTACTTTCGCATTTATAATATTAGTTGGGATGCTTGCTAAGAAATTGTTAAGAAAGTTTCTATTAAATAATTGAGGGTTATAAAATAAACTGTTAGACATCGATTAACAAACGTTTTTATATTTTTATATCTTTTCACATAAATACATTCAACAAAGCTACAAAATTAATACTACAATTTAATATTTCTAAAGGGTATAATTTAATATCAGTAATGTTGTAATTTTGTTGTCACTGCTCACGTTAATTCGTATCTAATAAGGCAAGTCGCACTTAGCTATAATAATAGGTCTTTTATAACTACGCCTAACTACCCCTAAAATAATAATATCGCTTCAATTTACATAATATCAGTCACAACATTTTCAAACGAAAATTATCTTTGGCTGATGAGTGATACTTTTGATCTACTGCTAACCGAAATAAACCAATAATAAAGCTACGTCTACAACTTAAGTACTAGTAAGATTCGTTAGAGCATAACTTATCACATGCCATTACAATAATTTTGTACTAGCGAGCACCTAAAGCACTTGGAACAGTCCCACAGCACTAACTATGGCAGAGAGGGAGTATCGTGGAGGTTTTTAGTGGGTATAACCCCACCCTCACTCGGGTTGGAGCAGCGTCCTTTTCAGGACGCCGGGAGTCCTACACACCACCCTGACCCCCGTCAGGTGTGACGGCGCGTAAAGCGTTTTCCTCAGCGTAAACAAAAAAAAAACACAATGATCGGATGGAGGAGGATCACGTGGCGAACCGCCATTTGAGGCCGATGAAGCAGAGAGATCGGAAGACGAACATGATGGTCATCATGACGCAGACGGAGGTCCTCTCGATGTCTAAGTACTTGAGTAGGACGTCTAGTTTGGTGAAGTTTTTAATTATGTATCATGTAAAATAGTATAATATACATATGCCTAACAACTTCAATGAAAGTGAACTCTTAAACCTTAATGTTCCCAATTTATTAAGTTTAAATCATGGAATTCATTTTATTATTCTTATTAATTATCCTTAATGAAATATTTTTCGTACAGCTCTTCGAAAATGGCAATTCTATCTGGATGATAATTTTCAAGCAGTGAAAATTCTTTGTCGATGTTCAAGTAGATGGGTTTAGTGTTTGTAAATGGCTCCCAGCTATGAGATATTACTTCTGAAGATTTGCCCCTGAAATAATAAAACTCTATGTAATGAACTATTAAGTTATTGAAAACAAAAAATGAATACTTAAAGATAAAATAACCTACATAATTTTTTGATATATTACTATTAGTACATACCCATTTTTATCCAAGTTAGCAAACATTTGGACGATCCTCTTTACATCTGCACTGGGTACAGGAATGGGTTCTCTGAAAGTAAAATAAATCACAAAATCAAAATTGTACCTGTTTCAAAACACGCAACAGTATTTAAAGTATAAAGTCTGTTTTATTTCTTTAAAACAAAACAGACTTTAATTTGTATCTATTCAAAATATTTAGTTTCGTCTCACCCAGTCTTGATGAAGTCAGTAAACATCTTCACCATTCTTTTACGCACGGACAAATCTGTCTCATCAGTATTCTTATAAACATCAGCATCGTTTCTAATAACATATGTACTGTCATCGCCATGCAATGTTCCTTTCTTCTTAATTCCCATCAAGCTTTTTACATAATTTATATTTCCTTCATAAGAGAACTGAAGCACGTATACTGGTACTTTAACTGATTGAAGTTTCGCCGCTATCCAAATACCGGCTACAAAATCTATATCGCTGAAGAAATCTTCCAACAAATCAACAAAATTATCGTCAGTTAATTTCTCTAAATAAGCCGTAGTAAGTTTGTTGTTAAATTCTTCCTTTTCGCTGGAGTCTATCTCACACGGCCAAACGTTTGTAAAATCTCTCTCCTCCATTAATTTGTTCAAAGCTTCGGGCTTCATCAAACTCGTAAGGGCTCCTTCTTTCGTACAGAAGCTCCTGATCACTGGCACTTGATTGAAGTTACCATCTTTGAGTAGTGCGTATGGACTAACTGTTAAGAATGCATCATTATTCCCAAAATCTTTTTCTATAACCGGTACAAATCCAAAGAAATATCTTTCAGAACAAGATTGTTCTACGGCTACACTGCTGGCTCTCAAAAGTTCTTCCGATGTTTTGTTCATTAAAAATTTGTACATACTATCCTTGTCCTCTAGCGAATCTTGATAATCCAGTAATTGCATGAATTTATGTACCAAATCCATTGGCTTTAAATTTAAAGCCCAATGATTGAGATTGGATCCAGATTGGGCAATCGCTTTTTGAAACAGACCTTTTGCTCTAGGAGACACGGTCAGGAAGTCAACAGACGCAGCTCCGGCACTTAATCCCATAATGGTGACATTGTTGTAATCTCCTCCGAATTGGCTGATGTTATTTTTGACCCATTCTAAAGCTTTAACTTGGTCTTTCAAGCCCATGTTTCCAGCTACTTCTGGAATATCTAATGATAGAAAGCCTAGCAGGCCCAACCTGTAGTTAATAGTTACAACTACCACATTCTTTTCTACCAAATAGTCGGGTCCTGTCATACCTTTTATTGTACCACTGTTGTACACGAATCCTCCTCCATGGATATAGACTACCACGGGAAGTAGAGGTGCCTCTGTACTCTCTAGGTGTGGTGTGTAAACATTTAAGTAAAGGCAGTCTTCGCTACCCGATATTATTTCTTTGTTGAAGAAATCAACCTGGCAGGAAATGTTATTCGGATCACATTTGGTCGCATCTCGCACGTCCTCCCAAGGGTCTGGTGACTGTGGACTCTGAAAACGTAGGAAATCGTAAATTTAATCATACTTTTACGTAAAATAAAAGACTACCCTAAGTCGTAGCAGAGTTACCTACTTTCACATTTACAATTTTAGTAGGGATAATTAAAAAGTGTAAGTTAGATTACATAGGTCCAGGATTTTGATAAAGTGATGTCATGGTTAATTATAAAATGATATTTTAGTGATTACTTAATTAGTGTGCTGTTTAAAATGTCACAATCATGGACGCTTTAGATCAGTGATTCCCAAAGTGGTCCAGGTAGACCCCCAGGGGTCCACGAAAGACTTGCTGGGGGTCTACGTAGGCGTGAATAAAAATTGGGGGTCCATAAGATGTTGATGGGGGTCCACGAAAATTTATCTGCTTTTGTTAGTTAAGAGCAAAAATGTAAGCATTTTTTAAATAACGGCCTACCTACTTGTTAGGCTATTTTAGGCTATTTAGTCTAGGCTGCCACTACAATCTCAGAAAATTGTCAAAACGTGTGATAATATCGTATAAGAATATTCCAAAGCCAATTAATATTTCTTAAATAACCAAACAAGCAAAACCCTCCCATTGCAGTCGCGTAAAAATAAGTCAAAAACGCTAGGAACCATAAACCCACATTACTAATAATAATAGTTGAGTTATTCAACTGATTTTAAAAGTTATTATATACTAAATCCATTGCATTATGTAAAAAAAACTAAAAATGTCCATCAGTGGGAGAAGTTATGAAGTGGACGTTGGGAATAATCCCTAAGCCACAATTTTTTATAGTTCAATAAAAATTGGAGTAATCAGAATCGAACATTGATCATGGGGTATTTGTGTAGAAAAATAAAATTCGAAATCCCAAAATTGACCACTAAAACGATAAGTAACATTTCATCAAATCGAAGATTTCACGCCCTCCGTATGTTTAAAATGTAGGTATTATTATTATTATTGTGGGTACTCTTACGAGATCACGGGTCCACAGGGACCCGGTCCTTTGAAGCATGCGTGGGGCCAAAGCCAACAGCGCAGAGGCTTTTTTGTACCATTTGATCTAGATGAGATGAGTACATCTGCCAGGTTCTATCTCTGACTAAATACAGATCTAGTCAAAGACAGCACCTGGCAAATGTTAGAACTATTGCAAAATTAAAAGAAAATCTAATCCGGTTCTATTGAGTGTAGTTTGATGGATTGGTTAACTGGGTTATTGATTGAGACATCGGACGTCTGCCATGCAAATTGTCTCAAATACTTGTCTCCTAGCAGACGGTGACTTGCCTCCATTCGGATGGGCCCCCGAAAATAGCCACCGCTCTAAGCGGCCATGTCGGTCGCGGGTGGCACGAGAGCAACATTGTCGTGGTCGGCTCAGGGTGTTGAGAGGTGTACACCGCTTTCTGCTCGGTGGTTGCCCACCTCACCAACTCGCGTCTTACGCATATTTCACTTCCACCCTGCAAGCATATAGCTCTTGCGCTTCACTCTGGACGGCCAATTAAGGCAAGCCAGAGGCGGGGGAGAAGATGGTAAAGTTCCCCCGGGAGGTCTCGGGTCCGTGGTGTCGCCACACACCAACAACTTGCCACAAGCTGCCCTGCGGTGACTGATTGCATTGATGGAAGTTGTAATTCCTCAAAGAGGAGCTCCAACTTCCACCAATGGGCGATTATTATTATTATTATTATACTACCATTTTTCAATTTTATTTGACCTATCGAAATACGGAGTGTACCTGTGTTCATTTACATCACATTAACCACGTGTTTTACCAACCATTATGAAAAACATTTTAGTCTCACGAGTTTTCCAAAATCGTCTTAAAAATTGGACTACCCATACAAAAAGACCAAGTTACGTGGCGGTCTTTGTATGAAAGTTGATTTTGTTTATGCGTATTTCGAACAGCCATTGAATAAATATTATGTCGTTCGAAATGGTTGGTAGTACACATGGTTGAAAAGATGTAAATGTTTACAGTACATCCTGTGAACTCAGAAGCGACACAATTTTATATTTTTTGGCAACTTTATGAATGTGGTAAATATTTTGCAGCGGGGGGGGGGGGGTTTCCACCGAAACCAGTAAAATAATGAAAGTGGTCCACGAGAAAAAAAAGTTTGGGAACCACTGCTTTAGATGGTATCATTATATGAGTTATATTTAAGTAATTGGAAAATTGCTTTTATCAGACATTGATAAGATGATAGTACAGATCAAATGATTTCTTAGCTACACCTATGTGCAACTCATTATGATGGTTGCAATAATTAATAAAAGTTTCTTATAATTTAGTTCATAAGTAGACTAAGTAATACACTGTAAGGTTTTGCGTTGTCTGTTAAGAACTACACCACCTATTTAAAATATAATAAATTTAAAATATAATATAATAAAGCTTAAGAGTTTGCTTGTTTGTTTGAACGTGCCAATCTCGGGAACTACTGGTTCGAATTGAAACTTTATTTAAGCGTTGGATAGTCCATTAGTCGAGGAAGGCTTTAAGGTTAAAGATATACATAGTATGTATAACACTATGTGTGCGGAAACCAAATTCATCGCAGACGGAGTCCCGGGCGGCCGCAAGTGTAAAATAATTAATATTTGTAAATATGTTATCATGATTGATGGGCCCATTGGTCTAGTGGTCAGAGAACCTGGCTACAAAACCAAGGGTCAAGGCTTCGAATCCCGGTATAGGGAAAATGTTTGTGTGATGAACATCAACATTCGTACTTAAAGTAAAGTAAAGTATGTAGGTCTTTCCGTTCCCTAGCATCCATAGTACAAGCTTCGAGCTTAGTTTGGGGCTAGGCAATTGGTGTGTTAGTCCAAGGCATTTATTTATTTATGATAACACAGTTTTTCTCATCTTACCTTAAACCGCAAATCTCCTACAGGTGGTTTGGCGTATGGTATTCCTAAGAATTCGTAATATTTGAATCCACTTTCAGTCACTGAAATCCCACCTTCTAAAGCACCTTGCGTTATTGTCACGGTAGCCATTTTCAAACTTCTTTAATATTTATAAAATTATTAAAATTAAAACTATTATTAAAATCTTTACTATTTGCTACTTTATTGGCAATAATTTATTGTATTTTAACGACCTACTGTGATTACACAAATCATGTTTTCATCGCGAACACTTCTTGATATAGTATTTCATTATCTGAACCGGCATGATTATGTGGTCTGATGTACATACGTTAGTAGATAAATTTATTTATATCGATGGACAGGCATATTTGGTACGAGCCGAGTAAAGCGGCTCTAGGTGCTCCACTATGGAGCTACGTAATATTAGATCTTGGTAATCCTAAGTCCTTCAGTATTATAAAGAGGAAAGGTTTGTGTTTTAGTATGTAACGAATAAATTGAAAAACTACTGGAGCGATTTCAAAAATTCTTTTCACCATTTTAAAGCTACATTCACCCTAAGTGTCGTAGTAATTGCGTTTGGAAAAATCTTCACTACCTAATGCCCAACCCGGGAATCGAAATTGTTAAGAAAGTTTCTATTAAATATTTATAGGGTTATAAAAATAAACTGCTAGACAGAGATTAACAAACGTTTTTTATTGTAAAAATGCATTGTTATCTTTCACATAAATACATTCAACAAAGCTACAAAATGAATACTACAATTTAATATTTCTAAAGGGTATAATTTAATATCAGTTACGTTGTAGTTTTGTTGTCACTGCTCACGTTAATTCGTATCTACTAAGGCAAGTCGCACTAAGCTATAATAATAGGTCTTTTATAACTATGCCTAACTACCCCTAAAATAATAATATCACTTCAATTTACATAATATCAGTCACAACATTTTCAAACGAAAATTATCTTTGGCTGATGAGTGATACTTTTGATCTACTGCTAACCGAAATAAACCAATAATAAAGCTACGTCTACAACTTAAGTACTAGTAAGATTCGTTAGAGCATAACTTATCACATGCCATTACAATAATTTTGTACTAGCGAGCACCTAAAGCACTTGGAACATCACAATGATAGATCGGATGGAGGAGGATCACGTGGCGAACCGCCATTTGAGGCCGATGAAGCAGAGAGATCGGAAGACGAACATGATGGTCATCATGATGCCGATTTCGAACCAAACGGAGGTCGTCTCGATGTCTAAGTACTTGAGTAGGACGTCGGGTTTGGCGAAATGGCAGTAGACGTCCTTGCAGTCGAGGGGGCTCCGGCCGAAGCCGAAGATGGTGAGCACCATGGCGACGACGCCGCAGCGGATGAAGGACATCTTCATGACGATGTTCATGAGCAGCGGGATGCGGTGCGCGAAGTCGAAGCCGTAGATGGCGAGACCGAGGAACGGAGCGATTGCCGCCGGCCCGATAGCGCAGCCGTTCTGAAAGTAAACAAATAAATGAAGGATTTAACCAGAACAACGTTATTCACGCATTAGTACCTAACAGGCTAAATAGAACTTCACCAAACTCTAGTTTGGTGACATTGCAACAATCAAAGCGTCTTCTCCCTTTTATATTCTGTGAAAACTTTAATGATCCCAAGTCATCGAAATTTTTATTTTCATTACTCTCATAACTCTCATAGCCATTATATTCTGCGTTAGCAATTTTCTTCCTACCAAGTCATTTTATCTCACTCTTGTATTACTTTCTTACGACGCTGGCTCAGCCACTCTGCTCTATTGTGCGCCGACTGTCGCCAGTCTACACGCTGCAGCTGAACTAGATCCTTCTCGACCTGGTCCACCCAGCGAAATCTGGGGCGTCCTACGTTCACCATACTTTATTATTTACTATTTAAAATTTTTTAGTTGACTCTCACCCGAACATTGAAGACAGATCCGATGGCCAGTCCCATGCCCTCAGCCACCAACGAGACCACATTCCCAATAAGGCAGAATGCTATAAACCGCTCTACGCTGAAAGGCACGCCAGCCATGAAATAGACAATGGTGCAGAAGAGCACGTTCAGGGTGACTTGGACCGGCAGCTTGGAGACGGTGAGCGCGGCGTAGTAAGGAGTCAGGCTGTACCAGCGGTTGAAGTGTTCCTTTTTAACCAGCTTTACTTCTTGCGGATCTGGAATTGTTTGGAATGGAAAGTTGGTCAGTTACCTTTTAGGGCAGCAGCATTTTAAAACATTTGGATTATTATCACCTATGACTACGACTAGTAAATTTCTTTTAGAGCAGCAACATTTTAAAACATTTGGATTATTATAACCTATGATGACTGTGACTAGTAAAATGCCGAGAAAAAACGCAGCATTTTAGGGGATATCATTTTGGATAATAACCAGGTACAACAGCAGTTAATTTGGTGATGGAAATCCGTTTACCGAAGGCCTTTGTTTGAAGTTTGTTCTAATGTTAAAGAGAGGCAGACCAGGGGGGTGACAGTCCCTACACAGATAAAAATTAGTAAGAAGACAACGCCATCTAGATTATAAAAGGGTTAAACAAAGTAAGAGAGTTTGCTCAATATGGCCCTAGATGTCGCTACCGGTGTGTAATAAGCAAATTTTTGTACTTTTTGAAAATAAAAAAAACACTTTAATTTGGTTTCTTTTAAGTAGAGACGATTTATTAATCATAAAGAATTTAATTGCTTTTATCAAAATTAAATTATTATTTTTATAGGGCAATGTAGCAATGTAATCGCCACACTGAAAACAAAAAATGGAGTCAGTCAGTTCAGTCACCAAAATGATAATCTGCGTTTGCGCATGCTAAATTTTTATATTCTGTCAATTTTGTGTTTAATAATGTGTTTTATTACTATAAACGTTGACTAAAGAAAGATCGTTGAATTGAGTGTTAAACGGATTTGATTGAATACGGATTTGACTGATTGCAAAATTCAAAATTCAAAATTCAAAATTGTTTATTTGCGTATAAATAGGGTTTACAGAGATGGTATAAAATTCAAAGAGATCTATGCCTATTTAGCTTATATATAAAGCATGCAAATATTAAGTTTGAACAAACAAACTTCTATACCTATACAAAAGAAAAACAATATTATAACATTATACATCTTAACCTAGGAAATAAACTTCTTAAAAATCAAACTCTTATTATAACTATTTATGTACACATAGATATCTTATCGACTTTATATAAATCTTACCTCTAAGGTTCTAGTCTAGAACCTTAGAGGTAGATAGCTCTTACCATACCAAGCTTGCCTAATACATACGTGTGTGTGTAACTATAAATATACACCCACGCACGCATACACGTGTATAGCTATAGCTATAGGTATATGCGTATATACAATTAGTTCCGGCGAATATAAACCAGAGGCGCTGTTTCAAATCGGTCGGCCAAAAACTACCGCGAGAGGTCACTCTATTCCCGTAGTATTATTATCCTCTATGAGGCAGACTATACTCTGTCCACTATATGAAGCGTCTTTTGACAGGTCGCCGATTGACAACATTGGTGATGTCCTAAAGTATCTCAAATGTGTCAACAATCCGATTGTACTATTATCATTATTCGACTTAGGTACGTAAAAATAACCGATTTCGATAAACATGCGTTTTGATTTAACATTCTCTTAGATTTATTGTAAACAAATATAAATCCATGTATTTGAGTTTATAAATTAAATATAAAACAAGTAAGTCATATTAGTAAAAGAAATTTAAATCCAAATGTTGTTACCTTTCTATGTAAAATATACATTATACCTTATGAACATGTTATGAAGAAGTTGAGATTTATTCATAGCATTTATTTCTATCGATTATTTGTAATCGGGGTCACAATCGTTCTAATCGTTTTTCGTAGCACATCACTGAGTTGGCAGTAACCGTCCATAAAGAACAATATTCTTTTTTCGAAAATTAAACGAAAACAATTCGAACTTTCATGGGCGTGAGCTGTCAAAAGACGCTTCATAAAGTGGACAGAGTATAACAAAATATCTGATGGAAAGTTATCCTTCCTACCCATGACTACGTGAACAATTTTTTCACAATTCAGCTATGTAATGATCATAAAAACATTGTTTCTGTACATCTGTAGATAGGTGGTACGGAAAACAAACAATTTTTAAAAAACTTTTATGCCTTTATTCATTTTGCTAACAATTCCATCTCCATGGGTACCTTAGAAAATTACAAAGTTATGGGTTGTTCTGTAATGATAATTTTAACGACTTAAATGTGGTTTTTTACTACTTTTTAATGGCGGTTGTAACAAAGTATCTTCCTTTTGATACACGTGGATGATATTGAAGATAAACTCAAAAACACCGTAGAGATTAAAGATTGTAATAAGGAAATAAAATATGTTTTTGCTCATGCCTTGATTACCTATAAGAAAAACTGTTTTTTCTTATAATGTTTTTCAAAAACATGCTTTATTCGATTGTAGCGAAGTACTCCTAAGATAAAAAAATAAGGCTCTAATTGCAACTTGTTATAAGTTGCGAGAGAATGTCAAAGAAATATGTTTCGAGTTATTAATGCGTGACCAACAAATAGAAAGCTTGATCCGCTTACATAATGCTTTTAACTAAACCAGTTGCAAAGACGATAGATTTTTTCGCACCTAAGCAAATCACAATTTCACAACCATTTGTCAAAGAAAAACTAACTTTCATGCTACTTCATTATGATGGACAAGGAAAATCATTGTGTATTTCATTTCATATAATGATCACGCCTTTCGGTAATGAATAACTCGGCTCATCGAGGTTGAGAAACAACAAGCGGCCGCTCGCGACTTTCCCAGGGTTTGAAGATTGTCTGTACCGACTTTCATTAAAATCGGTTGAGAGGTTTAAGAAGGTAATCCTAACAGACAGGCAGACCGAGTAACTTTCTCATTTATAATATTAGTAGGGAAGTAGGGATACGACTTATTGAAGACTAGCGGCCCGTCACGCGGTTTCACCCGCGTCCCGGGGGAACTACTTCCCGTACCGGGATAAAATATAGCCTATGTTACTCTGGGTGAATGTAGCTTTCCAACAGTGAAAGAATTTTTCAAATCTGCCAAGTAGTTTCGGAGCCTATTCAATTCATACAAACAAATAAACAAACAAAAAATCAAACCTTTCCTCTTTATAATATTTGTATAGATGTATAGATAGGTAGGTACTTACAAACGAGCACAGGAACCATGATCTGAGTGTATGCGAAGAAGATGACCAACCCGACGCACATCTTGAGATGGTTGAACATCTGCGTGCCGTCGTTGGCCATGTTGAAGAAACACATGCCGATCAGCACGCCGCACATGATGTGGTGGATCAGCTGGATCCAGAGACCTGGAAGTTGGGACATTTTATTTTATCATTTAGGATATCCAACAGAGAATATACAACAAGACCGAAAAAGATATGGATTGATTTCGTGAAGTGCTATGGACGTGAAAGGAGTGAATTTAAAGTTGACGGCTGCGCTGCGACCCCACCTAGTGTGGGATAAGGGCAGGAGGATCATGATGAACAGAGAATATACAACATGGCGACGATAACGCAGTTCGACAATGCACAAAATCTGCACTGGTCCCTCCCTCCACACAGTTTTGAAAGGGTAGATATCAATATCGCCCCACATGGTCTAGCTAGCTTGATAAAATAGGATTTATTTACCCTGTTGGGCTATCCCAAATTAAATAACAATCATTATCATTGTCTTATTTTCTTGTCGAATATAATTATGAAATTTACGTTTGAAAATGATTTTCAAGTAAAGGAAACAGCTAAAATTTTTATTCATATTTTCTTCCTGAAATTATGCCTTTATATCGTATACCTACATTAAACATATTTGCATAGTTAGCTATGTAAAACATACACGTGACGGTCAACGTCCGTTCGTGAATATAAATGGAATTAAATGTATTTATTTAAATAACTATTATCACTCAATCAACAGTCGAATGTCGTCATATTTTTAACAGAGACGCCTAGGTATATAGAAATTCCTAAGGCATAATATTATCTTTTTCTAAGTAGCTGTCACTGGAGTGCCTTTTCACATTATGGGTACTGTTTATTTCTTTAAGAACCAAACATAAATGACTCAACTTTCTTTAATTTTGGAAAATATATAAAATCAAAAAAACTAAATAGCTGGTATGCTTACGCATATGATTGTAATTACTCACTGCCTAGCCCAAGCGTTAAGAATTTCATAACCACTAGATCCTCCTTTTGTAGACTCGGTTTAGGAATTATAATAATTGTGCAATGGAACTTAAAATATTGTTATTGTACCTACTATAAATCTTGTTTTATTCGTTTTATTCGGCCTATTCGGTCATTCTGTAGACCGAATAGGGCGAATAAAACGAATAATTACGCCTCGTGTAAATCCCTTTTATGGCTGGCCATTTTGTTTATATTATAATTTTACATTAAACTACTAGTTATTATAACGCAGCCATAATAATAAATGGTGTCCTAATACATAGACGGGATATTTTGCAACTTTGAAATAAATTATAAGAACTAACTGGTTCAAAACTGCTTTATTCAAATCAAATCAAAATATTCTTTAGTCAATTGGGCTTAATATAAGCACTTATGAATCGTCATAAAAAATTACAGTAGTAAGGACTCGACCATTATTTTCGTCAGTTACTAACGAACCCGTTAATAAAAATTACCTGGGTATTTTTTTATGTCTCACCTTCGTAAAACGTAACTTTCGAATTTTGCATTTATAACTAGCTAGCAGTGGTGACCAAGAGTTGTGGCCGGTATAGCAATTATTGTATCGATGAAATTGATTTATATTTTACGATTGTCTGATAAATAAAATATTTTATTAATAGTTTATCTTTATTAGACCCTTTTAGTATATTACTGTACTATTACTTTTTTCTATTAACGATTTTCATCAGAGTACAATAGCAGTAAAATACCTAGATTTTGCTGTCGAAGCTTCATGTCTTTTCTGTGGTAATTTTTTTTTACACATTTTTTTTTAACTCACACAATACATTTACCAACCTTGCCGGTTCCTCGAGATCTGTATCATCATTCTGCGCAGTAAGATGGAGAACTGCTCGCAGTAAGTGGTTGCGTACGCGCAGCTGTCACTCGTCTGCACCTTCATCCACGCCATTGAGGAGTTGACCTGCGATATCTGACTCGACCGCGAGCTCAGGGAATCAGTCTCCTTGTACCTTAAAAGAAAAGCATTACAGCATTGAATGAAAGGAAGATTGTTTTTTGGCTTTAGAAGTGCACTTTGAATCGCCAAGAATAATAATTGAATCATACAGAATGATTCTACCTCCCATTTGACGAATAAGTGCCAACGAACCTGATGTCCGACGACGGTGGCAAGGACTATGCCAGGTCGTTTCATCGGGGTCGTTGGTACCGCCTATGGTGCTGACGGGGTTAGATGCGACAATATCCTGTGCTAATCTCCCCGGTAAGACACCGGGGCCGGTCTTTGGTACCACATTTGGTACCAACCGTCACGATAGAAAATACGCCTGTCAGATGCGACTACATGTGTGTCAACCACCCCGGTAAGCCGCAGGTGGGCACCTGTTTCACCACGGTCGTTGGTAACCCCCTTTTTTTTGCAAACGTCCCGGTACCGGGGCGGTCCACCGGGGTCGTTGGCACTTACTCTTGACAATGATTAATTTCTGCAATAACAAGATATATTGTCCGTCCCAGAAGGTATAAAGTTTTTTCAAAAATACGGGCAGTGCCTTTTTTGAAATCTCTCAAAAAGATTCAAAATCCTTTAACTTTAAGAGATTCACCATGGGTTGATAAATTAATATGTTTTTTTCCTTCAACCTAAACATTAATCCAAACGTAACAAAAAAATGTGTTTAATAATAATGATGTATGGAGGGCCTTATTTGAGTTCAAAGCGCCGTATTCATGGTAAACATTAGTTTAGCAACAAAGTTGAATCAACGTGTTGCGGGGTTGCTGTCAACATGTTGCTGGCATGGCATGTAGCGGAGTTGATAACGGCAAGTTTCCAGCAACATTCTCTCCGCTCATCAACAATGTTAATCAAATGTTGCTAAACTTATGTTTACCATGAATACGGGGCTTTACTCTGCTCATTTTCGTCATCGCGGTGACTTGCAAACTTTTTGTAAATACCGGGAAACCTATTATTAGTTTAACGATTGTTAAATTTTAGTTGTGTAATGTTTACTTAAAACGCTGTAGGTTTTGTAAAACAAATAAATACCTCGGAACCTTGTACGTGCATTTCTCATTGGACAACATTATCTCGGTCTCCGGAGCGTCGTCTTCAACTTGGTAGCAGATCTTGAGTTCCAACTGGTTGATCGGTTCTGAACTACTGCTCTCGACTTTAGCTGACTTGTAAAGCTTTCCGTTCATCACTTCTTCGCATAGCGTGTCTATGTTCTCTGGGTTTTCAGTTAATTCGATGACTGTAAGAAAACGAACAAAGATGTTAGTAGAGTTGGTTTTGGTCGATTTATATAAATGGACAACTGAGACATGTGTTCTAAAACATTAGTAGTAAGATTTCAAATAGCCTCGTTTTTAAAGTAAAGACATATCCCGTACTATGTAGTTTTTCTATTAATAATCCGAATACGTGAAATCTCTCATTCGTACCATTCGACAGAGAATTTTTGGAACACGTGTTACGAATTAAAGTTTTACTTCTACTTTCTTTGGAAATAAAGTTGACTTTTCGGCAAAGTCATTCCGTTGATCCTACAACATATCTGTAGTTTCAATTATAATTAATTTGTACAAGTTCAATATTATTGTTTCACACCAAAAACGGGCAACGGAAGCATTGCTCAATGAAAACAACTTTTACTTGAAATTATATATCGGACAAAAAACTCAGCTGGACTGGACGACCTGATAACTTGACATAAGAAGTAAATAGTCTTTATTAACCTTCTTTGGGTCACGAGGTTCCGTAATCGAATAATTTTATTTTTAACCTTTGCTCTTGCTCCTTAAAGTGACACAAAAAATAAATTGATGAGCCTACTGCAGGGTATTTAATTGTACATTGCTGGCATCTTTGCTAAGATAAAAGCATAAGTAAATTACAATAGTATATTGAAAGTACACAAACTACACCCATACCCAATTGTCTAGCAAAAATCTTTGTACCTAACTAGTAATCTGTCATTTGGGTACACAATTTTATAACACTGACGGAAGTTATCAAAGCGCAAAGGGACTTATTAACAATACCTATTACACGATGATTCATTTTATCTAACATCGAGATCTCTTCATGAATAAGCAAATCACGTAAGTAATAACTATGTATCACAATATCACGTTGATCACCAATAAAATATAGTTATCAACACCATCCATTTTAAACAAGTTGTAGTTAAGTAATTATCTACGCTAGTAACAATGCAATTTATTACATTAACTCATGCGTCTAATAAGAAGCTAAGCTTTTAATGCGTCATTATTACGCTAGTATACGTCATATTGTGTTCAAGTGTGTCTTTACAATTAATTTATTTTCTACACAAATGACTTCTGGATTTTTATACAAGTACGTACCTAAACTACATCAAAAGTAAATAGTACAATGTTAATCAATAATACTTATTGCCCTCAAATGTATACTAAAAAACTATGAAATTATAAAAGAAAGCGGCCCGTCACGCGGTTTCACCCGCGTCCCGGGGGAACTACTTCCCGTACCGGGATAAAATATAGCCTATGTTACTCTGGGTGAATGTAGCTTTCCAACAGTGAAAGAATTTTTCAAATCTGCCAAGTAGTTTCGGAGCCTATTCAATTCATACAAACAAACAAACAAACAAAAAATCAAACCTTTCCTCTTTATAATATTTGTATAGATTGCTTATTTTTCCCAAATGTATAATCAAAATGTATCAACAACACATTAAATGGAAAGGCACAAACGTAAACTTAATTTCTTTTAAACAACTCTTAACAATGAATAGACAGTAGTTATTTTTCATTAATTGTAGAGAAATATTGCTAACATTGTCTCGTGCAGAATGCCACTTGCGATATGGAAAACGTATTGCTCCTAACATTACTTATTACCTACTTAATTAAAAGATTAATATGTAATAAAAATTGTTATATTCACGTTATCTAAAATAGTGAGCTCGATTTTATTGCATAACATAATAATACAATAGTGGTCGGTGGTTCCTCAGAGTTCCGTGGATATGGACTATGTACCTTTAATGACTTCATGTTTCTGTGTAAGGCACATAAAGATGCCTTTATTCCAAAAGTAGGTAAAACAACACTGTGAGGCTTCAAGGGTGTGATACCTTTATTTTTAATGAGTAGTAATTATGTTTAATCCGTTCATTTCCTATAAAGGGTAGACGGGACAAGAGCTTTACATCCTTGGTTTTGTTTTCATAAGCTGCCTTGCTCTAATGCATATTTATTTTGTAAAAGAATAAGCCAATAATGGACTCATACACCTCTTGTGATTACTCAATACAATGGTACTCCTTAGACTCCAATAACATTTACCACGTATGTCGATATCATACTTGACATCAATTTTGAACGGCTCTTTCAATGCATGTTGTAAATTCTTAAACGCAAACGTAAGGGACTGTCGAAACTACGGCCTCGAATTTATCTCAGTAACTAATCACACTGTAAAATTGTGTTTAATTGTCTAGGCATTATGTGAGGTAATTATCATTGTAAAACTTCACGTAGTTTTAGCATTCGCTTCTCCGACCAACGTATTCCCTTGAACCGTATGATTCATCTAGGTACTACTTTATACTCTGCGATCTACTCGTATTCAATAATTTACTATTGTTTTACAAAACAAAGGGCTTTTTGACTCTAATATACAACCACGGTAAAACACAAAAAAATCCCTAAGATTAACATACATCGATGTAAAATTGTAAATATAGGTACTCTGGTACAAAACTTGCGATCGTCTAGCTCAGGCAAACCTTCTCGTAAAATAAAGTCGGGTCGGACCATAATATAATCGTACATTATTTTCTACGTTATAAACTAAATCATTTTTATTAACAAGCGCTATGGTACTTACTAAAATCAGCTGGGTTGTGATGCCTGGGACACGGTAGACCCACGCTTTGTAAATACGGCACCATAGCCGCGGTATCACCCTGGTAAATGCATCTTCCATCGGCTATAACATACACCTAGAACAAAATTTATAGATAACTTAATAACAAAAGTCATAATTTCAAAAGTTTCAATTAAATGAACATCAGCAAAAAGTTAGGTATTTATAGAATAGAATAGATCATATAGAATTGATCATATCCTCAGTCTCATAGAAACCATAATAACAGCCTTTAAGCTTTTTGGCTACGGCGGTCTTACCTATAATAATAAGTAGACACGCAGTTTATTATACATGCTCGAGCTCGGTTACGGCTTTTCGCATAGGCAGGCGAAATTAATTGTAAAGAACGAAAAATCCGAGCAATCTTCTAAGCGATTAGCGTCCATTAACTTTTGATTTGGTTTAAAAGGAGTGGTCAGATGGCAGTAGTTAAAATATACATAAACCTTCATTCAAATTTTTCCTATCGAGTTGTTGATGCCGACTCATAGCGTACTTAATTGAATAAAAGGAGGGAAGCGGGGTCATTGCGTACAAATCGATTAAATCCCCAACCATAGTAACTATTTTTATTTAGTCATCGCTCACAGTCCGTTCCGTGTAGATTAAAGTAAGAATTTTACAAAGTAAGATACACGTTAACAAGAAATAAACTCTAGTCTTTATATCACCATAATGAGTATTGCTTCATTAACAAAGTAGTTAGTTAACACGTGATATATCTTCGTTACTGTAAAGTAATTAAATCTTTGTTTTACTACTTTGTGAATCAGCTACAAAACCTAGCAATAACTGTCAAAGTATGTTTTGCAATTTTTATTATGTTAAGGTAACTAGAAAATAAATGTTATGGCAGAATATATGTAGGTAGGTACTTGTAGTAACAACAGAATACAATCGAACTACTCACGACTATGTAAACATGTAAATAACACTTTCTATCTTTTCCGCTAAATGGTCAAGGTAAACAAAAAACCTTAAGTCCTCAAACATCGTCTAGTAAATCACAGGGATTATATAATCGATAATCGTTTACCATCATTATGTAAATAGGGATCGAGTAAACAATAGAGATTGCTCACGGCATCTCGACCGTCATTCACAAACTACGCACTCTATAACAATGACCGACTTCCATTATACTTATCGATTAATTATTCGATATTACTCTACAAATCGGTGGAAAAACAACAAAGATTATTGAATTATAACAACCATGAGCTATAGTTTATAATGCACAGGTGTAAGTTAACTAATAACAAATAATAATAAGCTTGAACTAAAATTACATACAATTATAGATACACGAATCATGCAAATGAGGTTAAGAAAGATGTAAATGCCTGTTATAATGTTAGATAATGATAAAGGAAGTCAAGGCATTGCTCGATCGAAACAAAGTCTCACAAGGAGTAGAGAGGAGGAAGAGGGTAATAAAACCCAAATTATTAAACACTATCCGTGTTTCCATGACTCGTACTATATTATCCGAAATCAAAATCATCAAAATCCTTGAAAGGTATGGTGTTTTCCAATTATCTAGATGACAGCTTGCACTTGAAAAAGCAGTGCATTTTAAAACCTTTACAAAACATAAATTCTTCATTACAACTTAAAAGCATTTTGATGAGCCATCGAACGTTCTCCGTACATGGTAAAAGAATGTCTTTATCTACATAAAGAACACTTTAAATCATCGCGTCGGAAGAGTTTTTATACATCCAATGATTTATATCTTGTATCTGGACGGGTACAGCGATCGCCTTCTGAATATAGAAGACTACTTAATTCCCCTTCACGACTTCCTGGGCACCACATTTAACTTGTAAATGGTTATTTCCAGATACCATGTCTATAAGTGCGCAAAAGTATGTATAGCCGTAATAGTAAATTTATTATGAGTGAAACGGCATTTTCTTAACGTGTCAATATAATAGTTCTAATGAATAATGAATTGAAATGAAAATAGTGAGTTTTAAAGAGGCACTTATGAATCGTCATGTATCAATGTTAACGAGTCTACCACATCTCTACATGTAATCAATAAAATAAACATGACTCGCTTTTATCGAAAAGAACCGGCAAAAAAACTATATTTACTCTTTTCAATCGCCAAATGATTTCAATATTCAATTTACAGGTCAAATAGATGTCAAAAGTATTTATTTACGATTACATATAATAACAAACTTTGACTGTCAAATTACCTTCATTAGCATTGAAGCAAGATGCATTTCTGATAGGTACCTTCTCCCAGTCTGTTGCACAGCGGCGTTTGCTAGTCAAAGTTAGAATTCCTAAACCATTAACCCTGTCCCATTATTACGGCTATTAACAGCTCCTAATTGATATCGGGCTATTAATTCTCTATACGACGAGATACGCATTTTGCCTTATACCTCTTGCAATAGTTGATGTGCAATA
Source organism: Nomophila noctuella (assembly GCA_958496325.1). NCBI lineage: Eukaryota > Metazoa > Arthropoda > Insecta > Lepidoptera > Crambidae > Nomophila > Nomophila noctuella. Next base: position 9,911,215 of record OY292494.1, on the reverse strand, counting down.
ACGCACTGCAAATAACTTAAACTGGATTTGCATATTATATTTGACAAATTAGTCTAGTGGCTTCTAACCACCATGATCATCAAACTGAGGGCCACAAATTCGAATAGATTCTTTTTATTTTTATATGATATATTTTTCTTTGCAGAAGCTTTTACCTACTTTATTGTCCTTATAATATAAATAAAAAAATAAATGAACAATCGGCATTAATAATCAAGTCATATCAGAGTATTTATGGTGGTCAACCCGTACCTAGTAAGAAAAAAATAGATGTTTGTTGGCGACCGCTGTAAGTTCGCTGACAAAGCACCGGGGAACGCTACTGCACATCATCCTTTTTTTGCTTCTTACGGCTTCAACATTGTGACATTGTCTAGGTCGGCACAATAATATACAGCCGCCAATTAATTTACCTGATCAAACAGTTCAAGTAGTGACGCAGGCGGTTGATGTATAGTGCACACAACCGTCCTTCCCTGGCGAGCTAGCTGCTTTAGCAACCTGACGCATTGAACTGTGGTCACGGTATCCAGACCACTTGTAGGCTCGTCCAAGAAGAACACTGGAGGGTTGTTCACTAGCTCTAGAGCTATCGATAACCTATGGACAAGAAAAAATATTAGTTACAGGTACAAGGGATGTTTATTAGCTTAAGAAGAGCTTTGGGCAACCTGTGGACAAAAATGTGCTGGTAAAGTTGGGAACGAAGAAAAAGGTTATGACATGAGGTTTGCCTCAGTTTATACATATGTGACTTGAATATAAACATAAAAAACTTAGTTAAAAATGCAAAAGGCTCTTAAAAGTCATATCTATGGTATGAGGATAAATAAGAAGTTTAAATATTAATCTGTTATTTTATATATAGGTTTACGTATTTAAAACCTACATTTTGGCATGACTGAGTCACATAACATACCAAAAGTAATTAAAATATGTGATTGTAATATAGCCTCGAATAAAACACATTAGTCTAGGTAAATCCATGACACACATACATTAACCACATTAAAGATAAAATAAGTCTTATAATTAATTTTAATGTTAATCCTTTTCTTCTGCCCACCTGAGAAGCAATCCGTCTTAGTATGCTCCAACATTCTTAACTCTTGCAAGATCTCTTCAGAATGTGCCTTGCTTGGCTCCTCTTTGTAGGCTCACCACGTCGTCCATAGCCTCGAAATCCGTAAATCTATTGCAAATTTATTGACTTACTTACCTTTTCTTCTGCACTCCTGACAGTAATTTATTGAGTGCTGATGTTCTAAAAGCCCTAACTCTTGCAAGATCTTTTCTGCTTAGGTATCTGCGCCTCGCGGCGGCTTTAGCTTGGCTGCCCCATAACCTCACATAAGTCACATACTTACTTCGAATATATTACTAATTGCATTTAGTAGCTTCTGACCTTTTCTTCTGCCCGCCGGACAGACAATCAGTCTTCGTATGCTGATGCTCCAACAGTCCTAACTCTTGCGAGATCTCTTCAGAATGCGCCTTGGCTCCTCTCGGCAGCTTCAGCTTGGCCGCCCTATAACCTCACATACCTTGAATATATTGCTTACCGCATTTAGTAGGTACTAACCTCTTCTTCTGCCCGCCGGACAGACAATCAGTCTTAGTATGCTGATGCTCCAACAGTCCTAACTCTTGCAAGATCTCTTCAGAGTGTGCCTTGGCTCCTCTTGGTAGCTTCAGCTTAGCCGCCACGTCCATGGCCTCGCGAACAGTGAGCAGTGGCTGCAGGAGATCCTCTTGCGTGATGTAGCATGAGGAGCGTTGGAACTGCTGCTCATTCCGCGGCTGCCCGTTGACGAGGAGCTCGCCAGTGACGCCTGCTGACCTAGAAATTGAAGATCGTCAGTCTTATTACTATTCTATTTGACAGCACCATCATATCGATACTGACAACTATGCTTGACAATGCGAAAATCACTGGTATAATAATGATGTGTAGGCATGATCTAACCAATTGATCAGAATCCCGTTTACGCAAGTCGGATGGCAGTCGTATCGGAGTTGTAAAAACACGGGTTCCAATAGCGCGAATTGAAGTTTAATTTTATAAATGTTATTTAGCTCAATTATGTCCATCAATCCAGCACCAAGACATTTTTTGCCAGAGTCAGCAAAAGAGCTAGCAGGTCGCCTGATATTAAGCAATCGCCGCCCATGAACATCCGCGACACCAGAGGTATATCCGATGCGTAGCCGGTCTGGCTTGATGGATTGATGGAATGGATGGCAGATGAAATGTGATGGCTCATTTAAATGACCCACTCTATTTTTACTGCTTGCTTCTGCTTTAATTTAATTTCAAATTCATGGGATGGCTTTAGCACCTTGCATAATTTGCGGGAACTCTGAATGAGTATATTGTACTCTATACGTACTAACCTATATCCTGAAATGGCATTCAGCAAGGAACTTTTCCCGGCCCCTGAGGGACCCATGATGGCCACCAGCTGGCCTGAAGAGAATCTGCCATCGACGCCTTTGACCACTTCTCTCCGTTTGCCTGTTGACAACAACATTTACTATTAAAACATGAAAAAAACATAGGAAAATCTTAAATGAATTGCAAAATGAGTTGTGCAAAACGCCAGCAATCGTTCAATATCATCAAATCAATTAAGTATTTATTGAATTTAAATGGATTAGTTTTTGTCCTTTTTTCTGCGTTTATGCTACCTGTGAAAAAACGAGTAACTCTAACGAGCAATACTTATGTGACTTAATTAAAATCTCGACATAAGTACCTACTTGCGACCTTCACTTGTCAGATGTAATGTTAATTGTAGTGGCTCTCTTGATTTGCTCGGTTTTTTCACAATATTTATACCTAAAATGATTTATAATGTTTCGATTTTTGATGTGTTAATTGGACGACAATATAGTAAGAAAGAAGTGACTTGGTAGTATTAAGTGATAATGTGAGCGTCCTCTAATTACTTTATCAATTATTCATGAAATACAAGATCCCTGCGCCATTATCACTTCGACCTACTTTTTTTGCATTGTTTTCATTTTTTATCGCTTTTCATAAATAAGTTATAAGCGCCTGCATAATTGACGCATTTATTGAACAGATACGCTGTAAACAAAAACATGTTACGTAAAAAGTATTTGTTATGATCGAGCTATGATATATGACCGGTCTGACAGTTGCGATCGTTCAGAACAATAGAATTTCAATGTTAGGGGATTATTAACCCATTGACCGATTTGTGATGGTTTGTTAAAGACATGCTTAACGGTTCGACCCGATCATTCACCTGATGGTATGTGCTACAACTAACCATAACTAATAACAAAAAATCTGACCAAAACATTAACGTAGTGTGTTAAAAGACAGGATTTTACTTACTTGCTTGCTACTAAACATAAACCTCGTAGCCGAAACTCGGCAGCAATGATTATTGTCAAAAATGTACAAGATCCCTGAAATTTTATCATGCAATGAATATCTGCACCCACATTAATGGGTACGTCAACCGTGGGATATTGCAGATGTGGTTTTGTTGAAATTACATCTTCAAGAGTCAAGGTATAAACCTGTTGTATTAAAATAAAATGTACAAAGTAAGTCAGGTTGGTTAATTGGCAAAATGCAGAAGAGGAGGAAAAAACTATTAATAAAAACAATAGACGAGCGGTTTTAAAAATTAGAACGCTACGCGCGCTCTTGTTTTTTTCTTTTAAATTAAATATTATTTATTTTGCGACCCTCCACGCAGGCTTTTCGCCTCGATAATTTCACCGTACTATACTTATCTATTTTTACATAACATTCTATGTACGTACACAGCCAAGAAAGACGGCACGTTTGGATTGAGTTCTATTCCGTACGAGTAGATCAATAGTGATTCATAGTGAATCACCACAAGTTCAGTTGCATATTGATTGCGCGTATGCACTTTGGAACAGATGGCTGATTATAACCGGATATCGTGTGTAATCCGATCACGTTCAGATGGGGAAGGCAACTAAAAATGTGTAATAGACTTTTTGGTGTACCATTGACAACTTTAGTGTACCTTATGCCGCGTAAACCTAAGAAAACATTTTGTGTTTTAGTTAATTTTAGTCATTGTTGTGTATACCTATAAAACCTGTTACTGTACTTTAAGTACTTTGTAAATGTAACATAAGTATTAGCTGTTGGTGTAACTTTATAAATAAATAAAACTAAAAATAAATGTGATGTGTCCTTACCCAAGTAAGGCTTCGAATAAGAAAGCCGTAGCAACATATGACTGTCTTTTTAAAATTAACACCGGAACTTGGCATCGCTTTAAGATAAATGTAGATAAAACTATAAGTTCAACATTTTCTCTAGGCCTTTGCATAAAAAAAGATATTGATTGTGTTTTAATATCGAACCGATAGTTTCAAAGATTAATTTTAATTAACCTTGCAATCAGGGTAAACTTATTGCGCTTGTAAAATGTATTAGACGGCGAATTTATTTTTATCATTATCCTTGTAACGTTATTAGTATTAACTATTAATTGACGATTAGTCGTATAATGGAGATATACATTTTATTTACAATGAACATACGTGTTACCCTCTCCTACACTCTTCACGGAAAATGTGTTGAATAAACATACACACCTAGAGAAAAGAGAAGCGACATACATATATTTCTATTATCAATAGGAGGTAGAACTTAGTGGAACTTCCACTTGAATGAGCCGTTCGTCTGGGGAAGTACCTCCACCTTACAGAATAAATACCACATAAAATAGTGTATGCTGTGAGTGCGTTTGTTGATGCCCATGGGCAGCGGTGATCACTTACCGTCCGGTGATCCTCTTGTTCGTTTGCCTACACTACTACATACACTACATTAAACATAAAAGTATTTAGAAATTACACTCCTGTAAAAATAAAAAATATACAAATGTACATGCGACGAGCCGTTTGGTGTAATGGTCGAGGAGTCAGCTATTACACCAAAGGTCGCTGGTACAAACATTTGTGTGTATGAATATGATTGTTTGTATCGTTCTGGGTGTTTCTATGTATAATATGTATATAATTACGAAAAAAAAGTATATAAGTAATGTTTATCCGTTGTCTGGCACCCATAGCACAAGCTAATGCTTAGTTTGGGGCTAGATGTCGCTGTGTGAATAATGTCCAGAGATATTTTTTACATTATTTGTGATCCTAGGCATAACTTATTAGATCATCTCATCCGAAATAGGCTAAAGCGCCTGAGCTGTATCCTGTGTGAGATTCCATGGGACAGAGTCATAGGTACATCCAGTTAAAGAATCGTATCATTCGTATCATTATTCATAGCGTTTTCTAATGACCTCACTAGTTCATCATTCCAGTGCATTTATTCTATTGTCCACATTCTTGAGTCACGCTGTTCCACTGATAAAATAACCCACAAAGGGACAACTGCATGATTAAATAAAACGAAACACAAAGGATATGGTGACATCAATTTAGCACTGAAATAAATAAGCTATACCGAACAATATAGATGAGAGATGTAAATACATGACGTGAACAATGTTATTACTGAGTCTGAGTATAATCGATAATTATAAAACCAGTAGCAAAATTATTATTAAACAAAATATTAACATTAACAAGTCATTAATTTAGTAATTGATAATGTACGCCTAACGATTATGCAGATATAAACACAATTATGGGTGTTCTTTAAAATAAATGGAGTGATGTCGTGATTGAAAAATGTTAAGAATGTTCCGTCCGCACACTAGAACCGCCATTAGTTTTTCTTTAATTGTGTCTTTAATACATATATTGAGATAAAATAACGCTGAGTATTTCATTAAAGAATGTAATTTACGATTTTATCAAATCTATTTCAAATACTTTTATTACATAAATATAGCCATAATCATGATTATGGCTAAAAGTGGCCACTTCCAGCATTTTTTATGATTTTGAATATTTACTTAATTATGAACAATGCATTAAAAATATTTTCCTTACATTTTAAATGTATCTTACCATTTAAGAAAATCAGATGGCGGCTGAAGTGTGCGTACTGCTCCTTCTTAAGGCTGCAAACATTGAATTCAATTGCAAATTCGACCCAAGACGAAGTTTTAAAACCAAATACCAAAATTTAAGTTCCACATTATGGTGGAACAACTGTATATAAAAGTGGTCTGGTAAGCTTCCTATGAAGGGTTTTGGGGTGATATACATATGTATATGATAGTTGTACCGATGGTTGTAGTGATGGACTTAGACAAAAACGTATGTATTGGACGAGCCGTTTGGTGTAATGGTCGAGAAGTCGGCTATTACACCAAAGGTCGCGGGTTCGATCCCCGCACGGTTCAAACATTTGTGTGCATGAACTTGAACATGTCTGTTTGTATCGGTCTGGGTGTTTCTATGTATGTATTTACAAAAAAAAAGTATATAAGTAATGTTTATCCGATGTCTGGCAACCATAGCACAAGCTAATGCTTAGTTTGGGGCTAGATGGCGTTGTGTGAATAATGTCCAGAGATATTTATTTATTTATAGGGATAAAGAGCTAAGAGAAAGATACGAGTATTATCGATATCGTAGCAATTTCAGAGCTCGTTTTACTCGTAGTGCAATTCCACTGATGCAATATTTTCTGGAACAAAGAACCGACAACGTGTCACAGTTTCACTTTCAACAACACTCTTTAAATGCGCATAATTTGCATACAAATAAGTGAATAATAGTGAATATGTAGTTGTGAAGTGTGCCTTACTCGTATATGTCCTTAACGCAACGCAATCGGTAATTAGTTTAAGTAAAGTAAAGTACCTGCCAATTCATGTCCCATTGCAGGGCAAAAGCCTCCATCATTTGAAATCATGTTTTTGTTACGAAGATGGGTTTTGGCTTAATCACCACCCTTGCCAAATGCGGGTTGGTAAGCACAAGCTAGGGCTGTGTTCGGAAAAAACAAATTATGCCCAATCCGGGAATCGAACCCAGGTCCTCAGAGCCACGGCCCGGTAATTCAACCACTAGGCCATCGAGGCGAGGCGAATTGGTAATTACCGATAATTCATTAAATATGGAAATAAATCAATTAACTGCCAACCGATTCACGTGTTTCAATAATAAGTGGCGAGTAGTTTTAATCAAGTCGTAGAGACAACTCAATGGAATGGAAAAAACAATTGATATAGTACGGATAAACATTTAAGCACACAGTTTTCCTTAACAGAAAGTAGCCATAGAAATATATAACGCCACAAGATTGACAGCATGTTATAAAAAATATATATTATTGATTCATGAAGCCACAGAGATTCACTCATAAATAAATCTGATAAATAAGTCATTGGTACTTGTGTACACTTTTGGGGACTGATCGGATGGGACCCTATCCATGAGTCTATGTATAAAACATTTAATTTTTATACTGAGCATTAGGAAATTTATGACTAGCTTAAGTACGATAGAAAAGATTGTATTGGAAACTATATATGTAAAAATTGGCGATAACGAGCAACTAATGAGTTTCTTGCCACTTCTTCTCCATGGATGACTGCGTTCCGAAGTCTGTGGTAGATTGATTGTGTTATGATAATATTATTGACAATTTATAAATGCCTCTCAAAGGCCTACATACATAAAGTATGTTTCAATTTTATTTTTTTGATTGAAACAAAAAATATAATAAAAAATATTCCACCAGAGACGTTAGAAAGCAGTAAGCTATTGAGGAAGACTTTTCAATTTTATGCTTTTAAGTCACATTGTATTATACAAAATAAAGTTGAATACTTATACGTATATAGATGCCAAGAAATTTGCATGAAGACTTCACAGTGTAATATCTCGATTTTATCAAGCATAATATAACCTATGTAAATAAGATGTCATTTGATGGTGACTGTTCATCAAAACGGAAACAAATAATAGCTTTAAGTACTTCTAGGAACGACAATCATTATGAATGACATTCAATGGTCCTAAATGTTTATTTTATTTCACGAACACACAGTTATATGATTAGAAGGATCTTAAGCCCAATTAAACTCTAAATATGTCTAATATTTTCTAATGAATATAAGAATATAGCACTGTTTTTAAAGAATAAGTACTGTACAGGTCGCAACCGACGTTAAAAGTAGGTTCATAATAAGGTATTTCGCTTCAATGACTTCAGATGGCGTAAAGCCCAAGCCATTAGCAAGAAAGTAGGCTATATCTTTCTAATCAATCAACCTGTGATCAATCACTGTTGACCTCATGTCATGAATACGGTACCAGACGTGTGTATGCACAGTGTGCAATTATTTACAATGCAACGATGAAGAAATGAAACATTTTGAAGACATGGTGTCGATACAAAATCCCATCGTGTCAAAAATGGGGTATATGTAGGGCCTGGAAAATGGATGATGTATTGATGATTGATGATGTATTGTTGTACATATATTATATTGCGAATTTGCTACTAAAACTTATGTAGGTATTTAGTAAAGTAACAAACATTTAATAAACCAAATGAAAAGTCGACAGCTTTACTTATTCCACTTGGGGCTGTACTAGGTAAATTATTCAATAGCTCGAAGTATAGATTTGAAAAATTATTTAGAAAAAAAAATACAAAATGATAATTTTCAATATCGACAAAAGTAAGAACAAACATTTCTTAATAAACGAGGAAAACTGATATTATGTACGAGTACGTTAGATATCCATTGATAGCTAAATTGTACTTATCTAGGTCATGGAGTCATGTCACTTTTCAAACAATAACAAGGATACCTACTACCTTGCAATGTCAAGATGACCTGCAGATAAATTAAAAGGAATACAGACATCTATCAAAGTTTAAGTGCCGTCCTCTCGTTTTTCATGTCTCACATACATAAATGTATGTGCAATATGTTCGCAACTTGAGTAAAAACAGACACGATATTTTGCAAAACTAATTAAAAAAAATTACTTCATTTACATCACAGAAACATTTGCCCCTAGCGGGATTCGAAAACGGGACCTTATGGTTTTGTAGACAGGGTCTCTGACCAATGTCTTATTAACCCTTAAAATTGTTTTGGTGTGTGCAATAGGCTTTAAAGACCATTAAATCACTACAAAGTATAAAACAAAGTCGCTTTTTCTGTCATGTTGTCCCTATGAACGCTTATATCTTTAAAACTACGCAACGGATTTTGATGCGGTTTTTTTTAATAGATAGAGTAACTCATGAGGAAGGTTTTTATGTATAAATAGTGGACAAGTACCATGGGCGAAGCCGGGGCGGGCCGCTAGTAAGTAATAATATAAAGTCTTCATTAGTAGTCCTTAGGTAAATAATATACCCATGTAGTACCTAGTCCCTTTTTAATTAATAACTCAGCAACATAGACAAAACAAATATTCAACTCTACTTTTTTGGTTATTATTCGAGCGAGTTAAAGACAAGAAAAATAATAAAATTGAAAGAAATTTGTCAGCTCGCTCGATCGAGCGAGTTTCAAGCGAGCGAGATAACGAATAAATCGATTTTTCAGAACTTAATTTCCACACACTTGTAAGAGTAATAAATCATCTCGCACGCATTAAAATTATAATGCAGTCTACACCTTAACGATAATTATGACTCTCCCTGATTTATATTAACATAAATAAATGTTTGCACGATTTATTACAAGATAATCTTTACAAATAAATCTTGACATCTGTCACAGTAGCAGACTGGAATCAATTTATCGAGTGTCCTTTACTTAGTATAAACATTAGTTGCCCTTACATCATCTGTTGCAATCATCTGTTCAATTGTATTTTGTACGAATTAATTAGAAATAACATTGTTACTCATAACGAACACTTGGACGCCTCGATGGTCTAGTGGTGAACCTGACCGTGGACTGGAGGTCCTGGGTTTGATTTCCGGGTCGGGTAAAATTTCTGTCGGTGTAGCTTAGCCCTGCATTACGACATAAATAGGATACTTATGACTATTACTTGTTTTGATTCTCTATACATATTATGATTTTTCTGCTCAGCCATTACAAAAATAATAATCAAAAAATGTACGTAGCAGGGCAAAAGTGTGCATCATGGAAGTTATCTTTGCAATTCCTGGAAATTCAACATAACGCTTCCCGGATATAGGGTCAAACAACCGAATGTAATCAGGGCATTGGAAACGAGTATCACGACTTTTTTCAAGGTCAACCCTATTTGTTATTACTTAGCAAATAGTTACGTGTCCTATTTTCTAAAAACTAGGATGCATTTGACATGAAATCATGCGATCACAAATTCCACTGCTTGATCCTCTGGGAAGATCCCAGAGAATAAAAATATGTAGGTGCTCTTGTGATCAAGTAACTTTTTCAAAAACATTTTTCATTTACCACTACATTCGATGTAAAGAAATGTTAAAAGACTTGTAATTAATACGCAAATTGGATCGCACAACGACGCCACCGACTCAGCAGAGTAGTAATTACAAAACAGTTTTAATGAATTATGATTTACAATCTACGACTTGTTCATTTAGACCCGACTTGGTTCTGTTACAGACATCTCAGATCGTTACGCATCCGTAATTTTGAGGCTCAGATTATTATAAAATGTATTTCTAGAATATACTAAGTGTATGCGTTGATTTTTCTGAACGCAGCCCGGGTTTGTGATCGCCAACAAGCAAAACACATATTTGTACCAAAAACATAATTTCATATGATAGAGCCTTTGTCCTGTAGTGGGACATTAACAGATTGATACTTTTCTTTACTAATCACACGTTACTTCAGATAACAGGTTAATATACATTGTAACGATTTTCTGTTGCTATGGCTGATTACAAGGTAAGAGCCTACAATCATCGTTAATCGTAAAAACTAGTCGTATTGTGTAAAAGCAGTCTTAGAACCATTAACTTTTTTCTACAACACTAACAAAAAAAATAGCTATAAAGTTGCACATTATATTACGTTTTTGGTATAAAAACAGCAAAATATATTAGCGGTATCAGTAAGATTGGCAAGTTGCATGTCGTACATAAAATGTACAATGTATCTGTTACAATGACCCTATAACTATTGCTAAGTTCATCCGATGTAAGTCAGTAAGTCACGAATAGATATTCGCTGTATTAAATATAGGTCACTGTCAATCGAATTACCTCTAGATAAGATTATTGCACACAACATCTGGTAAATAAATAACAAACTGAAGTGTTGTCGATTTTTGCCTTCATACTTAGCATTGGATAAAAACTTTTTGATTATTTATCTTGCTAAATACTGCAAAGATCAGGTTCTATAAAATTTGATTACCTATATTTTATGGCGTTTTAAAGTCTTATGGCAAATAAAAGTTGTAAATAGGTGATATTTTTCAATGTAAAACATGTTACATTGTTATGGTTGCAAACCAAAGTCCAACGGCCTTGATACATAAAGATAAGAAATATCCCTGCAAACATTATTCGTCATAATCGCGATGAATCAACTTTGTATTGAAACTAAACTGTTGCCTGCGGAAACTACGATATATGCCGTATTAATTTGATAACAAACTATTGCTAATACGTAGTTGTAAATCCTAATGTAATAAATGTTGCGATTTCGGCCAGTAGCAGGTGTAATTGTCTGATAATTATGATTGATAGGATAATGTAAACCTTCAAAAATAATATATTTTCAATAATCATTCAATCGTGTAAAGATCTTTAATGCCAAATTATAATGGAAGTAACTATACCTACGTTCACTTATATCGGTAGTGGGTATACATAAATACACCCAGACCGGGACACACAGACATGTTCATGCACTCAAATGTTTGCCCTGTACAGGGATCGATACCGCTTGGTCTAATAGGTAACTTCTTAACCAATAACACTAAGCGAGTCGTCTAATAAATGTCTTGATTTGCAACCAAAGTTGCAAAATCAATCCTTAACCCATGGTTTCATGGGAAATAGTGTAGTGAGCAAATTGCATTTGTGGTTATGTAGTGTGTAATAAGATTCAGCTATGTTGAGTTCTTCACTTGAAATTACTTATTGCCAAAATGACAACGACTCTACTGGGTAGGTACATATTTTATGGTCAAAACTAATGCATCAGAATAATCTAGTTCGACAAAATAGGTAATTACAAACATTTTCCGCTATTCTCTGCACCTCTTCAAACAAAGCATTGTAAGTTACGATAATTGTATGTTGTAATTTGCATATAACAAAAAATCTGTTTGCAACAAATACTCGTAATACCCACCTATATGTACGTATTTACTTACTTACTTAGTCCAGTAATTTAGATTTAATGATGCCTGTTATTACGAAAGCTTCATTTGCATCAGAGTAAGTAACTTAAGGTTGAACAGCTTAAGGCTCGATGTCACATCATTGAGTCACATATTTGTTGCAAACGAAAAGTATAACATTTATGTGATGTTAAACTTTTCTCAGGCATTTTTATCAAAGTTGTTTTTATTTTTTATAAATATTTATTTTTTATTATTTATTCTTTCAAAAAAAACATTTATAATAAGTCAAAAACATGATTAAGTTCCGTTATTTTGGGATAAGGTTAATGAACTTGGAATTGCTTTTTCTAGATGCATCGATGTTCGCGAAGTTATTTAATTATATAATAAACATTATTTATGCATTACGTTATAAATTGTATAAATTAGCAGCGCTGTAGCCACCTTGGCTTAGGAAACATTTCATATTCTTTACAACGTCTTCAAAACTTAATGTTAATTACTTTAATTAAGAAGCAGTTCAAAGTCTTCCTAAATTTTGAATCGTGTTATCTTCACAAAGGCGGAATTTGATTGTTGACTTGCTAACAAAGAAATTTAAACCTCAGATCGTGTAAATATTGGAATAGAGCCCAGGGCTTAGATTACAAACATTTTCCGTGATTAGATATCATGGCCCGATACATCGAGCAGCCGGCCTTACGAAGATTGTCCTAAATAGAATATGTCAAACTAATCCCTTAGGTGAAGTGTTGAACTATTTATGAAAGGTTTTACACTCATTATCAACCCATTGAGTGCGCTTTAACAAAAACACAAGTGTTCAAGTGACGAAAGACGCATCCGCGATGTTATTACATTATTTATTACAATAAATTAATTACAATTAATCAACATATTTATTATTCTTGTAATTGTCTTATTAAATACACATCTCTCATAAAAGTCATAAAGAAGAGAAATTAATTAAGTGATATTAACAACATTTACAATTATTTATTAAGTTGACCTCTGACCCGATTAAAATGACATTTTCTTGCCGCTTCTTCTCGGTAGATGACTGCATTCCGAAGTCGGTGGTAGATGGTGCTTTTATGAGGCCTATTTGAATAAAGTATATTTTGATTTTGATTTTGAATTACGAGAGTGCTTTTGTTACAACGTAGAATTTCTCCTCGTTATCATTGTTAGAGGTTTGCAATAAACAGGCCATCTTAACCTCGGCTTTCCATTAACTAGGATTGTGATAACCTCGATATTGATTAGGTCTATTAACCTTGAACTCGAAGGTCGCTTAGACTGAAGCGACTTATTAATACGAAAGAAAGTTTTAATGTGCCGTATAATTTGGTTTAAATTAAGCGCATGCGTGATGTTGACGTACGTATATACATACGTACATATTTTGAATGTGAGAGGGAAGCACCGTAGTCTCGTATCCGTGGGTTCGATTCCCAGGTCGAGTCTAATTTGTGGTTTTCCGAACACTGCCCGGATTTGTGATCGCCAACCCTCAACCCCAAGCGTGGTGTTCAAGCCAAAAACCGTATTGGTAACGTAAACATGATTTCAAATGATGGAGACCTTTGCCCTGCTGAAGGACATTAGTAGGCTGATGCTTCACCTTATCAAGAAGGAGGCAAACGAGGAACCTGATGATAAGTCATCACCACTGCCCATGGACATAGACAAAGCCACAGGGTCGCCGATGCGTTGCCTGCCTTCAAAATACCATACCCTTTCTGCTCTGGAGACCCGCTAAAACCTTTTTATAATATAACTACCTATACCAGTTATGTAAAAGTTAAAAATAATACGGAAGGAAACATACTGATGCATTAAGTTATTTGTGTGTCGTTGTTTCACTATTTATAAACTAAGGAGTTTCCCTTTCAAATAACGTAGAGAGGTACCGTTAGCAAAACAGGTTTGGATATGTATGTAGCCATCAGTCGCTGTTGCGCTATGTTTTATTTACATACATATGTTATAATTATGTAATCATTACATAAGAATATAAAGATCCTTTCGATTAAGTATTTTTTTATGTTTAGTTTATTATAAGGAGGAGACATTTCTGATGTTTTGCTAAACGTTACATTTCGTTTTCAGCTATTGATTTCTGAACGGTGAAATGATTATGTTATCACATTGTTTTACAATCTTTCAGGGTGCACTCCTGTTAAAACTGATGACGATGAAATGACATGAGACACAAAACGAATTTAATCGATTCTAGCGTTTTTAAAAAACTACTCAAAGCAATTTCATTTCGATAAAAATGTATATCAAAATACAATTAATAAAGTATACTTTTAGAAAAGACACAATACGTTTGTGCTTCTAACAGTACACATTCATCTTGTTCGAGTTACTGTACAAGCAAGTAACGGTTTAAACCGGTTCTGCCTCAAAATAAACCGTGACCTTTGCACAAAAACGAACATTGTATAGTTGTTACAATTACACTTGGTATTAAGTTCTATTTATAACTAAAAGACATTTTAAATGATCTTGTGAAACAAAGTGATAACATTTGCATACAGAGAGAGAACGTGATCAATGTTTACATTTTAAAATATGTGCTAACCTTTTTTTTGAAATCCAGAATTGCGTGCTTACCATCATTCAAACTGACGACCCCAAAGGTGACCATTTTTTTTGGGCCCACCAACAATCGGTAACGTTTAAGAAAAAGAGAACTACGTTAAAAATGTATATTTTTTAATGAATTTTGCAATTGAAGTGAATTTCAAACGAAACCGGAGTCAGAAAACCAAAATAAAAAGCCTTATTTTGATTATATCCGTGAACTATCTGTCCAAAGATTAGTAAACAATGGCTGACATACAGATAACTGAAGGAAAAAAGGTTTTTATCAATAGAATTAAAATAAAGCACTTAAAATCGAACATAAAGGAGACGCAATTTACTCCTGGAACGGTTTTCATGCCTATTTTTATCTTAGGCGGTGATTATTAGTGATTTTTAATCATTTAAATAATTAAATAAAATAATTCGAATAAACAAAACAAAAAAATCCGTATAAAGGAACGCAAGTGCTAGTCTATTGCCGGATTTTGATTTTATTTAAAAACTGAATACAAATGTCAGAAACCTTCCGTCCGTCAACTGTCATGAATGGTTTTACTATATAATATAAAAAAGCTGTAGTTTGTTTGTTTGAACACGCTACTATGAGGAACAGCTGGTTCGAATTGAAAAAATATTTTTGCGTTGGATTATCCATTAGTCGAGGCAGGCTTGAACTAAAAAATGTTAAGCTATAGTTTAAGATTGTTGTGCGAAAAACTTATTCCACGCAGACAGAGCCACAGGCGGCCACTAGTCATAATAAATTGCTTTTACTTCAGATACATAGGAAAAACATAATGGAGAATCGCCCTTATGTGCAAGTAATTACGGTTCAGGCGTTGAACGTCAGGAAAGTAAAATGACAGATTAGTTTATGAGGTTAATACATATTTTCACATCTGATTTCTAACGATTCCGGTTAAAATATGAAAAAGTAATGTTACCACTATAATCTGGAGATTATAAGGAATAAATTGATACCCATTTCGTAAATAAACGCTAAAGTTTTATGTGGGCCTAACTCTCCATACAAAAACGATTGACTCCTTTAAAGAGGCGTTTTTGGCTGTCTAGCCCTTATAGAAAATCTCTAATCTTTACTTAAATCATTACTACTATAATAAAGCTGAAGAGTTTGTTTGTACGCGATAATGAGTTAGTTGTTTAAATTAAAAAAATATTATTGTGTTGGATAGTGCATTCGAGGAAGGCTTTAAGCCATAATATCAAGAAACCGAAAACTACGGGGACGAAGTCGCGAACGGCAGCTTGTGCACATATAAATAAATAAATATACCTATTTGGACCAACTGGATGTTCGTCGTAAAGTTTGTCACGGTAGTCAATAGACTAGCAAGATATGAGTTATAACGTGGTTATATACGAGTAAGTAGGTTATTTCATTCTTACGCGAGCTTGGCAACAATAAAACATTCCAAGTAACAAACCAACAGACGTGATAGCGGCTGCTATTCAGGTCACCGTGGTGTTGTGGTCACGACCACTCATAGCGGTCTTCTAATAATGCCAAGAACACAGAAATATGTCGAGATAGAAACAAAAAGTACCTACCTTATGTGCCTTGCCTATGGTTGCCGAAAATTTTACGCAATTTCGACTGTTGGCGAAAAACTAGTTGTTTTATGTAAGAGGTGGCCAACTAGCAAGATGGTTACCTGATGGAAAGTGATCATCGCTGTCCGTGGAAAACAACATCGTACAAAGGTAGCTGATGCGCAGCTGCATTTAAGATCCCATATCCTCCCCGACACAAAGCTGGAAATCTTACTTACCAGAAAAAATATAGCATACTAGCGGCCGCCCGCGACTCCGTCCGCGTTGATTTCGATTTCCAATATCCTATGTGTTATTCTGATGTTTAAGCTATATTGTGGTAAAGTTTCATTCAAATTCATTCAGTAGTTTTTACGTGAAAGAGTAACAAACATCCATACATCCATACATACAAACTTTTGCCTTTATAATAGTAGTAGGAAGTAAGTTGTACCGATATCCTCACTGTGGTTCTCTATAAGGTCCAGGTACTTCCCTAGATTAGCGGCTCATTATAGTGGAAGTTTCACTATAATCTTCCCCTCTTATGATGTTCAATTCTTAACTATTGAAACAAACTCCCAACAAAGTTGAATACTTCGATATTTTGGCCAAAGAGCAGAGTGAATTAACAGCAATGCAAACTGCATTATATTATGTAGTTACAATGCGATATAATGATTACAACGGGATTTGTACGAACAATAGCGTGACGGCTTAACTGTCGAATTAAAACAGATTCTTATCTAAATTAGGCTATAAATTAAAGTGCAACAAGTTGTAAAAATGGTGACTTCAGTCTGTCTGCGTTTAGGTATTTTTTAACTGATATTTATTATGGCTTACCAATGGGACGCACCCAAATGAAGCTTAAGGCCAGAGGGAGCGGACTGTTTACTTAATTTCGAAACTTTCGTTTAGGAAAACATTTAGTAACTACGAGTAGGATTTAAGAGGTCACGGTCATAGAATTACGATTCGCTATTAAACACATTTCGTGTACAACACCGAGACTTATTACTCCACAGTATTTATTGCAGCTTCTAACGGTATTTCTTTATCAGTTCCATAATCATTTTGTGAAATATCCACGCTTCTTTAAGCAAAATTAGACTCTAAACATTACTAATTATAGATCATAGTTCTTTGGAGTGATCTAGTAGTAAATGGTAGCGTCTCAGTGTGTAAGTCATGTTGTAATCAAGGCCAATTACTTTTGTATGCTTTCGACTGCATTGCATCTGAAAGTTCTCGAACAATATGATAGTAGGCGTGCTTATTTTGGGAACTAAAAACTATTGTTACGCTTCTTACAATGAAAGAAAACGGTTTTGAAATCCTGATTAAATTTTGAAAACAAAAATTTGTTTCACATCATCGGAATAATTGTCCTCATATAGTTGTGTTTAACCTATTACAATGATTGATGATGATGATGATGATTCCTTATACATAAGTGTTAATTGCATATAAGTATTAATAATGTACCACGGCAAGCCAAAGACGTCTTGCACTGGAACTCCTAATATTGATAGAATTAGGAACCAAACAAGTAAATGACAAATTGTTCTAACAATAAATCTTAAGTTTGCTCGACCCTTAAACCTTCTCAGTCACTCATTGTATAAAAAATATAAGAATAAATCGATTGACATAATCAATAAAATGGCTACTACATCCTGCGTGCACCTGCGTACAATCGACCATAACTTCACAGACCACCGGATGAGTCGGATACTTCAAATGCAAATCAACGACTGGAATTGTCTCGTTTGTACTTAGGTACAATGTAACTAGCGACCCGCCCCGACTTCACACGGATGCAACTTAGTTTATAAGTGTTTCTTCACTTTATTATGAATGTATTATACATAATACATAAAAACTTTCCCCTTGAATCACTCTACCTATTAAAAAACAGCATCAAAATCCGTCGCGTACTTTCAAAGATTTAAGCATACAAAGGGACATAGAAACAGAAAAAGCGACTTTATTTTATACCATGTAGTGACGATGGAGATTTCTACATCATTCCAATGATGATTGCCACCCACGTATTTTGACGTTGGAAACAACAGCATTTAAAAAGCAATTTGTATGGTGGAGATTCGGACTAAATTGATGGGGAAAATACATTTAGAACGACAATTTTGTTTTATTGTCAAACAAAAGTTTCAAAGCAATGGTCGCTTTATAAGTGTGATGAGATCATGAGAGAGAAATTCAGTATTTTTTTACCTGAATAACAAGAACATAATATTCATTGAAGCATTAATTGTGGGGTCATTGCTAACTTTAAGGTAAAAGCTAGCAACGATTCAATTGGCATTAAATTATAATAACAAAAAATGTGAAAACTCTTAAACATGTTGCTATTACAGTCATAATTATGCCGAAGAAGCCCATTTCAAATCGCATTGTGCAATATTATTACCGGCTCTTTGGGCCCTCACGTTCAATATAAGAAAAAAAACTTCAGCTGATCATCATTTAAAACGCATGATGGAGTTTTCAACAGCTGCGGTTAACGAAATTGCTATAATTTCCTAAAGCATTCGAAGATTGTTGGCGGGAAATCCTCACCTCCTTACCTCAACAGGGACTTTCACGTCAATCCCATTTATAACTATTTCAAATACATTAGAAACGCATTGTTTTCTGTAGTTACACTAATCATGATTGTGATGTTCAACAAAATAATATTTATAAATTTGTGCAATACATAAAATTCTTCAAACGGCTAAGGCCGTTTAGGTATAACATTTATATCTTGACTGTAATCTGTCTGTTACTTGAATTTATAAATATATAAACTAAAAGGTTTATGATACACCCAGATCATAAAAGTTTTGTTTTATGTGATTATAAGAGCCATGCTACTCATTATTATATTTGGTAATTATCCCATTTACGACACGAAAACTTACATAATGGCGCGCGTAGCCGACCTTTAAGGGTTATCAAGGTCTCACAGCAGTTTTTCACATCATTGGCTACCTGTGAGGTCGAATACCACCGGTCCCTAAAATATACTAAATCGGCAACGATAATCACGTATTTGTAAAGCCTAATTTACTTTGTCAAAGAAGACAAACAAACAGGAAAACATAATCAAAGGGTTCATCATCATCCTAGCGCCTCTCCCGGTTGCATCCTCGGCCATTGCCTCGGAGCCCAGGGTACGCTGCGACTATGATCCTGAATTGACATGCCTGGTTATTACAATGGAGCGACTGTCGTCTGACCTCCGTAACCACAAGGGAAACCAGACCAGTTGGATCGTAGTCGGGACCAACGGCTTAACGTGCCTTCCGAAGCACGGAATCATCATTCTTATCGGACAATCAGGTGATTCAAGCCTACAATGTCCTAACCAAACTGGGAAAACCTACACAAAGTGAAAGTGTTCCCCGCGGGATTCGAACCCACGACCTCCGAGTTCGTAGATTTTGAGCACAGCGCTCTAACCACTACACCAAGGAGGAAACATAATCAAAGGGTTATGATTATAAAATCATAAAAAAATTTACTGCCCCTCATCAAAAACGGATAAAAGGCTCGTATTTAAATAATGTAAAACTGTTAACGAAGCTTTTGGCCACAATTATTTTAACAAACTGTAATTAACTTTAATAAATGATATTAAATGTGGGATTTTTTGCGACAAATATTTACTCGTTATTTGTAAGTAAGTATTACAAAAAGTCGGTACCGGCTTCCGTGTTTACCTTGGTCAAGTTTACGTTTTTTAACTTAACTTTAAACAGATCTCGTCTGTTATCTGAAGTACAAATAAACTATAAATCATTTACTGCAGTACTATTTATACGAGATTTCGACAGCGGAAGTCTTGGTTAATAAAGTTTATTTCAAGCCCTTTAGATAATCCGCACGATAGCATTTTTCCTACTTACGGAAACTTCTCCGTTGCAATTTTTTTTTATACATCATCAATCTTTATTATTAAGCCGAGCCTTGATGTTAAACGTACCTTTTGTTATCGGACTGGATACTGTGTACTTGAGGTTCCGAAACTCCAAATCCATCTTGACTTGGCTGAAACAAACGAAAAAAGTGTTAATCCCAACTAATATTATAAATGCGAAAGTAACTCTGTCTGTCTGTCTGTCTGTCTGTTACGCTTTCCCGCTTAAACCTCACAACCGATTTTGATGAAATTTGGTACAGACAATCTTTAGACCCTGAGACAGAACATAGGCTACTTTTTATTTCGAAAAAAGAAATCCACGCGGACGGAGTCGCGGGCGGCCGCTAGTATACTATAATAAAGCTGAAGAGTTTGTTTGTTTGAACCCGCTAATCTCAGGAACTACTGGACCGTTTAGAAAAACTCTTTTTGTGTTGGATAGTCCATTTGGCGAGGAAGGCTTTAGGCTATTGGAATTCGAAATATTCGCGGACGGAGCCGCGGGCGGCCACTAGTTAGGTTTAAAAGCTTTGCTAAGGAAATCGACTTAGGTCATCTTTCTTAGTCCTTTTATATCCCTCAGGTAGAGGGTCTAACTAAGTCTCACAAATAATAAAAATATGCCTGGATTTTTTAATTTAAATTACACAATGTATTTCTCATTATTACTCCTACTGGTGCCGCATTAACACGTAAAGTGCTGGAACTGCTTACAAATACATGTAATTTTCCAATTACACTTGTCTTCGTCACGTACAATTACATATGTTTTCCTAAGCTATTACTGTGTATATTATGCAAATACAAGCCCGTGAATAGTAATTACTTTTAATCTATTGTTACGGTCCCTCGAATGTTACACAGTTTTATTAAGATGTTAAAAAAAAGTCAAAGTAAAAGTTCATATTATAGGTAAAACCCCGCAATACCAAAAGAAATTTAGATGAAGAGCGTTCTCGAATTAGTCTTTATATTTACAGACTCCAGGCAACAAAATCTAGTCATATCTTTATTAGGAACCAAAAATGGGTATACCTAACTACCTATATTTTTCCAAAGTCATTTTTGGAATGGATTTTTCACCAAGAACAAAAATCATAATCGGTATAATATAAACAACAATGTTTCCCCAATCTCACTGTGTCCTGACTTTGAGTTTCGTTAACAATTTCTTTCGATTTTTAAATATTAAGTGCAAACTGAAATAAATAACGCTAATTGAATCAGACAAAAGACAATAAACGGAACAATAAATCTTTGTACAACAGACGGAAACCGCTCTTAAAAAGCCTTGCCCTGACATTTTTCGGTGCATCATAAAGAACCAATTTATCTTCACTTCTCGAACTCGAGTATAATTCCTCTTTAATTATACACCTTCACTCCCCATTACGAGATAACAACAGCAATAATGTCAATTATTTCTTTGCACATGTATGATTCTGTCATATCCGTATAAATTGGGGTTCAAGGTGAATCAATGAACTGAGATTCGACTTCTGGTGAACCTTTGAAGAGTTACTGTGACTTATTAAAGGCATGATTGTAAAAAAATCATGATGCGGAAAATAAAAAATCCGTCACTCAAAAATGTTTAACGTTGTAATGGGCTCTACCAACTTTCCATCAATTAAGTTTTAAGATATTACTTTAAAACGCAGCACAATAGATAATAAATACAATCAAAATTACGTAATATGTATAATGTTTCGCTTCATTCGGCAAATTATTCTACACGAAGATGTCAATCAAAATGTCTAAGTAAAGTGACTGTTACAACTCATAGATGCCCGTTCAAACCTTGGTTTTTACAATTAAAACTAATTGTGCAAAATGTAATAAAAGGCATGTTGAAACCCCCAAGATCATATTTCAGATTTAGCCAATCTGGTAATAAAAGGGCTGTAAACTGATATCGATAATTAAACCGCATAAACCAAATCGGTTTAACATTTTCTTCCTAGCAGAATGACATTTGCTACTCATACGGAATTTATTAATTCCTTGCCCCGTAATAATTTTTACTGCCGCAAATTATACAGTTTTACAAAACAAGGTACATTTGTACTGTTGACAGTACATTATGTTTTTACAATTTTGCACAGTTTCTCTCGCCGTTGTTAATGTGTTAGTGAAAGTCACTTTACGAGTCAAAATTGTCATGTCTTGTTTATTTCAATGACGTGAGTAGGTGTACGTGTAGTTCTAACCTACGAGTAATTAACTAATGCATACGAAAAGGAAACCATGACTTTTAAATAATTTCGCCGATTTTGAAAGGTATCAACCAAGAAGAAATTGTCAAGAAAAGTCAGCCTACATTCATCATTTAAAATGATAACTCATCTTTTAAAAAGCTAACTTACACACAAACATTTCCAAATAGTGAAAACATTTAATAAAAACTTTATAACGACAACTTCCTTTAGAATTCCTTTTGACTTCAGGTGTTGCATACCAACTCCTTTTCCTTGAATTCTACGATCGGGTTTCCCTCGCGACGATTGAAATAGGAAGGATAATGACTTATGTAGGTATGATGCAATAGAACGAGTAAATTCGGAGTTTAAGTGTTTATTTTAAGAGTTAGATTAATTATAATATACTTTCCTTAACAGTAAACAATTAAAGAAAGTGAAAATTCTAAAATCATCTACGATACCCAGAAGCTTATTTGAAAAGGGATAGTCGCACTATTGTTGATTTGAATTCATTTTCCATCCCAGGATATTCTAATGAGCATAATGATAAATGTGATTATGATTGATTTATAACAATCCCAATTAAAATGTCAATGATGTCTCATTAATTCATCGTGGATATTATTAACACGCAACTGCTTAATTGATATATTTATCGATATATCCGTCGTAAGTCGATAATTAATAATAAGTACATTGTTTTTTTTATGGGAGGGGATTTTTTTACTAAATGTTCACGAATTACGAAAAAGACTGTAAATTATATTCAACGTATTCTATCACACTCTCTTTTAATTATGTGTTGGTTAATTTTCTGTTATTTGTAATCATCATCATCCTAGCGCTTGTCCCGGTCGCATCCTCGGCCATTGGCTTGGAGTCCAGGGTCCGCTTTGTGTTATTTGTAACTAGCGGCCCGCCCCGGCTTCGCCCGTGGTACTTGTCCACTATTTATACATAAAAACCTTCCTCATGAGTTACTCTATCTATTAAAAAAAAACCGCATCAAAATCCGTTGCGTAGTTTTAAAGATTTAAGCGTTCATAGGGACAACATGACAGAAAAAGCGACTTTGTTTTATACTATTTAGTGATATTTGTGTTAATTTAGTAACTTTAAACTTAATTAACAATTATTGCTGGAAGTGAATTTCAATACCAGATGTATCCCGTTATTGAAGCCTTTATTTATCTGCATATTTAAAAAAAAAACAATAAAAATATGTTGCTCTTATTTTAAAACTTGAAGAATTGATGCTGGAAGTAAATACCAGTACCAGATGTATCACTTCAATGAAGACTTTATGTATTTGCATTCTGCAGTTCAAGTGTACAAGAATTATCACTTGGTCGTAAAGAAACTACGTGTGAAGTGTTTTAACGATTCGCAAGCGTGTTTCATTGATACTGTACGCTGTCTTAACTTTTTGTGCCTTCATACAATGAGAAAGAACAATCACAAGTGCTTTACCATTTTTATGAAGAAAAAAAACTTAACAAAGGCGTGTGACATTTGACAGAGGAACACTAACCGTGCATGTGGCTTTTTTTCAATTTGACTTTGCCTTTCTCAAAAAGTAGACAATTTACTTTATATCTACATCGACACTAATTTTATTAAAAGGACAGATTTGTATTTTTGTATGTAATGAATAAAGTCAAAAACTGCAGTATCGATTTGAATAATTCTTTCACTGTTGGCTAGCTACACAATCCCCGGTAAACATAGGGTACTTTTGATTCCGGAAATGTGGGGGAAAGGAAAGATATTTGAAAAAATAAATTACGCGCGTGTGAAACCGCGGCGGAAGGCTAGTTTTATAAATTTTTTAAAGCATTTTCTTGTTATATATGTTTGTTTATTATTTGAAAATATTTAATCAAGAAAAAGCCTTCTACTTTCTGCTCTGACTTAGTTCCTCTTTTCTGTGTACCAATAGTAATTCAACATTAACCTGAAGTGATTTTAAGGATACTTGAATAGTTAGTAAGCACTACGAGTAAAGGGCTCCATAATTTATTTTAAATCAACGTCACAATGATGTTAATTGACTAAATCTACAAGCTTACCAAATGCGGGTTGGCAATCACAACCGGGCTATGATCCAATCACTAACATAGCTCAGTAAGCTGTTTAGTATGTTTGTGTAATGTATTTTAACTTTTAATGGCAATCCATTACACTTAAAGTCCATTACACATACTTTTGTTTAAATTATGTTCCTATTTTTCTGCTACAAACTTAGGTAATTAGCTTTTGACGCCTACTCATTTGAATGTGTTTTAGAACACAAAAATTCAATAAAATAAATAAATAAATAAATAAATAAATTCATTGGACTAACACACCAATTGCCTAGCCCCAAACTAAGCTCGAAGCTTGTACTATGGAAGCTAGGGAACGGATAGACATACTTAAATACGTTTATACTGCCGTCATAAGGAAATAGGGCGCATCTACATAAAGTAGAAAATGGAGAAAAAAATTATTTTGTGATTATGAAATGAAAAACGTTGCTGCTTAGTGGGAAATAGGTATTTTAATCTTTTTGCAATTTTAAAACTTGTATGATTAGGTAGCCTATCATGACACATGAATTAAATTCAATTATATCAATATTATCTATTTAAAAAACACGATTTTCTTTTTCTTCTTAGTAAAAAAAAAAACAAAAAACCCGCAATACTTCATTGAAAAGGCGTTTCTGGCTAGATACGTCTTTTCAACGTAGTAATTTTTGGAACGTTCTTTCATTGTATTGAAATTTGTTTCGAGGCTTACTAAAAAAGGGCGCATTTAGCTACTTGCTGCTTTTCTTCTAAGTATTGCAACACCAATTATAAAAGAAAACTGTTAACGCCCGTTATTTTTTGGCATTTAATGAGCAATAATTGAAGTTTAAGGTAATTTTTTGCTAAAAATTACCATAAACTTCATATGCTTATGATCCAATGTTGGTCAATGCCTTCTTTTTTTTATATGTCAGAGGCGGCAAACGAGCTAGCGGGTCGCCTGATGGTAAGCAATCACCGCCGCCCATGGACATCCGCGACACCAGAGGTATCGTTGATGTGTTGCCGGCCGTAACCCCATACCCTCCCCAACTGAGCTCTGGCAACCTTACTCACCAGCAGAAACATAGCACAACAGTTACGAAGTGCTACTTCACTGAGGTCTTCTGTAAGGTGTAGGTACTTCCCCAGACGAGCGACTCATTCGAGTGGAATTTCCACAAAGCTCTACCTCTCCGATAAAAAATGGAAAAGTACAAAGTTGCTTTTTAATTTCACACATATTAATGCACTAGTTATAATTAAAACATTCAAAGAACTTATGTTAAAAAAGACGGAAGATCTATGGGGTATTTCAATACATATTCAAAAATCCATTATTATTCACGTTGCACATATTTAGCATTGATATTTAGTTTATAAATCTTATGAAATATATTAACTTCTTTATTTAAATCAGGAGAAAAGAGTGATCCGTCAAACTTCAGACCCATATGCATACATCCATATCTCAGAAAAATTAATGAAAAAATATATTTTATGAATTATTGTCATATTTAAATTAAAATTCCTTGTTAAATGAAAATCAGTACGCATTTACTTACAAACAAATCTTCAACTGATGCAGGAGTTTCTTTAGTAAAACATATTTTTGACGTATGGGAGGCTAAGCAGGATGTTATTGGTAAATGTATTAAATTCACAATGCCAAATGTGCCACAAGTTATTACAAATATTTCAATTAATTATGAACATATTTATGTAGTCAACTCAAATGTCGTTTTAGAAATTACTATAGATTCAAAATTACAATGGTGGCCCCATATTGTTGCTTTGGCAGGGAGACTCAGTTCTGACGTTTGACTGATATTAAAACGGTGATATTGGTTTATTTCAGCTATTTCCATAGTATTATGTCTTACAGTCTGTTATTGTGGGGATCATCTGCTGATTTACAATCATTTTTTGTACATAATACAGAAAAGGGCGATTCGTGCAATGTTATGATCTTAAGCCGCGTGATTTACTCCGAAAGATATTTCAGGAGATAAACATTTTAACTACAGCGTCGCAATTCATCTTTGACTGCATAATTTATACATACGCAAGAACCTACACATTTTTTATAGACAAAATAACTTTCATAGCTTTAATACAAGAAATAAACATGAGCTTGCCGTTCCCAGGCTTCATAAGACTGGCAAGTCTTTTATTGGACTAAGTATCAAAATATGTAAGAACCTTCCTAAAAATTTTATTGAATTTCCTAAACATGATTTGTTTATTAAATCATTTTTGATGAAGAAAGGTTACTATAAAGTAAAGGCTCATTTATATGACAAATATGCATGTACATTTTAATCTGCTCAGCCGCACATAATTATATTTATTTTATTTGACATACCTAATTGTCATATTGAAAGTAATTTTTGAATAAGGCGTAACTGCTGAGTTTCTACCGGCGTCTCTTCTCAGCAGGCCATTCTCTTTTCAGCTCGCCAAGTCGCTGGTTGGGTGAAAAAAGTTTTGACGAACAAAATAATTCACTAAGTGAATCAAACTGCTGAATAAATAATTTCATTTCATTTCTATACCTACTTCTTGTTTAAAATCTTCAAAATAATAGATTTTTTTTTGCGCACTTGCATATAATCTTATATCTGGGCGCATCTGTTAGAACATGTTCTTTACCGGGGCTTCCACTTCCTCCCGCAAACGCAACAATACTTAGTAGAAAAGACGTTACTGCCACGTACGCCTTACCGATTCTCGTAATACTTAGAAGAAAGGACGCATCTACTCAGATGCGTTTTTTCTTCTTATGATCATGTAGTTACGCCTTTTCAACCTATGAACATTAATATATTTTGTAAACGAATAAGACTCTTCTACTTAGTTACGTCTTTACATCTTAGTATTATACAGAAACGTCTTTCCAATTTAGTAATCCACAATAAATTTTGTAGATACGTCCTTTTTAGTTGTTCATAAAAGAAAGAGTATTCGTATTTCATAAAATTAAAAAATACTAGAAGGTGCGCCTTTTTCTGCTGATTCCGAATCACTATATAACTCAATTTTGGTAAAAATGTTAGATGCGCCCTTTTTCACTATGACGGCAGTATAAACATCCATGACTCGAGTACAAATGCCGATGTTCATCACACAAACATTTGCCCCTAGCGGGATTCGAGCCCGCGACCTTTGGTTTTGTAGCCAGGGTCTCTAGCCACTCGACCAACAGGCCTGTCGAAAATAACAAATTAACATCTCACTTCGTCCCATATATTGATGAGATTTCATGATAAGTAGTTAATAGTACAAATGGCTATACATTAATGGTAAGGCATTAATGTATAGCCATTTGAACAATTATAGGTAGGTATATAAATAAATAATCGTACTATCTGACCGTTGCTACGTAAAATTACATTCATAATGCAGTCTGCGTTCCAGATACATCAAAATAACTTCAGAGTATCTGAACCCTTCGGTCGATGACCTTTCGTCGGGCTAATTAATGAATGGAAGTCCATTTTCGTATTCGGAAATCAAACCATTAACGGCTTCGTGAATGCCAGCAATGCAGTGCGGCGGAAAAACATAAACTGCAGTATAAACTGCTGCTTTTTGTACCTTGCGAAATCTTTTGATCAGAAATACCTTCGTCATTTATAAGGAATACTGATGGAAGGACTGATGGAAATGAAGAAATTAATAACCCCGTCGGATACAGGTTTAAGAGTAATTTTACGACCTGTCTGCAGAATGCAAAAGCAAGGATAATTTCCGTGCCGTCTTTTTTTACGAACCTTTGATGACTGAGAAAAATTGCCATCCAATTACATCGTATTGTTAAAATGCTTGAACTTCTTCGCAAAGCCAAAAAGAACAAAATGAATTTCGAAGATGACTCTTTAATATTATATTTAACTAGCGCCCATCCACGTAGATTTCGGTTTCCGCACACATATGTAGTGTAATTCTAAAAGTCTTTTACGACAAAAGTAGTATCCAACACAAAAATATTTTTTTGATTCGAGATTAGCGCAGCCTTCAGCTTCATTACATTAGTAGATATACATATATTTATAAAGTTAGTTAATACATAATATTATAAACTAAATATCAGATGCATTTTGTCTTGGACTTCTACCCTACTCTCTAGCGAACAGGAAATCTCTCGTAAAATCTCTTTGCAAAATTACACTAACAAAGATCCCCACGCTTTCGAACAAGATTAATATCGACATAGACCCCGACCTTACTTTCACCAGCCGTAAGCTCTTAGAAATACATCCTTTCTATGCTTAACGTCGTAACAGAGCACTTACATGAATCTATGCTTATATTTTGACGGTCCCGTTTGGTCCACTGGTCAAACAACGTGGCTACAAAATCTAGGGTCGTGGGTTCGAATCCCGCTAGGGGCAAACGTTTGTGTGATGAACATCGGCATTTGTACCCAAGTATTGGATGTTAATAAAAGTATTTAAGTATGTCTAGTATACTTAAACAAGATTCGAGCTTAGTTTAGGGCTAGGCAATTGCTGTGATAGTCTAATTAATTTACTTTACTATTTATATGACAACATTTTTAAAAATTAAAAATGTAACTTCAGTGGCGCTCGAATAATCCAACAATGAGTTACTTATATTTAAACTGATAGAGAAACGGAGCATTTTAATGCCATCATGTGAAATATAATGCGCTTAATTATAAATTAAAATACAATTCTACAAAAAAAGCAAAAATTTTAAATATTTCTAAGTGAACTGGTTCCCCTTTTGGTAATGGGTCTGCACATTTCAAGCGTAGCTTTGTTCTAGTAAATATTTTTTTGTATGCGATTTGAAATAGATGCTTTTGTAGCTCTAATGTCAACAACGAGCGTTGATTTTATACGATGGGCCTGTTTGTGACCGCAATTGGGACAGCGGTTTTAAACTACAACACGAATCCATTGGTTAACTGCACAGCATTGCCACATAATAACAAAAGATTGAAAAGTTAACGATACATTTTTTAGGGATTTTTAACTGTCTACTCGCACTGTGACAAGTAAATCAGTATTTCATCCCTAGTTGCATATCATTAGAGCCTATTTTCAACTCAGAGTTGAATCATCGGCCTTAAGTACACAAATAAGTTTAAAAACAATAATTAATATGCCTAAGATTATTTGTGTTGCAAATATTTTAATGCGACTCCAATGCAGTGTTTTCTTCCTGAGCT
Source organism: Nomophila noctuella (assembly GCA_958496325.1). NCBI lineage: Eukaryota > Metazoa > Arthropoda > Insecta > Lepidoptera > Crambidae > Nomophila > Nomophila noctuella. The sequence continues at coordinate 9,881,470 of OY292494.1, read as the reverse complement.
CGCTTCAAGTACTCGTATTCATACAAATAAACATGTACAAAACAAGCCTTGTTCAAGAACTAGTTAGACTAGTATTTTATTTTTTTTGCAACTTGAGATGAAGCAGCTAGCTTGAACGACTTACATAACATTCGGATCATTCACATCGGTATTTAAATTAAAATTAATATGATTCTGAATATGATATCTATGCATCCTTTCGTTTAGCATTTCGCTAAGCCACAAAAAACTTACAACCAACTTGAAGCTCATTTTATAGACGTAGGTATATTTTTTAATGTTAGGGTACGAAAATAACTATTGTGCTAGCTTAAAAAATAGCATAATAATTATTTCCTGCTCACAAATAAGGAATCTTGATTGAGATTACAGATCGATATAATAATAAGAAACGGAATTTGAATTAAGCCATTAATCACTGCTCCTAATATTTGATTCATATTTCAAAGCTGGCTTACCTCCTACGGTGCAATAAAACAAAATATGCCAATGCAAAATCTAGATTTTACTAGATTATTAGAACTGTCAGATTTAGATACAGTTGTCTAGTGCTAAATCAGGCAAGTATCATATTATACATATTTCAAACGCAGGCATGTTTTCTCATTTATACAATGCTTTTAAAAAAAGTTTTATTCAGTAAGAGTGAGCAGTGCAGAAATATTTGTATTGCATTATTACGTTCAGTCCAATTTAATTTTATATTTCCTTTCAAGTAAAGCTTTCAACACTCCCACTCATATAAAACGTGTATTTATAGAGTACCTACCTAACTTGTTAGAAGCCACTTCTATTTGCCCTTAATTCGGAAGTGGAAAGTTCTGGAAACGAGTGCTTTAATAAAATCTCTCTAGCATTTTTAAACTTTTCTTCTTTTTCATTGCTTCAATAGTGACAAAAACAGTTCAGTGGAGCGTGATACATTTATGTTATACTAGTTTTTACCCACGGCTTTGCCCGCGTTATTGAGATGCCTGTGGAAGCATTTAATCGGGATAAAAAGTTGCCCATACTCTGCCTGAATACCAAATTTAATCAGAATCCGTATATGTAGTTTCGGACGTGATTGACGGACAAACATCCAAACAAACAAACTTCACATAGTATTACGTCGTTTACTTAAATATGTACACACAACCGCTTAATCCCTTTGAAACTCGTCTCAAAGTATTACTTATTCGTCTATTAATCAAATTCCTTTTCACAATATTGATACGGCTCTTTCCAAACACGGTTGGTACTTGATAAATTCTCCGGTATGCACTAAGACGTAGCGAGAACCACTTCCAGTACGGACGGTAACTTCTCGAAGGCAGTGATTGTGAAAGTATGCTCCGATGTGTCTGGTCGATAGGCGCGTGCGCAGCCTCGGGTAAGAACTGCGCTAATAAGGAATGCGCATGTACCTTTTTAGGGTTCCGTAGCCAAATGGCAAAAAACGGAACCCTTATAGTTTCGTCATGTCTGTCTGTCTGTCTGTCTGTCTGTCTGTCTGTCTGTCTGTCTGTCTGTCCTGGCTCGTTCTCCGCCGTTTCTGAACCGATTGCCACGAAAATTGGTGGAGAGATGTATAGTGATAATTCAAGAATTGGTTTTTAAAATAATCGAAATATAGTTATTTTTACCCCCCCTCCCATAAAGCGAAAAGTAAATTCGAAAAAAAAATCGACTTACCCCATCGTGTGGGGTATCGTTAAAAAGCTATTTTTAAATACAATAAAACTTGCCTTGAAACCATGTGGATCAAACACCCCAGTCTCGAGATATATTAATACAAAATTAAAATTAGAGCGTCCCCCCCCCCTTAACTTTTGTGCTGTATACCTCCAAGTAAGTACTTTCAACGAAAACTATAGCGAACTCTGTTTTATACATAGTTATTTTTATACAACTCGACCAACTTATGACGTGCAGTTGCCCTTACTAAATGGTGTCTTAAGCGGTCGGGCCATCTTTTAGCTACGGAACCCTTTCATGGGCGTGTCCGACACGCTCTTGGCCGGTTTTTGTTAGTGCAATAGTTAATAATAAGTGGCATCTTTCGATGTCACTTTTTAGAACGTAAGAACGCTCACCTATCCAAACCTTTTCAGGGTTTGTCCGGACAATTAAGAAGATGGTTTTATGTGATGTTTGCACAACGTTTGTTATAATGCAAGTGCTAAAACTCATTATTGCGTCTAGCTTCTATGTTTGACTATAATTACTTTAGTTTTCCTCTTTTGCACGTGTCCAGGGAGGATTTAGAAAATCATTTTAAGTTTGTGTCGGACCCTCTTTGATTAAATAGAACTATTACTATTGCCAAAAATATAACATTTGTAGAAAGTAGACCTTGCCCTGTAAAGCAACAATATAATTTGTAAGTATATGTCATGTTTTAGCAGCTAGATAACATAGTAACTGAATGTAGGTAAACTGTCAAATATCACACTACTCCGCGAATCGGAATACTCAATTATTAGTACTCCGGAATACCTAAAACAAGCATTAATATTCATTAAGTGTAGGCACGTAACCGTAACAAAATAGCAAGTAAATGACAAACAAACAATGTTGACCTCGAAATTTAACCTTCAAAGTTTTGATGGCATATTGTAGCCAGTTTCGGACGTTGTTGTTCGTACGAGTTACTCGTGAATCTGATGGTTAACGGTAGTTTATATTTGGATTGAGTAGGCTTATTTATAATCTATATAATTACGACGACGTTGCCGATTAAATTAGACTTATTATTTTATCATCACTGGCCAGTATTCCGCGTAAGTAAAATTATAGGGTTTGCCAACGAGTTACAGGATTAGGTACTGGTTTGACTCGTAAAGAGCAAACGTGGATACAAGTATGCATAAACATCTTTTCTACGAGTAAGAATATACGTCTTTTCTCAGGAGATACATTTATCTTGAAACCTAAAACAATGCATTATTGAACTTATATTAAAAGTGTGATATTAAAACTGCTGAACAGATTTTGAATGATAAAGCCAAGGTAAAGCCGGGGATCAAAACTAGTACTTCTATAATTATCAACCTATTTCAAAAGGTTAATAATATTAGAAATATGATGACTCTGTAGAAAATACTTTTATAATAGATCAATTAGAAACGAAAGAACTTCCTCTTTTGTTCGGCTCAATTAATCTGTCAATCCAAAAACTTTTACTTTTACCAGTTCCGTTATTTGGGCCTTACAATACAACCGAATAGATTTGAACACCTTCAATGTCAGCTAATAATTGAATACCATCACTAGGTCAGTAGAAAACTTAACCACAGAGCTAAATATAGCTTTGACAAGTTTCACCAAAATAAATAATGACCAAACTTTCACGTGTCATAATTAAAACGGTCAAAGAAGTTATTATGTCAGTATAATGCATCGAATTGGGCGCGGCCGTTACACCTTGGCAAAGGCATTGAACTCTGTGAATAAGGCGGAAACATTCGATGCAAAACGTAAGGTTACGATGCAACTGAAATCGGACCTCTGCACTCACGTAACTAGCGATCAATGAAACTTGATAGAGTTGATGGAAAGCTGTGTAAAAGACATGTACTATTTGATGTGGTAGTACATGTGGTTTGGAACAAAGCCAAGTTTGTTATTTTGTCTGTATGAAGGTGTAAGTAATTCGCAATGCAGTGTAACAACGGAAACTTTGGTAGGTATCGTGGGTTCGAATCCCGCTGGAGGAAAATATCAGTCATGTATGTTTATAACAGTATTTTAGTATGCCTCTAGCATACACAGTCTAGCATATCCGTTTTCTAGCATACACATTATGTACAAGATTTTTTACACTTTTGAAAATTGAAACATGACATTTTGGAGCTGTAAAACTACAATAATAAATGGATTTCATACATACCTATAATCAACTTGCGTTGGCACTAAATAAACGCTTAACATAGCTGAAGACTTCTATTCGTGTGTCGCGCCTTACCATTACGGTTTCAAAGGTTAAGTAATTCCCACCGAACAGACAAAATCTGATCTGAGCTTATTCCCAATATTTAACCAGTGCGATATCTTAAATTACCATTAAAAATTAGGTCAGGATTATGACGTACTCGTTTATAAGCTAATCCTGACAAGCCTGTTTAGTGGGTAGAGAACGAACTTGATTGGGACAGATCTGCCAAAGGGCTTGAGTTCAAATCCGGCGTCGTGTCTTCGTCTAGTGAAGGCCACTAATTTTCCATGATGATAAAACCAAAATTAAGTACCTCATAAATAAGATTTAAGGAAATATTCTTCAAGACTTTTCAGTATACAAAACCGATTAACATAAATCCTGCATAGAATATTTAATGAGATTAGAATAATTAAACCAAAATGCGCGTCTGTAGTACAAAAACGTAAATGTAAATTTAATCCATTTATAACTCGGCACTTTTTGTATGATCGTAAAATTATGTTTTATTTTTAATCCATCTTGTTTAATGTACCAAACTTGAAAATTTAAGTCGAAATGGGACTCAGTTCACCTTGCCTCATTTTACTTTTTTTGCTTTTTTGACCTTTTAATTTTTAATAGATATCTGTCTGCATGGCTTAGATTTAGTCTAAAAAAGGAATCTTAACCAAAAACATTGTATCTTCAAATAAAACCTCTTACAATTTTAGATTGAAATCAAAAACAAAAAAAAAACATCTGGCGATTTCCTTGTACATTTTCTCAAAAGGTCTACATGCTACCACTAGGTTTTCTTACTAAGGATGGAATCTTCTAAATAATATAACTCGTAGAACAGGTTTTTTTGAAAAAAAATCGCATTTAAATATTAAACACCAATTCTGGTTTTGGATCAACAGCTTAACTAATTAAATAATGACATAAGATTACTTACGGTATTACTTAATTTGATTGCATCAAATATTTAATAATATCGCGATATTTTTGCAAAACTGACCAAACTTGATACAATGCGGGCATTTTATTGCTAAATTAAGATATTTCCTAACTGGTTTTCTGTTACTCATAATATTGTCATTACTTACATATTTAACACAAATAAATAATATAAACAAACAAGTCTTTACTTGTGGATATAATACCTTCATTAATTAACTAGTTTTTACCCGCGGCTTCGCACACGTTTACCAAGATTCCTGTTCTATCCCATGGTAGCATTTGGTCGGGATAAAAAGCATCCTATCTCCTAAGCCAGTCTATATCGAGTCAGTTCATCATCATCATCCTAGCGTTTGTCCCGGTCGCATCCTCGGCCGTTGCCTCGGAGTCCAGGGTCCGCTTTCCTGCTGCACCTACTCCACTTCGCACGGTCTTGGGCATCCAGGGTGGAAAGACCATCGGCACGCATGTCATCTTCAACGACGCCAAGCCAGCACTTTTTGGGCCTGCCCCTTCTTCCGGGACCCGGCGGTGGTGGCATGGTGAGACATTTGTTTCCCACGTAGCTGGCCGGTTTCCGTAAAACATGGCCGTACCAACGTAGGCGACACTCCTGCAGTTTATCTGCAATATCACGGACACGAAGGCTACCCCGGATGCGTGAGTTCTTAATGCGGTCTTTCCGCGTCACTCCACACATCCAGCGCAGCATCTTCATCTCCGTGACACGCAGCATCTGCTTGTGTCGCTCAAGTACAGGCCACGTTTCACTACCGTACAAAAGGACCGGCCTAATGATGGTCTTATAGACCTGTCCCTTCAACTTAACCGGCATTTTGGGGTCACAAATGACACCAGTCACCTCACGCCACTTGGCCCAGGCTGCTGAAATGCGGGCTTTGACGTCGCAATCGATGTCGCTAGACGCATGAAGTACAGATCCCAGGTATTTAAACTGGTCCGTACGCTCGACCAAGTCACCGTCTATGCGTACGGGTGGGGGATCTGTGTTGCAGGCCATGTATTCAGTCTTCGCCACGTTTAGTTTTAGACCGCCGTTCTCAAGAGCCACCTTCCACTTTCCCGCTCGTCGCACCAGTCGTCCCCTGTCCGAATCCGTCAGCGCGATATCATCAGCATACATGAGCAGCCACGGGGGTTGCTCATGCGCGTCTATGATGCTGGTTGACAGTTCGTCTAATATCACGCTAAACAGGAAGGGACTAAGGACGGATCCCTGGTGCACTCCGACGGTAACGGGGAAAGGGTTGGTGTCACCAACAGCAGTCCTAACTATTGAATCGGAATCGTGGTACATGTCTCGGATGACGTCAATATAAGTTTCAGGCACCCTCTTGGACCTCAGTGCCCACCAGATCATCATGCGAGGAACACAGTCGAAGGCCTTCTGCATGTCCAGGAACAGGAAATGCAGAGGCGTGTTCTTCGTTCTGTATTTCTCCATGATCATCCTTAGGGCAAAAACAGGGTCCATGGTACCAAGACCAGGTCGAAACCCGTACTGACAGTCCGAGACAGTACACTCCTGTCGTAGCCGAGAGTCAACTATCCGCTCAAATAGCTTCATAGTGTGGGACATTACCTTTATACCGCGATAACTTCCGCACTCCTGCACCGATCCCTTCCCTTTGAAGACTGGAGTTATGATACTCCGTCTCCACTGGCAAGGGATCCGCCCGGTGTAGAGTATGCGGTTATAAAGGTCGGTTAAGATGCCCACACCACGAGAACCCATCGCCTTCCAGGCTTCAATGGGGACTCCATCGGCACCGACTGCTTTCCGATTCTTCATGTGGCGAAGAGCTCTGAGGACTTCATCAGGCGTTATGGGTGGCACTAGTCCTTGATTCGGAGGGAGATCCGGTGGCTGCACCTCCTTATGCTGCTCGTTGAGCAGCTCGTGGAAATATGAGCGCCATCTCTCCTTCACCGCGAGGTCCTCGCATAATAGGTTGCCACTAGGGTCCTTTACACAGCGGCACTTGGAAATATCCAGTGCAGCTTTGACCCTAGAACGAGCTACTCTGTACACAAGCTTCTGCCCCTCAGACGAGTCCAGCTTATCGTAGAGCGGTTGTAAGTGTTCTCGTCTGGCTCTGGCTACAGCTTGTTTAGCAGCGCGTTTTGCAGCCCCATATGCGTCGCGGTCTTCAGGAGATCTGGTCGCTTGCCACTTTAAGAAGGAGGCTTTCTTCTCCTTGATCTCCCTCTGGACTTCTGCGTTCCACCACCAAGTCTCCTTGTCACATTTGCGTCCACCCTTTGAGATCCCGAGCACCGCCTTTGCCGCAGTGGTGATTGCATCCTGAATCCCATCCCAGTGGTCTTGGACCGGTTTGCCATCAGCATCAGCACAGGTAACGCTTGTAGCCGAGGCAAACTCTTGAGACGTAGATTCGTTCAGCCGCCACCACCTGATCTGGCGTCGGCATCGCTCAAGGGGCTTCTCCTTGGGTCTTACGCAGAGATCCATGACAAGGAGTCGGTGTTGTGCAGTGAGACTCTCACCGGGTATGACCTTGCAGTTGGCTACTTTGCTGATGTGGTGCCTCCTAGTGAGCAGGTAATCGATTTGGGTAGCATGCCGCCCGCTCCTGTAGGTGATTAGGTGTTCGGTCTTCTTTTGGAAGAACGTGTTCACGATCGCAAGATCCGCAGCCGCACACGTTCTGAGGACGTCCTCCCCTCCCGCGTTGCGACCGCCGTATCCAAAACCACCGTGAACACGATCAAACTCCTCACACCTGTCACCCACATGGCCGTTCAGATCGCCCCCCAAAACGATCCCCTGTGACAACGGGATGCCACTCAGCACGTCTCCGAGTTGGTTCCAGAACCTCATCCTTTCAGCATCGCTACAGCCAGCCTGCGGCGCATAAGCGCTCATCAAGTGGGTCGTTACTCCATCAATGAGCAACTTAACCACCACAAGCCGATCACTGCAACGATTCACCTCCAGAACGCTGTCCTGAAACTCCCCAGAGAGCACCACAGCGACCCCGTTCTCCCCCCCAGGCGCACCGGTATAGATCAGCTTGTAGCCATTCCCAATGGACCGGGATCTGCTGCCTTTCCATCGAGTCTCCTGCAGGAACGCCACGTCCACCCTCCGCCTGATGAGTACGTCGGCCAGCTCCCTCACGCGTCCAGTAAGCGTGCCAATGTTCCATGTTGCGAAGCGGAGTTTCCTAGTACGGTTCGGGGCTCGCGTCTTCAGCCGTGCCCGCCCAGTGCACGGTAGCCCTTGCCCACTTGTCACAGAAGTCGGGCGAGGCTCCTGCGCGCCGTTTTGCGGCGGCGCCCTAACCACAACCGTATTCTTTTCTGATCTTATCATTGGGATTTGGCGGTTTTGGTTTTTACGGAGGCGACTGCCGTCTGACCCCCCAACCCCTAGAGGAAAACCCATTGCCAGAGCCTCGTCCGTCCTTCAGCAGGGTGCACCACTTGCAGGTGAGGTTGACTTGGGCTCCCAAGATGTAGGCGGAGCCCCGAACACCCCAAGTTTCAGTCAGGTAAGAGTCAGTTAACCAAGTTAAATCAAAAAACTTTCTCATTCATAAAATTAGAATGATTATTAATGCAATAAGGTGTTGAAAGTTAATTTAGTTTAGTAATTTGTAGTAAAGAAATGGCGACTCTATTAAAGGACATGTGTCCTGCTTCGTAATTCCAGATCCAATTATAAACAGCGTTAGAAAATATCAAATACAAGATATTTTATAATTTTATGTTATGCTTACTGTATGGATAATGGATAACCATACCACACAATCCTGCATCAGAACAATGGAACAATACTGTCTCGGAATATATCCAGAACAATAAAGCTGGTACCTATTTACATAAATATATTTTTACTTGCTTACTGTACCTTACTTACTGTTTGCATTACAGAAGCGTTATGTCTTATGTCGAAAGCGATAATTTTGTCGCTTGTTTTCCGACTTACATCGTTATTTAATATTTAATTACAATGTTAAAGGCGAAATAAGGAATACTGCTAGATCTCGTTTTGTCGTCTTGCTCGTATTACCATGTCATATTAGCTACGTCATAATGAATACAGGAAGTAATTAAGCATGTAGGTATGCCCATAGAGAATACCAGTAGTTCGTATGTTTGTTTAAATTAATTTAGACCTTTATTCTTAATAATATGTAAGCAAAAGGCTACACAGAACGTTACAGAAGCACCATGGGTGCAAATAAAAATGTAGGTATTTCGGTTGCCGCACACATAGAGTCACAGTTAAAGCTTAAAACCTTTCTCGTCAAAAGGGCATACAACGCAAAAAAAAACAATTCGATCCAGTTAAAAAGGAACAAACTCTTCCGCTTCCTAACGTTAGTATATGTAGATAATGTTATATTTCAAACGTTTTCATAGTAAGGTACTTACAAATATTTCTCTGGTGAAGAGGTAATGTAATTTTAGCATTGCAACTGATGAAATTTCGGGAGTTGCACTACTAGTTATTTCATATATAAATATATGTATAATACTTTGAAATTTATACATTTGCAATGAGAATATCGACCCGACGAACGAATGTAATTACTTTTTGCTCTATATATTTTGGTCAGACGTAATATTACAGGTGTTTTTTTAATAGTGAATAAATAATTACAATAACTTACCTTAACCTAGCATTATTCGACTTAGTAATAATCTATAATTCGATATTTCATAGCAATAAAATATAATGGCCGGGTTTTTTGTTTGAGTTGAATGTCAGTAGCCAATAAAATAATAAACAGTACTTATTGAAATCATATTTAAGTCAGGTATCTTGATTTAGCAGACCATACCATATCAAACTGAATTGGAATACGAAATAGGAACTAATGCTCTAATCTTTGAGATAGAGAATTTGCACCTTTTAATAAATCTACGACTACGAATGAACTTACATCTATATAAAAACAAAAACGAAAAATTTAGTTTATGCAGTATTTTAGTGGGGCATTACTTAAAAATAATTTAATTCTGACTTGCATGGCACCTTAAATGTACTTAGGCAAACTACTAAATGAACATAGGGACAGGGAAGCAATTAGTTTTGAACTAATAAATTATTTGATTGTAAAAAAAAGTAGTGTTATCCTGTCTTAGCTTGATTAGAATATTCTAAATATAAATCATAACATGCATATGTGTGCAAAATGACCTTGAATTTATTCTTGTTAATAGTTTATTGACATGTGTTAGGGTACTCAAAAAGAATTAAGGAACGATTAAGACTTTTTTGGAAGAAGAACATAAGATTCATAATTCATTACACGAGTCTGCAATAAAATACAAATTGGGACCAGTTTTGGGTTCTTTTGGCTAATTGTAAAAAACATCCAGACATCATTTTATTGCAGAACTTTGTTGTTCGTCATCAGATCATCATTATACTTACCGTATTTATAACCCGTTTTTGTAACAAAGTGCATACAAACATTAACGCTACTTGTATCTACTAGTATTTATTGTATGTGTGCAGATAGGAGTACCTACTGAGGGATCCCATGCATACATGCATAGCAAATGAGTAGCGTAGGCCGGTCAGCACGGTCGTTGCATTGTCATCACGCGCATATACCTACTACATTGATCGCTAAGAGGCCACGAAAGGCCAGTATATCGATCGAGTGAAGATTGTCGTAGGTAATGCTATGATGAGGCATTTAGTCCGCCTTTTGTACAATATTTTGTGTACTAAGTACAATAAAGATTAAAGATTAAATAAAAAAATAATGTTAATTGTACGTTGTCTGTTATTTTGGATATAATTTATATGTATAATAGTAGCAAATGTGCGGAAATGTGTTAAATAAAGTGGAGAAAAACAGGAGTTCGGTCTGCAGCCTTTTGACCTTAGAACTCCGAATCGCGTGCAATATCATAAAAAAATTAATATAACTGAAGTAACGGAATTTTCTTTTAACTGCAGTCCATACCACTTTTTTATCATTCAATGTAAAAATAGATCAGAATTTTTAACTCAAACATATAAATATAAATATAAAGCCGTATGTATGCGGAAACGATTTTGTTAACCATACCTACTACTATGAATAATACTCGTAGTAGGTAGTCCTTGAAAAATTCGAGCACGACTGCACAACCCGGAATGACTAGCAATAAATTAAATATTCAGATTGCCATTTCATTTTGATTTTTAAACTAATCTTACATAATAGTGACAGGTGTAATATTAATAATAGAACGATGATGAGAATATGCTTCTTAATAATATCAAATTCAAATAAGGATTATTCGTAAGCTTTGACATTCAGTGAAACTATGTGATCGAAAGACTTGAATATGCATTCTGAGACATAAAATGCGACATAATAGACTTTCGAAATGCAGTTTACATACTGGTAACATCTATTAAGTAATAATGTATGCAAGTGCTTTGGAAACCACTTCAATTCCGCTCAAAATGAAGGTCAAGTTATAACGGTACACTTACTCGTAGTAACAGACGAGCGTTCTATCAACTGCAGTTACGAGAAGTTCATAACAATCTAAAAGATATTAAGAACCAAGAACGTACTTTCACGTAGATTTGAAGTATGATTGTAACTTAAATGTTCATAGAATAATTACAACGTTAGAGAGAAAGCGCTTCAATGACGATTTTTTTCACGAAATATGACGTTAATTCTGTTCATAACAAAAGTTTTTAAGACTTTTTTTTATATTTAAAAATGTAACAGGACTCGCATGCTGCGAGTCCTGTTACATGTCTTTAATGATTTACATTTCATAAATAACATTTACCATTTCTTTAGAATAAAAAAACGTTAGGTTGGAAAATGAGTAACCATGTTAATTCATCGTCATCTAACATAGCTTCACACCAAACAGAGCAAGCATTGAAAATTCAAACACATGAAAGTGAAATCTTTGTAAACACTTTTTCTTATGAACATTGTCATTTACGCTGACAAGGGGTTCTCAAAATAGTTAGTTTCTGTCATCTATTGTAACTTTGTAACAGTTGACAGCACAATAGCTAGAAGTTAATTAAGAAACAAATTAAAATCAAATATACGATCCGAACATAATCCTAGTGTGTAAAACCTTAAATTTTGAGATATAGGGCCAAAAGAGCATGTGATTACTAATTCCAGGTAAGCATCATTTGAAACCAGAAACTTTAAATTTTAACGTTGTTTTTGATTTATAATTTTTATAGCTTTGCTTTTTATACCTATGATTATTTATTATGTTTTAAACTTTTAAATGATGACATTCTGACATTTATCGAAAAACTTCCCTCAAATATAATTTATATATGTGTGAGGGAGTGTTTTCAATGCTTCTATTTACTTACCTACTTAGTTTTGGAAATCTACAAAATTAGGTAATACTACAAGAAAATAAAAAAGTATCAATGTAATTGCAAAGTTTCATCTCAATCGATCGAACAATTTCAAGAGAGCGAGTTGACGAATAACTCATCTGTAGGAACAGGGTGTACAATCGATAGGTACCAGATGTACTAGCGGCTACCGGTACTACTGGTTTTTCATTGTACGATACTCGTAACGTAAAACCGTAGTATATTTTGGCCGAGTCCATTCATGTTCAGGCATAGAAAGTTTTTATGTAATATCCGAAACAACGAATGCTAAAATCGGGTTTCTTTTTTTCTCGATACACCGTATATTTTGTAAAGATGTGGAATTCTTACAATAATAACTTCACCTTTATTAATATGGTTTGTTAGTTACAATTGAAATACAACACATTTATAATAGTGCATGTGCACAATCAACATCTCAAAGTTTTTATGATCTATACAGCTCTCGACGACCTAAATACGCAATCGCCATTCTAATACTATGACAAGGCTCTATTGTCTTCAAGATTTCTACTTTTACTGACAATAACCTTCGTACTTCATACCTTATTTATACACAATAGGGCTCAAACTGTAGGTAGATAACCTAGAGGTCTGAGAATAAATTTGTGAATTTAACGACTTTTTTATCGCTTCATTAAGTGAGTTCTGGATTTAGAATCATCTTTCCGAGTCCTAAATATAAAATTATAATCGTTTAATGGCCCATTTGCGAATAATATCTTAAAATATTAATAAAACTTTACATATTATGTAAGATAGATGTAATAAATTACAAATATTTGACGAAGCGCAAAACCTAGACGGATCCGCAAACAATCCAGCAGACGAATGCTTTTAATTATAAAGCCTTATTGTTCATAAATTAATTTAAGAGAGGTAGAGCTAAGTGGAACTTCCACTATTATGAGCCGCTCGTCTGGGGATGTACCTCCACCTTAGGGAATATCACAGTGAATAACACAACGTAACTGTTGTGCTATGTTTCTGCTGGTGAGTAAGGTCGCCAGAGCTTACTTTGGGAGGGTGTGGGTTCTTAAAGGCAACGCACTGCGAACCTTGTGTAGTTGTTGATGTCCATGGGCAGCGTTGATCACTTACCATCAGGTGACCCTCTTGTTCGTTTGCCTCCCTATATCATAAAAAAATAAAAAGGAGCGCAGTGCACTAGCCAAATGTAATGCATTCCAAGGCCAATACCTTATTGGATGCAAGTCTCGTGAAACTGAGTATCTTCCGTAGGTAGGTACGCCATGTGGCTATCAATTTAGGCATCCAGTATAGTGTTTACTCGATCAACTATAGACTAGACACAATTCTGTACATAATTATGTAAATCACTATAAGATTGATTTGTGATCGTTCGTGGATTGAATACCTATGTTGGGCAGAGTCAGTAGTAGAGTTTTTCAGCCTGTTGTGTTTTTTATGCTACGTTGATAATAACAAGTCTTTTGTTATAGGCCAAGATTAAAATATTTAATTGGTTTTGGACAACCAAAAAACCATCAAATATATTTCGTTCATGAATAAGCTTTATAAAATGTTTGCCATTCGTGATGGTCGTTTTATTTCAAACGTCTCAGTTGTGTCTCGACAAAAAATATGAATCATAAGCATTGAATTAGAAAGGTTTAATAGAACATACTAGAATGTTCCGAGCTGTGAGATCGCTTAATGACAAATGCGCTGGACTGAAAGACATCAAACAAGCTTTATTAAAGGCGAAGTGGAAAGTACAGAAAACCGGCTTGGGCGCATTTAGGGATGTCAACCATTTCTTTTAAATAGCTCTGTATATATTGCCTCTACTCTGCCTGATTGTAAGCAAAAGAGGAGCCCTAATATGCCATAACAAGCACGACATACATATACAATGATTAATTTTATTACACACATTTCAACTGAGACCAATTGATTAAAACGGAATAATACGATCTGAAACATAACAGATTCGCAATGAAAGTTCGACTGATTTAATTATTTGTTATTATTGATATAGAAGATAACACTAGCATAGCACTGAAGAGAAAGAGAATGCATTTATGTTGATGAAACTTCTATGATTTGCCAAACTGCATAATGCTATCTGGACTAATTACAACACATCTATGAAATAGTCGATTTCTACAAAAGTTGCCGCTAAGTTATTGCCGGTATTTCAATATTTTAATGAAATCGCTGACCCATAATTTCCTCGACAAAGAACTCATCAGAACATAGGTGTGTTTACTTTTTTTTATGAAATTTTGCGACGAAAATGTTATCGTTATTCTGTATGTATTTCATCACATTCTCTTTTATAGATAAAAATTTACTATTGCTATAACGAAATACGTTTTAACGCAATGTATAAAAAAAGAATTTTTGTTTTTTTGTACATATTTACGTATCTTCCAACACCATAGGAGCCTGAATAATAATTGTGAATTCTATTTTACGAGTCATAACTTTTACAAGCCCTGCCATAGCATGCATTCAGAAATTCACAAGTGTCGCTATTAAAAGACCGGCAAAAACGAGATACGACCAAAGATTTCATAGCTGACCGAGCTCCAAAGTTACTTGAACGACCAGTTCACAAATGCATCACGATCATGCGTGAAATATCTAATTATAAATAACAACATATTTGTGACCTGGTACAACATCCTGTATTCTGATTGCATTTTAAGTTCTCAGCGTGTTTTTTTTAAATATATAAACGAGTCACGTATGAAATAGGTACGAGTATCTAATTGTAAATAACAGTACTGAGGGTAGGTACTGTTATTTATAATAAGCTGTGTATTCCTATCTAATCTATACTAATAAAATAATCTTTGTTAGTTTACTTGTTTGAATACGCTAATTTTAGGAAATTTTATGTAGTTCCAATTGAAAAAATGTTTTGTGTCGGATAGTCCATATTACGAGGAACGCTTAAAGTTCTGATATAACACAAGGTGTGCGGAAACCGAAAACCACGCGAGCGGAGTCGCGGGCGGCTGCTAGTTATTTCTATGTATACATAACATTTTTGTGATAGTTCCGGTAGCATTGGGAATTACATCCTGTACTTTAGTTGCATTTTAAGATCTCAGCATGTATAGATGGGTACCGTTAATCTTATTTAGTATAAAGTTAGTACAGAAATACACTAGGCTGTAAAAACGCGGTGAGTTCGGCGTAACTACGCCTGCAATGTACATATTATATATGGAACATGACACACTATGCCAAAATGACGTAGCGTAATTTTGTATAGACAATGCAATGCGTTCCTACACTTACGAACAGAACTTACGTATGCAACTGATAATAAGTAATAGCAACGTATTTTTGACAAATATTTGTTAAATAGTAGCCTTGACCTAAATTTAAGTAGGCTATCTTGACTGTACCATTTGTGCAGAATTCTGCGGGTTGTTTTTAAGTACTAATTAAGTTATTATTTGGACAGATGGAAAATATGACTCATTGTTTACAGGATAACATCGCAACTTCGTGTATAGATGGGAAAAAGAAAGAAGAAAGAAAAACATTTATTATTCACAGACACATAAAAAATAATACTAGGTACTTATGTGTAGTGGTACAAAGTTTGGGGATGAATTATCATGAAATTATTCACTTTTTTTTTGAAGACCGGTTTAGTGTATTGGTAAAGAAGTTGACTATAGACCAATTGGTCGTGGGTTCGATCCCCAAATAGGACAAACATTTGTGTCCATAAACATTTGTCTTTTTGTCCTGGTCTGGGTGTCAAATGTATTTATTTTATATGTAAGTTATTTATACTAACAGCCACACCAAAACTTTTTAACAAGAATAATAATTTATATTTTAAAACCACTGTTAATTTTGGGATTTGTTACCCAAGTGCTTTTAAGCTTGTTAACACGGAGACCGATTTTTTTATTAAAGATAGGCTTGCATTTGACCTCGATCACACCTGATGGAAAGCGTAGATGAGGCCTAAGATGGAGCACGCTTGCCTAGTAGATACCTGTTCACTCTAGTCTTGAAGACATCCAAATTATAGCGTTCGGGAAAAACAGAACATAGTGTTTTAATATAGCTTAAAGCGTTCCTTGACAAACGGACTATCCATCAAACACAAAATTGATTTTTCAATTCAAACCATTAATGTCTCATATAACTGACAGTTAAACAAATAAACTCTTCAGCTTTATTATATTAGTATAGATGTATCTCTGCATCCTACGACCTCTGGTAGAGTCGTGCCCAAAGCGTCACTAAACCTTTCAACTGATATAACAAAGTCATCACAGGGTGAGTCGATTTTACTGTACATTGTCCACATTATCCTTATTTACTGTTATTTGTTGCTTATTACGCTGTAAACAGTTTAAAGAGAATTTTATTTTGAATGATGGCTTGTAAAAGGATTTTTAACACAATTTCATGAATCCTGACATGAATACCTACCTATTTACTTGTTACCCTACCCGTCAACCCTTCAACAGTTGACATAAATTAAACTTTTGAAAAATATTTATTAAAATTCTTTAACTCAAATTTTATATTTAATCACCCGCGTCCCGGGGGAACTACTATCCGTACCGGGATAAAATATAGCCTATGTTACTCTGGGTGAATGTAGTTTTCCAACAGTGAAAGAATTATTCAAATCTGCCAAGTAGTTTCGGAGCCTATTCAATTCATACAAACAAACAAACAAACAAAAAATCAAACCTTTCCTCTTTATAATATTAGTATAGATATTAAATTTTTGTCGAGACAAAAATATTAATGTGTTCGCGGACATGGAATTGTGCTGTTCAATAATGTGCTGTTCGTTTTCGTGCTCTAAGTGGACTACCTCCAATTACCTGGCCCCAAACTAAGCTCGAAGCCTGTATTATGAATGCGAGGGACGGATAGTCGAACTCGCGACTATGGTTTTGTAGCCACGATCTCTAACCAGTAGACCAACGGGTGGGTTATGTCATTATGTAGTCAAACGCCCAAAAAACTAAGGTACATCGAATAGGTGTGTACTCTATTCTACTGTGGGAGGGTAACGCTACCCAACAAAGCGTTCTAAACAAATATAGGTAGTTTTAATCTGTATGTACAGCTAACCGAGTTTACTCATTCTTAATTTAAATTATGCAAATGAACAACTTTGAACCAACATTCCGAATATATTCCGCGCGCATAATACCATTTTAATGTAAGTAAACAGACTATTCCTTCCTCATTTGAACCACTACGTTATAATAAGTACACGAAGCATTATAATGGTTTAAAAAAACGTGATATTTTGGGATCTCAAAATTTACATAAAAAGCTAATTATTTTGCAATAGCTATTATAACAGCTAATCATAAATCATGATAGGTCAAAAACTGTAATTAAAAATTAAATACACATTTATAATTAAGTCACTCCACATATTAATTACTTGACTCAAAAAAAATTGACTTGTAGTCATAGTGTAGTAACTAATTCAGGCTAACTACTGGTAGAGTATACAGTTGTAGGAAACCTGAAACCTACTTTGTCGCTCCCGTTCAATGAACCCCGAGATCACTGCACAGGTTTGTATCTAAACGTTATAAGTACAAAATAACGCTTGAAAGTAAGTTTCATTAATTTTAAGAGATGTATTAATTTACCAAAATTACAAATCGCGCAATCATCCTAAAAATTGAGAGAAAAAATGTATAGTATTCCAAAAATCTACTTCTTCCAATCTAATTTGTACAAAAATACTAAAAACAAATCCTTATCCAAAGAAAACAAAACAATCTGCATCTATTCGAGTAATCAGCTGCAGAAACAGCTGCAGTAAATTGTTGATAATCAACGCATCAGCTCGACAACGATCGCAGATTTAAAGAGTTTTCTCTCAGACTGCTGATAAAAATCTCGTAAGAGTTCACAAGTAATATTTATTACGTATGCGAATAATTTCAGTATTTATAAATTTTCAAAAGTAAACTAGAATCATTTTATGTCACAAGAAAAATAAGTCGTAAAAACGTAACAAAAGGGAGTTCACTTACCTTTTGG
Source organism: Nomophila noctuella (assembly GCA_958496325.1). Classification (NCBI taxonomy): domain Eukaryota; kingdom Metazoa; phylum Arthropoda; class Insecta; order Lepidoptera; family Crambidae; genus Nomophila; species Nomophila noctuella. The sequence continues at coordinate 9,863,207 of OY292494.1, read as the reverse complement.
AACTGATGCCAAAAATAGTTCACAACAAACAAGACAAATATTTATCACGACACAAACAACGTCCCGGCGAAATTGTAACACAAAAACAGCACTAAAAAATACAATTTACGCGCGAAATATTACTCTCGTGTTACTGCGTACAATTCCCTTTGACGTTATTATGCATGCCCTATTTATTTTTATTTTGTTTTTAATTTCGGTGCGGCGTTCGAAAATCGAAATGTTTCCGATCTACAGACGAATCGCGCACGCCCAGCGCTGTTTGGCGCACCGACTGTTATAGTGGCAATGGCAAAGACGTTGCACAGCACGACTCGCTCATTTCCGAGCGGGTGCCAACCGGCAGCTGTCAGCCAGACTGATCACTCGCCCATGCGCACACACGCAACAAGAAGGGCGCATGCGTCCCGGTGTTCCAAATAAACTAAGTAACACAGCGAAACACTCGCCGGCTGCTCTATAACATCCTATAATGGCAACAAATCACTCACTCAAAGCACTCTTTCAACGCACGACTGACGCATCAACGCTTATTAAACAATGAATCCAGTACTGATTAGGCGTAGTTTAATTGCGATAACATTGATTAAATGTATAACAAACGCGAAAACTAATTATGAATAATAATAATAATTCAATGTCACGCAGCTAAATAGTTTACCAGATTATAGTAATATGTTATTTAGTCGTACGTACCTAATCATAATTCATCCTTAACAATAAAAGCAATGTAGAGTCAACATTTTGCGCTATCAAGGAGAAAGTAAGATTGTCATCCCTATATTTATTTCCAAGGAAAATAATTAGGACCTAAATGAAATACTTACAACAGACGTAGGTACCTACATCTTTAAACCATTAAGTGTCTGAACGTTAACCTTTTTATCTAATACAAAGTTAATCCTAAATTGATAATATTTTTATGAACTATCAAAATCAAGTCTCGAGAATTTAGTTGTCTTGTTCAGGGAAATATTATTCCGAATTGCTCAGCCATATCAGTTGCTTAGGAAGTTTTTATTTGCAAATTACCTCTAGATGCATTTAGGTATCCCCAATTACGTCACTTGTCTTTTGCTGACTTTCTTCCTGTTGGTGAAATGTATGTAACTAGAAAATAAGAAATGCATGTTTTTACTTATGCAAATGAACCAATCAATCCACTTATACTTACACCGGAGAAAAAAAAATGTTATTCTTCGGAAGGAAAAAGTCATAAAACCATCCATACTTTTGCAGTTATTCGTAATTTTGCCCGAAAAAAGCTGGTCTGGAACCATTATAAAATTAATAGAATATATCCCATCCCATGAGTATCGTCCAGTTCCATTATTCACTCAGAATGCCAATCTGGCATCACATCTGCCCAAATTCTGCTTTTAGTAATTCTCAACGTCGACTGAACTAGACAAGAAATTAATATCGACAGGCAAACCGCATGGATCGTTTTATTTTAAAAAAGGTATACCCGCAACAATTTGAAGTCTTTTTTGTTCGCACTCAAACTAGTTTTTACCACTTTTGACAGTTTTTTTTAGATTAGTGTTGAAATGGCCTTATGCATAATTGTTAACTTATATGACTCTCACGCGATCTTCTAAAATTAACAGGATTCATATCGAACAAATTAATGGCATTAACCTAAATTAGCTAAGATAGGATATAAGACGGGTCACGGGTCCATTCAAAATTGGTACAGTACCGGCGCAAAAATACCTTATCTCAGAATGTTTGCTATTTTGTGTCGCGTTGGTCTAGTAGTCCGAGACCCTGGCTACAAAATAAAGTGACGTGTGTTTGAATCCCGCTTTAATCAAATGTATGTGTGATGAACATAGCCGTTGGTACTCAAATCATGAATGTCTATAAAAGTAATTAAGTATGATTTTGAGTAAAATTAAGTTCGGGGCTAGGTCATTTATTTTTTCACTAGTTATTATAGGTTTAATTTGTACATGTGACATCGGTCACTTACATATTGAAACAGGTAGGTAGCGTCTATTTATTATACGACTAGAAAAATACCAATATTATTACTTTGGTGCAAGCGCATGGTGATTACGACCCTACAACTTGATTGATTTGATATGATAATTAATAAAACAAATGAAAAATAATATAATCATAAAAAAATCTGAATAAGTGGACAGGAAAATTCAGAACTTTGAGTTACATATTAACACACTAATAACAATTAACAATGCATTCAGATAGTCTAGTATAAGTAGGGTTCATTATTGATTGCGATCTTGCCAAAAAATCTTGCAACGGAGATTAATGAAATTATTTACACGTTTCAATCTGAGATGTCATGATAAGATATAACACCTTAAACATTAAACAACAATCGGCTTAAAGAAATCAAAACAACGGATGCACTTTATTTATCGAAAGATAATGTTACATCAAAAATAATAAAGAATTTGTTTATAAACATGCTTTAATTGGGTAGAAAATAAACAAACATTAAAGCACATCACATGTTGACAGGTCAGATCTAGTCCTCAGAAGCCTCGGCTACAAAACCAAGGTTTGCGGGTTCGAATCATGCTAGAGGCAAATGTTTGTGTGATGAACAACGGCATTTGTACTCGAGTCATGGATGTTTATAAAAAGCACGTATATACTTATATACTGATACCTACTTAGGTAGGTATGTCTATTCGTTCCCTAGCGTCCATAGTACAAGCTTCGAGCGTAGCTTTTACAATAGGGTTAGTCCAAGGAATTTATTTATTTCTGTATTATTGTGATTATAAAGTTGCCTACTCACAGAATCACTGCGATCATGAATATAAAAGCTTTTTTAATCGAAATGATTCCAAAGTTGACGCAACTGGCAACTTCATAGCCTTTTAACTTACGATTATTTGCCTTGTATTTCCATGAATATGATTCAATAATAGATAAAAATATAATATGTAGATAAAAACGATAAACTGGAGATTTTTATAGTTTCATATCAAGGCGGTAATGAGATCGGTAATGCAAATCATAATTTTAAAATAACTTTAATGAAGTAAATGTCTGTTGTTTTGTATACAGGAAGTTTTATTTCGAAGGCTGTATGTACGTACTGATCTCTTTAAACATTCAACTTATTATTTTCATTGAGTCAATATACTAGCACTGATCGAATTTTCGAAATTTTAAAATTTTATTAGTTGATAAATCAGTTTGTTGTGGTCCACGGTAGAACATTTTTGTGGATAAAAATAACTACACAGTGCAGTTTCAAAGTTATTGGGAAAATACTTCATCACGTGAAGACTATTATTTCGATAGAATTAAGCCGACCCCAGATAAACTGGGAACAGCGCAGGCGAATGATGATAAAAAAATATAAAATTATAATTGCATCTAGTTGCCGAATTTGGTTTCTTATCTTTACTGGCATTTAGGTGAAGATCAGCTGTAAATAGCCAGTTCCATTTATCTGCGTCTGACCTAGCAGGTCATTAACAGATTGGAGGTCCGAGACGAATACTTGCATAGGTATGTTATCTAATATTAAGTCCAGATTATTAGAAATAGACTAAACAATATCAAGGACAGCTAGCAACAGCTAGATTTAGTAATGACTATCTTTGCAATGGCAAAGCGCACGGGGGTGTGTTTATCATACTAATATTATAAATGTGAAAGTTTGTTTGTTTGGATGTTTGTCCGTCAATCACACTAAAACCACTGAACGGATTTTGATGAAACTTTGTATACAGGCAGGGTATGGTAGGGTTAGGTGAAAGGATACTCTTTATAATACATGGGATAAAACAGGAACCTTGATAACGCGGACAAAGCCGCGGGCAAAAAGTAGTATTTTTATAAAGGAAAAAAAATATTACGCTTTTTACTATAATGTAGCTCATATACTTAGTTTCCGTAAAACATTAACTTAAGAGATTTGTAGATAAATCCCTTTGAAGTTCATGTAATCCAATTATTTATATATATTTATTGTATCGTATTAACGGTGCCATTCACAGCACCTTACCTCACAATCCTAATGAGACTAGTATTTTCACATAACGTTGCACACACCATAACTAAGCGGCTCTTGGCAGAACATGTCTCAAGATTCCGTTATGAGATTAGTTTCAATTAATAAATGTGACAATTCTTTGAGTCTGTGCTATCTGATAAGTATAAGTTTCGATGGTCTAGTGGCTTAAGTACCGGGCCGTGGCTCCGAGGTCCTGGTTTCGATTCCCAGTTCGGGTAAAGGTGTCGATTTTCAACCGACTTTTCAGAACAGAGCTCGACTTTGGCAAGCGTGGTGATAAAGCTATCCACCATCTTTGTAACGAAAACAATATTTTGATGGAGGCCCTTGCAGAGGGACATAAATAGGCTAATACTTTACTTGAATATTTTATCTAATACTTACTAGCGGCCTCCCGCGATTCCGTCCGCGTGGTTTTCGGTTTCCGCACACATAGGTAAAAAAAACTATAGCCAAAAGCATTCCTCGTCAAATGAACTAGGTATCCAACACAAAAATATTTTTTCAAAGCGGACGTGAAGTTCCTAAGATTCGCGCGTTCAAACATACAAATTAATTAATTACTTAGAAAATGCTTGAAAGTTGGAATGAGCTATGGAGTTTTTACATGTTACGCTTAGTATCATACTCCAGTATGCAAAAATTGCACAAGTCAGTCGCGCGAATCAATTAGGACCTAAGCTTATAAACCAGTTCCTTGTCTAAAAATAGTCGTTATATTTTCCTGGCTTCAAAATTAGTTTTGAATTTTTCAAAACCGGTTTCAACCGGAATAATGATTGAGGTGTCCGTTCAAAAATAAGCAAATATCTTTTTAAACGATCATACATGCGTGAAATGGTTAATTAATATATTTTTAGATCGTGACCAATACTCTGCATCACATATTTTAGTATTTAATTGTTATTGCCATCTTAATTCTAACCTTTATAAAAGGACAAAGATCCGTTTTCGGGGACTAAATAATATAGGATCAAACGCTACCTCTGACGACCGACCTAATACGAAGTTACACCAAAGTGTTCAAACTTATACCGGAATGACCATCAAAGAAATCGTACTTTTATATACAACGGCAATAGAATCAGAATCTAAGAAGGATTTTATTCTTCTCTCTTGTTGGTTTTACTTTCCTCACCCATTTTAAAGATACAAAATAACACGTTATACAAAATACAGACTATGTCACACAGACATGCACACGAAAGTTTGTCCTGTGCGGAGATCGAACCCGCGACCGCGATCTTGGTCTAATAGGGAACTCCTTGACTATTACAACAAGCAGGTCGTTTTAATGTCTTTTCTGCGTTTTGTTTTTAATTTTTATCTATGCAAACAACCTAAAATAGATACGTTGATACGATATACATAAATATAATTGTACGTATAAGAAAATAATTTACGGCACGTGTAGCATTGAGTATCAAATGTCAAAATGGCACAACTTCAGATCTCTAAATATAGTGTTTTGAAGTACTTGCACCTAGCAATGAATCCCAATTTCATCCACTTTACAATGTGCTACAATGTTTCTTTACAACGATCATGTGTAATTGTCAACATAATCATGAAATAACACCAGGCAGCTTTATCAAGCAAATAACAGATTAACTATTGATAAGTGATGAACATTCGTAGGCCAGATTCTCATAATTATAGCTCATTTTTACCTTTGAATTTTGAGAGTATGAAACAATTATTTTTTTACGTTATACCGACAAAATAACAATGATACGAGCAGATCATTCAGTGGTGTTAATATTTCGTTGCGTGCTAATTTTAGTATCACAACATATGATAATATGCAATCATTGACTAATTTATGAAATAAAATCACAGGTTCCTAAAATAGCACCCACATAAAAAATACCTTTGCAACCAATGATAAATAATTATCGTATAGGTATAAAGCATTCACTATAAATAAATTATTACTTTGATATAGGTAAGTAGATACTAAAATGTTTTATTGCATCTTAGACATATTGGTACGAGTATTATAAGTTTAGTGCTTATTAAATTACCTACATATCGACGGTGAATAAAAAGACTAATGATTATAACGGTTTCGAGACCCAAAAAAACTAGTTTGAATGATTTATCTGTAATCTGACAGGTGCATTTTTTGTTTGGTTAACGTTATTAGTAAAACAGCTAGGATAAATCGGGTGTCCGTTAATTTGCATTATAAAATAATTCTTTCTTTGCATTAAGATTGTGCTATGTTTATGCTGATGGTAGGGTCTCCAGAGCTCGGTTGGGGAGAGGATGGGGTTTTAAAGGCATTTCAATTTGGCGATCCAGTTTTGGGACAGAACATTGTGGCTCTACCTACACACAGAAGGACTGTCTTTCACATATTAGGGGCCCGTGACATATGGGCCTTTAACCCCTTTAGAGAAAGCGGTGATCAAGTATTTTTTCTTCATTCACTTAATTGTGATTATTTTTAATGATCTGATGAATTTATAATTAACTGTGAGAGTTTTATACCACGCCTTATTATTTAAGGTGTGCAAATTTACACAACGAAAACTTTCAGGCACTTTAAACACATTACAAATATGTATGTAGTATTTTATCGTCATGGATTTACGAAAAACTTCTTCGATTAGATTTCTTCGTTGTTATATGTGGCCAATGCTGTGTATACCTGATATTGACATGCGTACAAAAGCTTTGTATTTTTAAAATGAATCGTTTTAAATGTTTCTGGGTGCCATATTGTTGGGTATACCAAATTAAATAAATATGTAAATAAATAAAACTTGTATTAGTAATAACAATTTAAAATGATGTATAATAATGATCTCAGATTATTTCAACAGACCTTTAGGTTAGTGGTAAGAGCGCCGCTTGACATGCGTGTGGCGGTTCAAATCCGGTCAGGCACGCACCTCTGGATTATCAAAGATCTACATGTGTGTGACATTTCATACCAACTGAATGGTGAAGGAAAACTTCGTAAGGAAACCTCCAAACTGCGAGTAAGTGTGTGAAATGGAAAAGGCAATGGCAAAACCTGTTCATTAAAATGCCAAAAGAGTTGTCGTGAGTTTCATTTCATACAATGATCACGACACTCAGTGATGAGAAATATGACTCAAGTAGCAGGAGGAGTATTTTAAAATCAATTTACGTTTTTCTAAGTAGACATACAACACTAATCATTCTTACTTTGCACAAACTTAAATGAGTCTGTAAGTCTTCATGTACCTTTGAAAAAATACACTTCACGTAACAAACGGTACCACTACCCAAAATGGTACAGTTCAGAAATAATAAAAGATATAAAAACTAAACATTTTCATCATAAAAAGTACAAAATACAAGGTAAAGAATTCAATAAGGCCATGTTTATATATTATAGAGACAAAGTAAAAAAGATGATAAATTTCGAATATAAGAATTATATGCAGTTATTACAAAAAAAAATCATTGACGATCCCAATCACTTTTGGAGTTACGTTAAAGAGAAAAGAAAGGACAGGAAGAATATAGATTCGTATACATATGAGAATATTGAAGTGAGGGAACAAGCTGCAGCCGACGCTTTTGCTCAATATTTTGCTTCTGTATTTCACCCTGAAAAGCCTGTACTGGATCCAGACATAGCTGCTAGAGCTGCACATGGGCACCAGGACGCAAGTACTGTCTCTATTGCAGCAGTTAAAGAGAGTGATTTAAAAAAGGCGATAAAGCGCCTGAAGCCTCGATCATCTGGTGGACCGGACGGTATTCCTGTTTTTCTGGCCAAGGACTGTATATCGTCGCTTGCTGATCCCCTTCTTTACCTGTACAATCTATCTCTGGCTCAGTCTACATATCCTGAGATCTGGAAGTTGTCTAGGGTCACTCCTATACCTAAGGCTGATCGAGGATCTGATGTCAATTCTTTCAGGCCTATAGCTGTCTTGTCTGTATTTGCTAAGATCTTTGAGGCAATCCTCTGTGATCGTATATATGGTCAAATTGGTCGTCGGCTGCATAACAATCAGCATGGTTTTCGTAGCGCTCGCTCAACCACTACCAATTTGGTTGCCCATGTCGACTATATTTGCTCTCAAATGGATATGCGAAAGCAAGTTGACTCGGCATACTTCGACTTTAAAAAGGCATTCGACTTGGTGGATAATGATAAACTGTTGGAAAAGTTGGCAATTATAGGATTCACGCCACATCTCCTTAAATTTTTCTCCAGCTATCTAAGTGATCGTTGTCAATTCGTACGGTTAAACGGATACCAATCTGGTGAATACTATACGAGGTCAGGAGTGAGTCAGGGCAGTACTATGGGACCTTTGCTGTTCATTATATTTATTAATGATCTACCAGACGTTGTTCTGACATCGGAGTGCCTCTTGTTTGCTGATGATTTGAAACTAAGTTTAGGTGTTCAAACTGAGGCCGACATGGAGGCACTGCAGAGGGATATTAACGCAGTTTCAGTGTGGAGCGAAGACAACCACCTCCCATTTAATAATCTTAAATGTAAAATAATAACATTTTCTCGTAAATTACAACCCTTGACATCTTATTATAAATTATTGGACGTTCCTTTGGATAAAGTATATGAAATTCGAGATTTAGGCCTAGTATTGGATAGCAAATTGGACTTTCACATGCATATCACCAAAATGTGTAAGTCTGCTCATAAAACATTAGGGTTTGTCATGAGAACATCATCGCAGTTTGATAACATAGGGGTTGCAAGAGTATTATACAATGCATACGTACGTAGCAAACTAGAATACGGTTCAGTTATTTGGAACCCCTATGAAGAGAAATATGCTCTTAATGTTGAGAAAATCCAACGAAAGTTTGCCCGCTGGTTATATAAAAAACAATACGGGTACTATCCTTATCTATATCCCTCTCTATTCGTTTCGGGTATGGTTGACATGGACACGCTGAAACTCAGAAGGTCGCTAGCTCAAACCGCACTATATCTGGCTATAATACATAACAAAATTGATAGTCCCCATATACTAGAGCGAGTTCGCATCTGCGTCCCTATGAACCTGTCAATGCAATTTGGAGTACAGGTGGCTCCGCGCCGCTTGCCTCGTCTGCTGGAGCGGCCCGCCGCGCGCACCGAGCGCGGGCGTCGAGCACCCACCAACCGCGTTCTGCGACTTATCGGAGACATACTTGCCCAGCACAACGACATTGATCTTTTCGCTGATAAACTGGGACATTTGTATAATAAATTTAGGTTAATTCTAAATGACATTAGCACTCATTGACATTGATATTTTCATATATTGGCACATCGACATTATGATATATTTTGTCTTATTATTGACTTTTTAAATTTTTAATTATTATTTTTGACATTGTGAGTTTATTATTGACATTTTTAATTATTATTGTATTTCATTATTATAATTCTTATATACTTATTACTTTTTTTTTTCGTTTTGTCGTTTTGTATTTTAATTTATGAATATTGTATCCTCTGCATGTTATGACATAATGTTATTTGATTGTATTAAATTTAAGTAGGACTTTGTGATTTGGATAGATTATTACATGAATGTGAATGTTATTTAATTAATTAATCTTGTAAGCGTTTTGGATGTTGTTCATCTGTTAGCTTGTAAGAAATAATAAATGAATAAATAAATGAATAAATGAATAAATGAAACTTTACTTTATTCAAATTACCGATAAAAGAGGCTCTTCAGATAAAGACTCGATCTAACCGTTACAACACTAATTTCATGTCAAGACTTCCTGTTCTTATAGGAACTGTTTATTCTATAAAGAGTGCCGCGATACCAGAGGTCAATTTTATTTCTGTAAAGTTTCATTGACATTTCGCACATTAAGATTACCTAGAAATTAAATAATAAACACTATAGTCCATTAAGTACTTGTGATTTGAGGAGCTCGATGGCGCAGTGTTAAGCGCGCTCGGTTTGTGATTGCAAAGTTAAGCAACTTTCGCACAAGCCAGTCAACGATGGGTGACTGAATTTTTTTTCCTCGAGCTCCTCCGTGCTTTGGAATGTTCGTTAAGCCGTTGGTCCTGTGCCTGCACTCTCTCTCGGGTCAGATTGCCGTACCACCGAATTATGAGAAGGAGGGAACACTAGGGTGTAGGTTAGGTACACTTTTGTTAGCCAGCTACTTACTAGGCGCCCATTTTTGCAGTAGGTACGGTGAAGGTTATGGCCGGGCATTACTGGCTCGAGCTTCATTTTTAACGCATCAGATGAAATAGGCAAGAAAGAAAGAAAGGAAAGAAATACAAATACAAATCCAAAATCATTTTATGTAATGGAAGGTGCTTAAGCCTATTTAGTTTTTTTTTTAAACGTACGAATATTGTGAAAACTTCACATCACACAAATTATTATACTTAGGAAGTTAGCTTACCTACACGTCAAAATCTACGAGTAAAAGCTTTTAAAGTAACAATTTTTTTTTAATTACACTTTTATCAATAACATAGTGTGTAGAAACACTGTAGAAAATACCTATCGAGACACCTTCCTGATATAAGTACGGCGCATTTAAGATCGATGCGTGGAGGACACAATAAAATTGCATATTGGTGGGGTCGGCCAAGTACCTCAACCTCCCTAGCAATTTATTTCAGTATTTCTTATAGTCAGGCGATATTATTCACGTTTTTTTTTTGAACTACGTAGTATATTTCGTATAAAAACGTGAGACATATCATTCAAAACAATGATAGGGTTGACAACTGATATTTATATCATTACTTTATCTTAAGTTGTGATATAGTAACTATCGCATTCGTCCCTGACATTTAATCGAAGTTGAGTAATAATAAGTAAACAGTTTGTAACGTTGGGGTTTTTTTAATCAGGCGCAAAACAACTTCAAATCAAACTGATAAGAGATTGTACAATCTTTATTCAACAGCCTATAGGTACCTACTGTTCGACAACCTTATGAGTGTGTGGTGTGTAGTGTACCTCATTAATATAAGACAACCATATCCTCTCAGGCATTTTTGCGTTATTATTATGTTAAGTATCCTCTTTAGCAATTATCTGTTATTTCTGTCAGTTCTCGGACCCTTTAAATTAGGGATAAATATCTTGGTTTTACAATAATTATGTTCTACTCCTGTAATATAGTTCAGAGAAACAGCATGTTGGAAGAATTTGCTAAGTTTCATGCAAAGGAATCTGGACAGTTTTGTTGCTTAAAGCTTTAAACCTTTGTTAATAGTAATTATAGTCTATTTCAGCTAAACTGGCAGGTACACTTCTGCTACGAAATTAAACTTTATTTCAGGGCAATAAGCACCTCGCAGCATCACGAGCTGTTTTTGTGATTTTCCATGGGGATGCTTTAGAATGATGTCGACTTTTCTATGAACCGTCAACTATCACCGAAATTATCAAAGGTGAAATTGACTTTACAAAATGAGGTCAATAAAAAGAACACATTTTGGTTTTGAGTGTCAAAAAGGAAGAGGAAAAGACATACAAATGGCCATAATATTTAAATGCAAGTAATTAATCCTAACTATGATGTTGCCAAACGAACTCATCAAACACTTGTAAACGCGCGAGTGCTAGTTAAAATCTCCATCATCATAATTTCACCCTGGCCTCCAAAAAAACCTAGTCTAGTTAGAGATTCACTCTTTCTACTTACAAACTAACATTGTTACTGCTATTCAAACACATTTCCCTCGCCCTAAAACTTATACCTCGAGGTGACAGGCTGTTGCGCTCAGATGATTGATGGATGACTATTTCATTCGAAATTATTCGCTCCCACACCTTCACCGTCTTCAGTCAAGTATCAGCGTGGATTAATCAGAATACTCACATACAAATATTGGAAAGAAAAGAGTCTAGAAGCATGAGAGTTGGAGAGGCAAGGATAAGGGCTATTCTTACGGTATGAACTACAGTCACAAATGCCTCCATTCCATAAAAATAAAAATGCGCTCCATTTCATAAAAATTCGGGCCCAATCATTATTGTTCCTTAATGGAAAAAGGGGAGGCTTTTGCCCAGCAGTGGGATATTAATAGCTAATTAAAAAAAATGCAAAATTAATGTGGTACTCACTGCTCCAAATTAAGTGAGCATTTCTACATTGGTCCAGCTCGTTATTTTTGTTTATATGTAGTTTGTGTTGTGTAAAGATTACTAACATTAAAAAAAACGACTAGTAAACTGGTTACCAACCCAGTTTGTTTACTTCAATTTGCTTTCGGATATTGTAGTACATAGGTCAATTATTAGATAAAAAGTAGTTTCAGATAAACCAGTGTGGATCACGTTATTAATAAAACATGTTTACGCCAAATTTTATAGTAATAACGGCTCATTTGTGTTCGCCTCTCGTCTTCGGAAATTGTGTCCTGAATATTTCTCGCGTATTATACGAAATATAAATTATGTTATTAAACTTTTCGTGTTAAAAGTTATAACTGAAAGTTGTACTGAGGGTGTGCCCGTGGGAAACTGTATAAAAGGCTGATGTTACTTCACTGGGCGTCACTGGAAGAAATATCCTTTCACTGTGTGGTTTTGAGCTCCTGTTCCCATTCAAAGCGGGTAAGATAAGTGCATATTACTATAATACTAAAATAATGCTCTACTTTTTACTTACATACCTTCTCATGTAAATTCTCATCATTATGGTTAGACTCTATATTATAGAGAACTAAGAATCTCAAATATTGGCAACCAGCAGAAGTACCTTCTTCGAATTAAAAATCACAACAAAGAATCAAGATAATAATTTGTCAGGATTAATTTCGTTATGGGAAGCACAAAAACTCGGCAGTTATACAAACTTACAAAAATTGTAACATTGGAAAAGTACTTGTAGGATACGTTGATATGCTATCAAAGTTGTCAACCACTGACATCAGGAATTTAACGCTTCCTAATACTCGTATAATTTTAAACATAATTTCATTTTCTTGTTTAACTTCCTTCGTCTCTTGAAAATGAGGCAAATTTATAAGACGGATTGACTGTATGCTTATAAATTGCGCGAAAAAATTTGACAAAGAATGTATGGAAGTAACACAATCTAAACATAGTCTGGAGCTGATAAAATTGTTTTCAAATAGTTACATCGCATCCGAATGACACGTGAAATCAGTAGGTATCATCATTAAGTTGAAAACAATCTTACAATTCGGGCAAGGATTTATCGTGTTTTTGTGCAGAGTTTGTTGTCCCTGTAGTGTAGCTTTCTGTCATAAATCTTCATTCTTAATGATAGCAATTCCAATATATTTAGCTAGAAGTAAAAATAAACAATAGATAAATAAATATCTCTGGTCATTATTCACACAGCTCCATCTAGCCCCAAACTAAGCATAAGCTTGTGCTATGGGTGCCCTATTATTTAACTGACTTGTAACAAGGAGCTTACCCACATATGTAATGACCTACATTGTTTACTGTACTATTTGCTAGCAGTTAAAGATCAAACTTCACACGACCAAGATGCATGAAATGAAAATTGTTATTTTACGGATGTTATGGTACATAGCAAACTTAGGTAGTTTAGGTACATTTTACTGCTCTGCCAATCTAGCAAACACCAAATAACAACCTACACAGGTATGTACTTAAGTTATTTTGGAATCTAGGTACATATATCATTTTAACAAAAAAATTCTAATGACATATTGTTTTGTAACCTTGAACAATCCTGTTTTCGGTAAAATGTTGATTGGCGATTAATTGACTTAATAGTTATTCTATGTAGATAATAATTAATCAGCACACTTATATTACCTACTAATTATATTATTTGCTGTGTTTGTAGATAATTATGCATAACACAAGTACTTAGGTACAAATCATAGTCAAATAAAGCAATAATTTTATTTAAGTTACTAGGTATGTACATGAATAATTTCACGATATGACGAGGAAAACCATAAATATCTCTAATCCCTTTCCATAACATTTGGTCAAATAGGTCACCATACGAGTCGCACATAGATGCACTCTTGTAACTATACCTATTGTGGAGATATTTATTGTCTGTTTATGTGTGAAAACAACAGTACTTCGGTACTAACTTTGTAACATACGTACAAATATTATTTTACTTAACTAAGTCGGAACTTTACCTTCAAAAATTTAAGAAACAAAGGGGGTGGGTCCTGATCTTTAGTCATTATCAACCATGATTCTCGTGACATTTTGAACACCAAAGTCATCACAAACGCATCACCTAAATTAGGTATTACCTACTCTGTAATTTCATGCAACTTTAATCATCAATCACTTTCGTCCCAAACAGATGAATCGAGATCTCCAAAAAACGTTTGCTTGAAAGATAATCTTTTGTGACCAAACATGCCATGTTGATTTCAGATTATAGATAGATTTGACGGGCCCGTTGGTCTCGTGTTTAGAGACCCTGGCTACAAAACCTAGGGTCGCGGGTACGAATCCCGCAAGGGGCAAATGTTTGTGTGATTAACATCGGCATTTGTACTCGAGTCATGGATGTTTATAAAAGTATTTAAGTATGTCTATCCGTTTCCCAGCTTCCATAGAACAAGCTTCGGGCTTAGTTTGGGCGTTATCTGTGGTTGGGCAATTGGTGTGTTAGTTCAAAGAATTTATATATTTATTTATTTCTAGATGCAATCATGGACGGGAAGTGCGTTCTGTTACTAGTGATGGCCTGCAGCCAGAACTTAGTGAGTGCCCACATACTGCCGGCCAGACACGTCGAGTTCCCTCCCACGGAGTGCGTGAAGACCCTCACTCGTAACATGATGAATTTATGTTCCTCTTTCGGAGATTATTCAGGTGAGAAAAATAGTTAAAGGTGTAGACAGGTAAAATTAATTTACGATGGCTTTACGTTGGGTACCTATGCCGCAGTTGAGGAGCTAGGAGAGGAGCTATCAATTCACTGACTTCAGAGAGCCATGAACAGAATTTAAGTATTAAAAATATCTTATTTCGAAAACTATCGATGCAATAAAAATAGGTACAGTAGCGCAGTCATTGAAGCGAAAAATATGGTCCAACCTCCGATTTTTTTTACTGTGAACCGATTTTCATGAAATTTTGGAACAAGTTTCATTGTACCCTTCAATTCAAAAGTGAAAATGATTTGAACGCCGCAACTACCCCTGGAGTGGTTGCCACCCCATCTCGGGGGTGAGTATTTTTTTTTTAAGATAACCTCGGATATCGATTGGATTACTAATTTTAAGCAAAAAATCATCTATAAAGTTTTTCGATAAATCTAATACTTTTCAAGTTATTGGCAATTGAAAATTCGCAATTTTGTCACGTTTTTCATCGGTTTTTTGCAAATATCTCCAAAAATATAAGTTTTATCGAAACTTTTATAAGGAACAAAATTGTAGCTGGTAAAAAATTAAATAATTTTGTTTATCCTAAAGTTTTCTATGTGCAATATTAAGATATATATTAAAGATCGTAGCCGTTTTTTATTTTGTCTGCAATTTAATCGATTTGGTCAATGTCATCTAGCGGCGAGCAGATGCATTTTATGCATTCTTATAATCAAGAGTTTTGTAGTGCTTGAAATAAGCTTTCAAATGAGTACAATTGAAAGTCTTTTGCACGTAAAATAAGTAAGCTGTATTACAAATAAGAGGATCATCGAATGCTTTTTCTTGTAAATCAATAAGTTTCACAAGTGCCATTTCCAAGCTATTCATGCTATCAAAATTTCTAAAACAGCATTGAAAAGGTAATTAAAAGAACTACAACATCCTTTATTGCAATATATAATTAAAAACGTTTTTCGAAAACGGTGAAGGGTTAAAGGGCTTAAGAGAGGCTGTGATTGCCGCTGCCACGCGCTCTTTAAACAATCATATCTCCGTCAGTTTTTGTTTAACAGAAATAACAAAATTACTAAATTTTTTGTCAGAAAAATACCTAATTTTTTTATCCCTACACTTTTATACGCATCTATCGTAATTTTTGAGATATTATGAAAAGAAGGTGGGATTTTTTAAAATATGAAATTTTATATTTTTATTTTAATCGAGTCTATTTTGAAAAATATGTGTCCTAAAGCAGCCAAACTGATACAATTTATCAAACACTTCATAATAAAGTTAATTTTTGGCGGAATACGAATAATTTCAATTTTGGTGGAAATGGCACTTATGAAACCCATTATTTTAAAAGAAAAAATATTGGATGCTCCTCTTATTTGTAATACAGCTTACTTATTTTACGTGCAAAAGACTTTTAATTGTACTCATTTGAAAGCTTACTTCAAGCACAACAAAACTCTTAATTATAAGAATGCATAAAATGCATCTGCTCGCCGCTAGATGACATTGACCACATCGATTAAAATGCAGACAAAATAAAAAACGGCTTTGATCTTTAATATCTAACTTAATATTGCACTTAGAATACGTTTTAATAAACAAAATTATTTAGTTTTTTACCTGCCACAATTTTGTTCCTCATAACATTATCGATAAAAGTTATATTTTTGGAGATATTTGCAAAAAACCGAAGAAAAACGTGACAAAATTGCGAATATTCAATTGCCAATAACTTGAAAAGTATTAGATTTATCGAAAAACTTTATAGATGTTTTTTTGCTTAAAATTAGTCTTCCTATCGATATCCGAGGTTATCTTAAAAAAATAATACTCACCCCCGAGATGGGGTGGCAACCACTCCAGGGGTAGTTGCGGCGTTCAAATCATTTTCACTTTTGAATTGAAGGGTGCAATGAAACTAATTCCAAAATTTCATGCAAATCGGTTCACAGTAAAAAAATTCGGACCCAAAATGCTTCATTGCCTGCACTACAGGTACTTTTACAGATTTGGGTCGGTTCGATTGGTCGGTGCAGCAAGCGAATTTTCAGAAGGCTTTGAATGCGAATTATTTTCTTTTCAAAATTAAAGGATTGTTTCCTTTAGGTAAATGTTTCTATCGAAAAGTTTAAGAGTACTTCCCCTTCAGGTGGCATTACAAAATTACATCCTGTAATTTAGTATTAGGTACGTCACGCCATCTAGCGGATTTTATTTCAAAACACTATCAGAACTCGTATAATTTTAAACATTACCAGGCACCATAAGTAAATAACCATTGTATTATTTTAATTCCAGAATTATTCTTCGACAACGGCATGCCGCTCATCCCTCGGGACATCGGCGACAGCGCCTGGGACCACCGCCAGAGGACCATTCACACATGCTGTGCGCGCCCCTGCTCCGCCGCCGAACTGCTCTCAATATGCTAGACCAGCGCCACGCCGCTCATGGATACCAAAGATTAATATACGTGCACGCCTCAACTTATTTATAGGTTTAAGTTTATTAATATAGTATTTTTAGGTATTTTTATCGTTTTATTTTTATTAAAGGCGAACAATAGGTACTGTGGCGATACCTGTCTACATCGCCACAAAGGAGAAGTTCTAATACAACTCAACAGATGGCGCTGAAACGCTCTGCGATATTTCCATACAAACCTACATCGCGCAAACAAAGTTTCCGCCGCGACTTAGTATAGGTATACTCGAGTGCACCAACACAGTAGAGTGGTAAGGACCTCGGTCCCCGAGCTAGATCACCCGCTCGGCAGAAGTACTTCTATCTTTTAGGGAGTGGGTGATGGAACCACCCACTTTGTTTGGTCGGAGTCGTAGTTGCCTATTAATAATATTGCGGATACAAATAAATTCCAGTTTTGGAGCATAAGTACGATCTGACGTAGTAAAGTGCACAAATTCCTAAAGGCCGGAGGGTCGATGGTACATTATCCCCCGGGACATCGGCGACAGCGCCTGGGACCACCGCCAGAGGACCATTCACACCTGCTGTGCGCGCCCCTGCTCCGCCGCCGAACTGCTCTCAATATGCTAGACTAGCGCCACGCCGCTCATGGATACCAAAGATTAATATACGTGCACGCCTCAACTTATTTATAGGTTTAAGTTTATTAATATAGTATTTTTAGGTTTTTTTATCGTTTTCATTTAAGGCAAGCGATAGTACAACCCACCTTGTTAGATCAGAATCATAGTTACCTACATATATTGCTGATATAAATACAATAACTATTGAGAGACGAACTTAAAGCTATCCATGGATTCTCCGTGCGTGTGCCGGGTCCATCGCGTGGAACAGAGAGGAACGTCCACGACCCAGCGTGTAGGTTTAAGGGGCCCCTTTATAGTATACTAACGATCACCTTCACCGATGACGTTCCTCTCCCTTCCAAACCATATTTGGTACGAGCCGAGTAAAGCGGCTTTAGTTGCTCTCTGAGTATGAAGTCCGAATGCCGTAAATTCCAGCATTTTATTCCAGCTTGGGAGCATAAGTACACTCTGGCTTAGTATGGTGGTCTTAAAGCAGGAGGGTCGATGGTTCATTATCCCTCGGGACATCGGCGACAGCGCCTGGGACCACCGCCAGAGGACCATTCACACCTGCTGTGCGCGCCCCTGCTCCGCCGCCGAACTGCTCTCAATATGCTAGACTAGCGCCACGCCGCTCATGGATACCAAAGATTAATATACGTGCACGCCTCAACTTATTTATAGGTTTAAGTTTATTAATATAGTATTTTTAGATTTTTTTATCGTTTTCTTTTAATTTAAGGCGAACAATAGGTACTACCTTCACTTATACTGTGTTGATACTTACAAGATAACATGATCCATATAGTGTACTTAGGGGCCATCCATAAAGTACGTCACACGTTAAGGGGGGGGAGGGGGTCGACAAAGTGTGACATGGTGTGACAAGGGGTGGGAGGGGTCCTAAGTTTCGTGACATCACATTTCAAAATCTAGAGGTACTAATTGCGTTGGATGAAAAAGATGTTGACACCACAAATGTTCCTGACGTGAAAAACGAAGTGAACTGTGAAGTGACTGCCATGCCAGTTATAAATAATTTAAAGGACTGGGTTCAAAGTCCATGGACTGAAGATAATTGAGTTTCTTTTTCTTCTTTTTCTTTATATTCATTAGTTTATTTTTTTGTTATTGTTTCAAATATTTGATACAATGTTGGTATCATAAAAAAGTACTTAATTTAAATGGTAACAAAACTAATTTCGGAACTGATGTTTTAATTTAATAATTTTTCGATGTTAAATTGCAAAACATGTGACGTCACACTAGGGAGGGGGGGGGGGCTCAGAAATGTGACCACCTGTGACAAGGACGGGGGAGGGCTCAAAAACTCATGAAATTAGTGTGACGTACTTTATGGATGGCCCCTTATACCGTATGAATCATGGGATCGGATCCTTTTTCCTGTCATCAAGTATACTAAATTAGAAAAAATCTCTATGAACGCTATACCTAATCCAAAACAAAACATTTCAGTTTTATTTTTCCAGTTTTTTTATTTGTTATTTAATTATATACAAGTGACTTAGTAGGTATCTACAGTAGCCCCTCCATCTCCTTCATGAACTGCATGTAGGCGTCGTCCTTGCTCGGCGCCTTGGGCATCTCGGCCGGGCGCGGGACGCCGCTGCTCTTGGCCGGCTTGGCCTTCTTGTCCTCGCGCTTCACGCGGAGAGCGGACGGCACGAACCGCGTCACGTCAGCGGATAAGTTGCGGATTTGTTAACTAATTCACTTACACTGAGTTGATACTTACAAGATAACATCGTCCAAAGAGTGTGCTTATACTCTATGAATCGTAGGCTCGGATCCTTTTGCCTGTCATCAAGTACAAAGGTTAAAAAAAAAACTCTGGACGCTGTTTCGGAAACAAAAGATTTCAGTTTTATTTTTCCACTTTTTTTATTCGTTACTTAATTATATACAAGTGACTTAGTAAGTATCTACAACAGCCCCTCCATTTCCTTCATGAACTGCATGTAGGCGTCGTCCTTGCTCGGCGCCTTGGGCATCTCGGCCGGGCGCGGGACGCCGCTGCTCTTGGCCGGCTTGGCCTTCTTGTCCTCGCGCTTCACGCGGAGAGCGGACGGCACGAACCGCGTCACGTCAGCTGATAAGTTGCGGATTTGGGGTTTAGCTGATATCGTTGCACCTGTGGACAGAAATTATGGCCTTTGTGAGACTTTTAGCGGACTACATCTACTATTAGAAACTAACAGACTCAAACACAGGTTGTTAGCAAAATTGTTATGTAATAACAAATATCCGGTTTTGATCGGCCTAATACTTCATTTTTTGAACGTAGTCTGTGTACTTGTACTAGTGACCGGCCGCGAGTCCATCAAAGGGGATTTCGTTTTCCGCATATTTTTTTTCGTAGGAGAACGCTTTGACGCGTCATAGCGTACCTTAGCAAAATCTGCAGCATGTGATGAGTGTGGGGGCTTAGAACTTTATGTCCTACTACCCACTATCCTGCGGTTTCCTTCGTACCTGAGCAGGGGAGACCGGCACCTGCCTAAGTTTTAGAAGGCCCATGTGGCCAGGGCCCCTAATAGGTGAGAGACGGCGTTTTTGCTCGATAGATTCCGAATGACACCTAAAGACTTCGCGCATCATACCTTGCGGTCCATCCTTCTTAGGCAGCAGCTGCGGCGCGGCGGTCAGCACGGAGACCGGCGGCAGCGCCTTGGGCGGCGGCGGCGGCAGCGGCCGCAGGAGTCGTACCCGAGCAGGGAGAGACCGTCACCCGCTTTAGTTTTAGAAGGCCTATGTGCCAAGGGCCCCTAATAGGTGAGAGACGGCGTTTTTGCTCGATAGATTCCGAATGACACCTAAAGACTTCGCGCGCACTACCTTGCGGTCCATCCTTCTTAGGCAGCAGCTGCGGCGCGGCCGTCAGCACGGAGACCGGCGGCAGCGCCTTGGGCGGCGGCGGCGGCACCAGCGGCCGCAGCAGCCGTATCCGAGCAGGGAGAGACCGTCACCCGCCTTAGTTTTAGAAGGCCTATGTGCCCAGGGCCCCTAATAGGTGAAAGACGGCCCTGGCGCTCGATAGAAGCTACCAAATGACACCTAAAGACTTGGCGCGCATCATACCTTGCGGTCCATCCTTCTTAGGCAGCAGCTGCGGCGCGGCCGTCAGCACGGAGACCGGCGGCAGCGCCTTGGGCGGCGGCGGCGGCACCAGTGGCCGCAGCAGCCGTACCCGAGCTGGGAGAGACCGTCACCCGCCTTAGTTTTAGAAGGCCTATGTGCCCAGGGCCCCAAATAGGTGAAAGACGGCGCTGGCGCTCGATAGAAGCTACCGAATGACACCTAAAGACTTCAGGCGTCATACCTTGCGGCCCATCCTTCTTAGGCAGCAGCTGCGGCGCGGCGGTCAGCACGGAGACCGGCGGCAGCGCCTTGGGCGGCGGCGGCGGCACCAGCGGCCGCAGCAGCCGTACCCGAGCAGGGAGAGACCGTCACCCGCCTTTGTTTTAGAAGGCCTATGTGCCAAGGGCCCCTAATAGGTGAGAGACGGCGTTTTTGCTCGATAGATTCCGAATGACACCTAAAGACTTGGCGCGCATCATACCTTGCGGTCCATCCTTCTTAGGCAGCAGCAGCGGCGGCGCGCCCGGCGGCGGCCCCGGCTGGCGCAGCATGCCGCGCGGGGGCAGCTCGGGGGGAGGCCCCCGCGCGGCATGCATCAACACATTTTGCGATTCATTTTTATATTATAGATGTGTACCTTGGGGTCCATCCTTCTTAGGCAGCAGCTGCGGCGCGGCAGTCAGCACTGACACCGGCGGCAGCGCCTTGGGCGGCGGCGGCGGCACCAGCGGCCGCAGCAGGCGCGGCGGCGCGCCCGGCGGCGGGCCCGGCGGACGCAGCATGCCGCGCGGGGGCAGCCCCGGGGGAGGCCCGGGGGGCGCTGGCGGGCGTCCCGCGGGCGGGCCGGGGGGCAGGCGTAGCGGGGGCGGGCCGAGGGGAGCGCGCAGGGGCGGGGGGCGGAGACCTGGAAAAGTAAATAATTAAATTAATTAATAAATAAATTCTTTGGACTAACACACCTTGCCTAAGTTCGAAGCGTGTACTATGGAAACTACGGAAAGGATAGACATACCTTAAATGCTATATAACAATATAATATAAAGTATTTAAGTATCTCTTTCCTTTAATACTTTATAATCTCCATATATTATATCTATGAATCGAGAACAAATGCCGATGTTGATCACATAAACAATTGCATCTAGCGCGAAACCGCGTCCTTGGGTTTGTCCCAATGGGCCTGTCTAAAGATAAAAGTAACGTTTTGACGGAACCGTTGGTCTAGTGGTCCGAGACTCTGGCTACAAAACCAAAGGTCGCGGATTCGAATCCCAACCAAATGTTTGTGTGGCCACCAATGTTTGGATGGTGTGCGAATGGCATCGCAGTCCGGCGCGTGTTGTTTGGGAGTGGAAAGGAGAGGATGGTATGGCTTTGTTTATTAATTTCAATAATGAGGTAATACCTGGCACGCCGGGCGGCATGAGCGGCGGCGGCACCTGGCGCACCTCGGCGCCCGGCGGCTCGAGGAACTCGGCCGGCACGTGCGCCAGCGCCGGCTCCGGGTCGCTGTCCGAGTCGCTGTCGCGCCCGCCGCTGCGCTTCAACGCGTTCAGTCTATTGAGATAATAACATGATTGATACCTGGCACGCCGGGCGGCATGAGCGGCGGCGGCACCTGGCGCACCTCGGCGCCCGGCGGCTCGAGGAACTCGGCCGGCACGTGCGCCAGCGCCGGCTCCGGGTCGCTGTCCGAGTCGCTGTCGCGCCCGCCGCTGCGCTTCAACGCGTTCAGTCTATTGAGATAATAACATGATTGATACCTGGCACGCCGGGCGGCATGAGCGGCGGCGGCACCTGGCGCACCTCGGCGCCCGGCGGCTCGAGGAACTCGGCCGGCACGTGCGCCAGCGCCGGCTCCGGGTCGCTGTCCGAGTCGCTGTCGCGCCCGCCGCTGCGCTTCAACGCGTTCAGTCTATTGAGATAATAACATGATTGATACCTGGCACGCCGGGCGGCATGAGCGGCGGCGGCACCTGGCGCACCTCGGCGCCCGGCGGCTCGAGGAACTCGGCCGGCACGTGCGCCAGCGCCGGCTCCGGGTCGCTGTCCGAGTCGCTGTCGCGCCCGCCGCTGCGCTTCAACGCGTTCAGTCTATTGAGATAATAACATGATTGATACCTGGCACGCCGGGCGGCATGAGCGGCGGCGGCACCTGGCGCACCTCGGCGCCCGGCGGCTCGAGGAACTCGGCCGGCACGTGCGCCAGCGCCGGCTCCGGGTCGCTGTCCGAGTCGCTGTCGCGCCCGCCGCTGCGCTTCAACGCGTTCAGTCTGACGAATACACATGCAAGGATATTTAACTGAACCAACATTGACCAACAACTACTAAATAGTTCCCAGATTCAATTGAACTTTGTGGCAGAAAAGCAGTAAACTGTGGCCTTCTACTGACGGCAGAACATAGGTTGGTAATAAGATAATAGTTAACAATAACGTCTGTTGTATTTTGAAATCCAAAACCCTTTCCCAAACAAAACAGGGAATCAAAAGAATTATTAAATTAACTAGCGGCCGCGCGCGACTCCGTCCGCGTGGATTGTTATACTATAGCCTAAAGCCTACCTCGTCATAAGGACTATCCCACAAAAAAAAATCAAATCCGACAGTAGTTCCTGAGATTAGCGCGTTCAAACAAACAAACAAAGAAACTCTTCAGCTTTATATATTAGTATGGATAATACATTTTTTTCTACTTGGGTCCTGATAAAGTTAACTTAAAATTATTATAGTACTTTTCAATAAAGAATATGAGGAGACACAAAAGCTTCCCAAGATCAATATTAAAGTTCATCACCAGAAAACAATAAAACAGTAGAACGAAAATCCAACTCACCTAGCATTCAGATCAGCCGCTCTATCCCTCTCCCGTTTCCTATGCACCTCTTCCATTTCCTTCATAAAGTCGTCTATATTCTGTCCGGAGAGGGCCAGCATTCTCTGCTGTAACGACGTCGGCTTCGGAGTAGGAGTCGCTGAAACCCCCGGTGGACTGGTGGGGCGTTCCGACTCGTCCATCATTTCACCGTCGAAGTTCTCTTCGACGTGTGGTGGTTGAGGTATCCGTGGGCGAGGCTGTAATTTTATTTATGTTATAGGAAGGCAAATAAACGAAGAGTCACCTGATGGTTTTAATGCAGGGAGGCAAACGAACTTGCGTACACCTGATGGAAAGTGATCACCGCTGCTCATGGACATCAACAACTGCACAAGGGTCGCAAATGCGTTGCCTTCCTTTGAAAACCCCATACCCTTCCCATGTGAGCTCGGGCGACCTTACTCACCAACAGAAACATAGCACAACAGCTAGCAATATTTGAATGATAATTTGGAGGAGCTGGAAAGCTACCTAACTTTTTATATATTTATTTAGTGTTCCTCTTCTCTCAATGCCTGCTACTTGGAAAACCATGGGTCAGTATGACCTATTATCTTGGAAAAAAACTACATATAATTGGAGCTGCTTATTTTACAAATAAAGAGCATTGCCTAAAATTGGCGTCGGTTTTTTAACTCGGGTCAACCAGCCAAACATGGTTACATACATTCTTAAGCTGATTACAAACGATATTTGCTAAAGCAGTATAGCTGTATGCTCAGTCCGAACTGAGTGAGACAGGCTAGAACTTTTACACTTATAAGAAAAATGTATGATGCAAGAAAAAAAAGACGCCACCTCACCTACAAAAATCACCATTTATAGCCTTTACACAAATAATGCAGCTTTTATAAAAATTTCCTGTTAAAAGTCCTGACAAATATGATATTTTTAAAAGCCTGCATATTATTAAGTTAAAACAGAAAAAATGCAAAGAACATACAATATCTCCGGGTGGACCTTCATCAGCCAAGTCGGAAAATCTAATATTCTTCTTATCTTTGATTTTAGACTTTAGAATATTGGCTTCTTCAATCAAATTTCTGTAGTCTGGTGGGGGCCCCGGAGGGACACCAGGTGGCTCCACTCCTGAAGGTCGTTCCTGTAAATGAAAATATGATATATTTAGTACTTAAAATTTACATTATTAATAAATATTTTATCTTACAATAAAAATATATTATTATTAATGTTTTCTAAGCTTAACGCGCATACGCGTCGCGTTAACCTTAGAAAACATTAAACAGTAACAGTACACTCATAAAAAATCTTCTTATAAATGATTAAAATCATGGTTTACATATTTTACATATTAAAATGCGTATTTTATTCTTTGTCATTACTATGTTTTATGGCATAAATTAAGATTTATGCTTGAGGAATAATATAATGTTCACTTGAACATCACTTCGGCCCTAAATCGCATTACAGTTTAAAAGTAAATACCAAAGGAATAATTTCTCGCACTCCTCAGTGCCCCTTGCGCAAAATTCAGCTACATTAATTACATAACATAATAATACCCTCCGGCCGTATTCGGCCATGGCGGCCGATCTTACGATCAGCCAGGTACGCAGGATATATTATAGTGCACAAGTGAGTGCGCAAGCACAGGTGCACTCCCTATTCCTTCACTCTCATAATTCGGTGGGACAGCAATCTGACACGACCGTAGAGAGATCAGGCGCAGGACCAACGGCTTAACGTGCCTTCCGAAGCACGGAGGAGCTCGAGATGAAATTTTTCGGTCACCCATCCGATGACTGGCATCTGCGAACGTTGCTTAACTTTAGCAACCGCAGGCCGAGTGCGCTAACCACTGCGCCATCGAGCTCCTCAACATAACATACACTCTTATTAAAATACTTTACCTTATATACTGAGTCTTTCTTGAGGATTGGTTTAATAGCTGGCAAATTAGGATGAGCCGAATCTAATGGCAGAGGTATTTGTGATGGTAGATTTCCATATATTAAGTTGTCAGGCACCTGAAATAGAAAAGAATTTATATAAACATTTTTTCACACCACTTTTTACTTTAAAAGAAATGTTGCTATAAAATATTAAAGCTGAAGAGTTTGTTTGTTTGTTTGAATGCTCTTATCTCAGGAACTACAGGTACGATTTGACTCAGTTCAAAGAGAAAAGCTTTAGGTTATACCATAACACTATGGATGCGGAAATCGAATTCCACACATTATTTGAGATATAATTTTTCAGTAAATCACTTAACTTAGCAAACTCCGGCCAAAAGAGCTCGAACATTCACATTACACATTATGCATCAATGAGAAATCTTTAAAATGGATATAGAAGGAAAAGCAACAAACTTACTTGTAATGTGGGCAACGGGATGTCGTCCACTTGTACCGACTGTGCATGCTTTACAGATTCATAGTAAGAAATAAGATGGGCTCTCCGTTTCTCATACTCCATTTCTTGGCGTTTCAGTTCAACCCACTTTTCTGGGTCATCTTTATCCTAAAAGAAAATAATGTAACATTCTATTAGTAAAATAATTAACAATTATGTAGAATTTATAAATGCAACCAAAACCATTAATAATAACAGTAGGACCCCGATTATCCGGACCTCGGTTATCGGAATTCACGATTATCCGGACTGCCAATCGCGACGAGTTTATTCTAACATTAACATGTCAGAACTTGCATACTAATGCAAATTACCAAATACATACATAAATATTGTAAGCAAATTATACGTACATTATGTACAATCTATATATATAAAACAAAGTCGGGTTTGTTACAACACTTATAACTCGAGATCTGCTGAACCAATTTTCATGGTTATTGTTTCGTTGGATTTGTCTCCGCCCCGAATAGCAGAATACATCTTAAAATCAATAAAAACTGGAAATGTTTAGTTAATACATCATCATTTAAATAATGCTGATTTGTCAAAAATATTTTGTCATAGAGTATAGTAACCATGGTAACTCTGATTTGTTTATTACATGTCAAACATTTGTTGTCAAATCCTGTCACAACTATTCAAGTTTGCGTTCAGAATTTTATTTTTTGTCGAATGCCTCGAAAGTTCAGGTCCAGGTTTAGGTTAATATGTTTGTTTTAGACATTAATTTGTGTAAATTATTTTTTACTTATTTAGTTTTAAATTTCCAAAAACAATACAATTTATTCTACAAGGTAACAAAAGTATTTTTGGTACATCTAATTGGTTGTCTATGATTGTAGCCATTTGCATGAATAAGCGCAAGATGCTATGACATAATAATATGTCCGTTGTTATGGTCGGCCAGATCTGTTCTTTACATTGACATGTAAAAAGAAATATATAGAATTTTTTCAATTGCTGCTTCCAAGACATCACCTCACGTGTTTTCAGGCAAAAATTCGGTCACTTATGAATTAAATTGTTAAGGAACACGTCTTTAAGATACTTGATGCTGGTTGATTCAATCGAATGGCAAAAACGAGGCCTACCGTATGCTCACATTCTAATTTGGTTAGCCGAAAGAATTCTGCCAGATCAATGATGACATCATATGTGCAGAATTTCTTGCTCCTGAAATTGATCCAGACCTACATGATGACCGTATGTGTGGCACTGTCAACCGCCAATCACCCTGCATGGTCGACGGCAAGAAGTGCTCCAAACGGTATCCACGAAAATTAACGACAGAGACCATTACAGGCAACGATGGTTGGTTATTCGTCAATCGCCCGATGATCATGGTAGAACTATAAAAAAAAACATACGGGTCGAATTGAGAACCTCCTCCTTTTTGAAGTGGGTTGAAAACAGTTGGATTGTTTCAAAACATTCAAGGCACATTGTTATCTTGAGTATTGCAATTTGGTCAAGTCACTTAAATAACTTTGCAAATGTGATACGAAAGGGAGCGACATGGTGGTTTTTAGTGTCCAAACATCTAATATCAACGATGAAATCACGCGCTATTAAGTTGGTAGATATGTGAACTGCAATAAAGCCATTTGTAGAATATTTTCATTCCCTATTCACAAACGTCATCCCACTGTTGTATGTACATTTGGTGCTGCATCTAGAGAACGGTCAGAGAGTAGGTATACATATTTCACAGCCGAATGCTGTTTAACGCGCCGAAACACCTCCAGCGACAACACTAACCAGTTTTTTTGCGATTTGTCAAAGCGACTGTGACCTAAATCTAGAAAATGCATGTTTTTCTCATGGTCAATGTTGTACGTGGCATGCTCGCTCACGTGTCGGCAAACCCTCTTTATTGGTTCTTGCGCCTGACCTAAAAACAAAGAATGTCTTTACCACAAGGTGCTTGAATTAAAATCACATTGATGAATTTATCCGAGTGTATCCTCAACCAAGGTCATCACGCATCGTATCCAGGTCTTCATCAACCGATGCCTTAGACAGATTCTTGGCATTTACTGGCCCAAACAGATCTCAAACGACGAACTATGGGATCTCTGTTCCGAGTCCCGGATCGGTCTCCATATGAGACGTCGCAAGTTGTATTGGATTGATCACAGCCTAAGATGAACACCCGACCATATACCAATGCAAGCCCTTGAATGGTCACCTCAAGGGAAAAGGAAACGCGGAGACGTTCAGTAGCAGCGGAGTTAAGACGATCGGACTGACGTGGTCCGCGGCGAAGCGAACAGCCCAAGACAGAACGCGATGGCGAAGCACTGTTGAAGCACTCTGCTTCACCTGGGGGCCATAGTACCAATACTACATCAAGTCAAGTATTCCAATCTGCACTACATAGTTTTCAATGTATTTTTATGACATGAGTTTGAAGTACTTAATTTTTTTTATTTTTATTCTCATTCTGTATGTTTTCATCATCATTCATCATGATAAAATACTTTTAAGTTTATATCTACCTATATTAATATTATTTTGTATCATTTGATTGCGTTCATCAATGCCTCAATTAGTTCAGCTAAAAAGTAACACGACAATCATTGCCTGTTAGGCGGTACGAAGTTCGCCGGGACAGCTAGTTTCTTAATAAACGTTTATTTTCGATTATACGTATTTGTTGTTATAAATAAACACCTAACATTACATATGTATGGTACAGACTATATATGTACATATGCAAAAAGCCCGATTTTCTTCATATATTGGATTATCCGGACTTTCAATTATCCGGATGCCTACCGACAACAATTAGTCCGGATAATCGAGGTCCTACTGTACTTAAATGCTTTAGTTAAACTTTATTTATATTTTGAGAACCTGATCTTGTAAAATTGTAGTATATAGTATCACAGAACATTTATTAATAATCGTAGGAATATTTTAGACAACTTGTTTTTGTACAAAGTAATTAACGGTAGGATCGACTGTCCCAGCCTTTTGCACCAAATAAACTATAACGTCCCTTTTAAACGCGCACGACTATCAAGATATATACCGTTTAAACCAAGAAGCTTCAGGACAAACGTGGGTCACTTCTCTGCCATGAATAGATTAATGTCGCAATACAATCGACAGTCACGATTGCCGAACCTGGAAATCGATATGTCCTACTCACTACCTAAATTTAAATACACTCTGGTGGCTTCAGCCACCAGTTCTCTCTAGGTTATTCTTTATTTGTCTTAGTATTGTGTTATAGCATGTATATAAAATATTTATTCGGCTTTTTATATTTAGCATGCCGTGGCAGCCTTTAATTAAGGCAACACTATTGATTGTAATTTAGACCTAAGATAATCCATGTATGGTGTATGCTTTGTTGGCTGTCCTAAATAAATAAATAAATAAATTAAAGCACTGTTTAAAAGGATTTTCTTACTTACATACATCTTGAGGACTCTGTCAAATGTTTCTCGTAACTTTTTTCTCTTTTCCTTTAATACTTTCTCATTTAGAGGAGATGGTTGTAATACATTGTATTCTGTGGAATAAAAGTGCAGGCATTTTAATAGAACTCAAATTATAATTAATCCCAATAAACTATACTTCAAAATTCTTTTAATTTGTTCTATTTAAATAACAAACCCTTCAAGATTGTAATGTAATATGTTAGTGGGCTATCAACACTAAAATGTTGTAACAAGAAAAAACTTTTCTTGTTGTCTATCTAAATAGATATGTGTGCAATGGTCATAAACACATTAAAGAAGAACTTCAGGGTTTCTCCGTAATCATGTTTTTTTATAAGTAAGAATTATACCCATTTCATCTATTTTTTGAAGTTCTTCCAGAATTTGTGTGGGGTCTTTCATTTTCAGAACCGCCGCGCGAACCATCTGTCGTTGCCTTTTGTTTTTCTTTAATTCCTTTTTCCTGGCTTCTTTTCCTGTAAAATAAATTATAAACATGGCATGTAGACAAATATTAATAGGACTTCTTCAAAGAAATATGCATTGATTGGTTACTTACTGGCTTGATCTGTTGGGTTCATGTATTTACCACTCTTGGTGGTATTTATTGACCGGCGCCCCATTTTTGTATGATTTTATGGAATCCTTTGTCAATCAAAATAATCTTCAAACTACATCAGTTTCCAATTAATTCAAATTAAACATCAAATCAAATTAATACCGCACACAGCTCGCTGCTTCGTAGCTTGACATTTTAATTCTTTTAGTTTTAACGAACCACAGACGTAAAATCTTGTTATATGACAGCTGTCAGCCCCTTTTTTTTAAATTATTTTTGTGCATGAGACATCTTTGAATGGCCATTTCCAAATCACTAAGGACACTATTAGTGCACACTCTTTATAGTTTCAGTTTCTCAGGAAAGCAAAAGATATGATGTTTTTTCACTTCAAGGAACATTCAATTAGAAAACTATACAATAAAATCGAGCCAAAATCTAACAGTCCAAGTTTTTATTTGCCTCTTTGGTTTTAATTTTCTGTGCTAAGCAAAGACATACTAAATCATTACAGCCACATTTACAAAAATCTTTTTAACCGTTTAATCTAATAATAAAATGTTGGTCCGTAAATAAAGTAACGAACGAAATGTAGTAATAATTCATTTATTTAAATTATGTAATTTTTTACAGAATGGAACTAATGGAACAAGTACTAACTAAGATTTTGATTTTGATAAGATTTTGTAAGTACCTACGTACCTACTTATCCCAACTAATATTATAAATAGCGGCCGCCAGCGACTCCGTCCGCATGGGTTTCGTTTCCGTACACAGTGTTACTATAGATAGCTTAAAGTCTTCCTCGACAAATAGTAAGTGGACTTTCCAATACAAACGATTTTGTCAATTCGAACCAGTTGTTACTGAGATTAGCGCGTTCAAACCAATCTGGATCAGGAGTTACACGTGTTATTGTGAGTCAACCATGAAAGATAGATATGTATATATACTGTCAAGGGATATTTTTTAGGCAATTTTATGAACAATATTTTCGTCATACATGATTTTTATGTAACTTTAACCATTAAAGCTGGACACGCGACAGAAGCTTAAAAAATTGAGTAAATTCTCCCGTTTTTCCAATATTTCCCTTCACTACTCTGCTCCAATTTATTCTAGCGTAATGAAAAGTATCCTATAATATGCCCAGAAGTATAAAGAATAATTGTACCAAGTTTCGTCAAAATCCGTCCAGTAGTTTTTGTTTCTATAAGGAACATACAGACAGACAGACAGACAGACAGACAGACAGACAAAAATTTTACTGATTGCATTTTTGCCATCGGTATCGATCACTTATCACCCCCTGATAGTTATTTTGAAAATATATTTAATGTACAGAATTGACCTCTCTACAGATTTATTATAAGTATAGATGCGAAAGTAACTCTGTCTGTCTGTCTGTCTGTCTGTTACGCTTTCCCGCTTAAACCTCGCAACCGATTTTGATGAAATTTGGTACAGAAAATCTTTAGACCTTGAGACAGAACATAGGAAACTTTTTATTTCGAAAAAAAGAAATCCACGCGGACGGAGTCGCGGGCGGCCGTTAGTGTATAATAATAGAGCTACCAAGTAGTAGGTAAGTAAAAAATGGAGAGAGGGGGTATGTTGGAAAAATTCTCCGCTACGCTCGAAAATTAATAAAAAATAGTTTATTAGAAGGAATAATTGTTTTAAGTTGATATCTGATACCTAATGCTTAGGGCAACCGCTGTAGCAGCCCGTGGCTGTAATATTTGAATATACTGGCCTGACGTACTCGGCGTTTCCAGGTTCATTTCCAAATTATTGCTAAGCATCTCAAGTACCACAATAAGAAAAACCCCTTCATTTTGCCGTGGTGATTCAAGGAACCTTAACAAATAATATAAATTGGCACATGCATTTTTTAACTCTACAATCAGAGGGTTTTAGCGCAAAGTTGGCTGTTAAAAAAATCTTGAAATGCCGACTCTACTTCAATCTGTAAAAAAAATTTTATCAGGAATCCAGCGGACTGCATTAGGCTGATGAATCCAAGAGAGGTGATAATAAAATTTTGGTTTCCATTAAGACATGCCATAAGAGGGTTCAATAACCTTTGATGAATAGTTTCAACTCTA
Organism: Nomophila noctuella; assembly: GCA_958496325.1. Taxonomy (NCBI): domain Eukaryota; kingdom Metazoa; phylum Arthropoda; class Insecta; order Lepidoptera; family Crambidae; genus Nomophila; species Nomophila noctuella. The sequence goes on along the minus strand of OY292494.1, from coordinate 9,830,882 downwards.
AATCTCTTTTAGGGTGTTACCACACCAATCACGATCGTCGATCGACGCCATCGATCGACCGGTGCCATCGATCAGCAATCGATCGATGGGTTAGTCGACTGGTGCCGTTGATGGCGTCGATCAATTAAAGCTACCACACCAGTCGATCAACATCGACCGACGTCGATCGATGGCGTCGATCGACGATCGATCGATTGGTGTGGTAACACCCTTAGGACGTAGGTAATTCGTTCGTATGTCGTAGCTTTAATAAAACCTATGTTACGAACGAACCTACCTACATAGTGCGCGACTCTATCTTAGGTACATGGTTATAGAGCAGCATGCTGCGTGATAACAAATGCCTACGTTTTTTGTTTATTTGTAAAAATACATTAAAACAATAGATATCTGGAATTTATCACCAATAAGTACTCGTCATATTTTGATATCTACAACGTTCGTCTTTATCAAACACTAAATAACTTCTATGTGACTTTATTTTTAATGTAATATGTATTAAGTGGTTGGTAATTATTGAAACATTGGTGTAATTAATGATGATGATACATAAAATAAATTATTTTCGTGTCATTGTTTAAGATTTTCATAATCGTTATCAACGTACCTACTCAACGTACGTACAATTTTAGGGGAAGACAGCTGATTAGTTTTCATTTATTTATAACGTACAATACGATTACTTGAACTCGCTACCTCATTCATGATTCTACTGCAAAGAAAGATAACAGAACTGGATTCGCTACCACTTCGTATTCCTGATGTCCCAAGTTGGCCTCCCACTACGCAAATACTTCACTAACCTATCCACATGAAATGTTTGTACTGTGACGACAGACGTACCTAATTACGTAAGCACATTTCGTCTGAAAAACCTAGCCATCATACATATACCGTTGGCGTTTATACTAGTACGTATGTATGTATGTATAGCTAGCTAGACGGCTGTATTTACGCGAGACGATGCTTGTATTCGCGTCGTATTGCGTATACTACGCCATACACACACAAATAGACTTTACGAGACATCCACTACTCACTCGTTTCATTCATGTACCGAAACTAGACCTCTCTTTCTATCTCATTCAATCCAAGCGAAAGGCGTCGCGTGCGAGCGCGACGGAGAATAGTTTTTACTACGTAATGGCGTTTGTTGAACCGATCCGCCGCGGGTCGGTCGGTCGAAGTCTCGCTCGCGCTCGTTCCCTCGCCCCTCGCGTCCGTCGCGCAGTGTCGGAGAGCGCGTTCGTTTCGTTGGAAGCGTTCGACTTTCGAGTGACGACGTACGTTAGCCTAGCGTGTATGTCTTCATTATTGATGCAAAAGTTCCACGATGGTAGATCATAACGAGAAATTGTTACAGGAGTTGCAAAAGAAAAGTGGTAATAATGTGTGTGCAGATTGCGGGACCGAAGGTAAGTGAAACACAGTGATTTTTACTATTTTAGTGCTAATGTTTTCCTTGTGAAGCGTGGTATTTGCATGGGGTGAATAGGCGGGGGGCGTAAGTGCGTCCATGCTCTGAAGTTCAGTGACCTCAACGTAAAATGCATTCAATCAAAACAAATCATCGTGGAGCCATGAGTGCAACGATGGTTCAAATATTTAAAGGCATAAAATGCGTAATAGTACACAAGTAGGTAGGTATATCGTTGTGTTTGTTCTGGCAAAGGGGCTCTGAGGTTCCTACGCTAATTAAAAATTGATTTTGTGGGGCCAATAGCGGTGTAGTACGTATTGTTTGTTTAGTAAAACATTACGCATGATATTCAAAGAGTGATTAATTGGTCGTTGAGAAACGACTCTACTGCCTAGTTGCACCATTTCAATAATACTTACCTTAAGATACTGAGGTATGTGTGTGAATTGGTTTGGTAGCATGGTCAACGTTTTTCTTGGCATGTAAAACGTCCAGGCATCTTTATTTGACACTTCCTCAGTTATAAACATCACGCCAGACGCAATTTTGAATATATTGAACTAAATAAATAAATCTACAATGCAGTTCGTAAACATGATCATTAATGATGCAATAAAAAGTAACTGTTTCCAAGGTTCAGATGCTTACGGTCGGAGCCGAAAAGTTGTTAACAATTAAAAGCATAAGTTTGAACAACAATTAAAGTAGAGTCAGTGGTGAGAGTGGCCTAATTTTGTTTCGTCTGTAAATCTCTACTACCTGCTGCGTTTTGACTAACTCTACTGAGCATAACAATGATGGGTTTTTTGTAGCGGTTGCGAAAAACGCCGCGCGCCTTGTAGGTACCAAACTTACTGTACTGTAGGGACGTTCAGTGTAAAATTTAACACGAAGTTTAACTAGGTGCGTGGGTTAACGTCTGTACAATTTGCTCGTGGTTTTTTTTTGCAAGATAGTGTCATCTAAAGGACATGTCCATAAATGTATGGACAAAAAACCCAGAATCGACAGGAATGAAATGTATACCAGTGGATTGGCTTTGAAATGTAATATAATGTTACCAAGGGGGCAACCCGGAAATCGTTATAGTATAGGAGAGAGAAGCAAAATAAAATAAAGAAATAATTCGTTCAAAACAATACTAAAATAAGTTTACGTCATGTTGTGGCTTAATATGACGTTGTTTTAATGTTGTATCACTTGTGATAATTATCATCTTCATCTTTCACAAGCAACAGCAACATAATAACAACATCATATTAAATCACAACATAACAAACACTCTGTTTTTTGATTTTTTTTTTTCTTTTAGCCCATAGATAATTCAATCGTTACAGTATTGTGTGTATTATTGGTAATTCTGGCTAAATATTGCAAATATAAAAATGATTGGTGTAGTATAGGAGCAAAGAGCCATGTTGTGGGTGAGAATATCGTTGTAATTATGTTGTTATTGCTTGTAAAATGTGTTGCTGATGATTATCACAAGTGATAAAACATTAAAACAACGTCATATTCAGTCACAACATGACGTAAACTTATTTTATTATTGTTTTGAACGAATTTTCTCCTTATTTTATTTTGCTCCTAGCTCCTATACTATAACGATTTCAGTGTTGCCCCCTTGGTAGCATTATATTCTATTTCAATGTCAATCCACTGGTATACATTTCATTCCTGTCGAATCTGGGTCATTTTTAGGACATCACCTTTTTTTACCTTTCTAATACGTACAACTATGTATTGTATGTATGATTCTCTACGCTATTTTTTCTTTTCTTATGAAAGCTCAATTGATTGAATAAAGTTTATTCGAAACTTTTTGCGACTTTTATTTGTTTGAACAAAATATTCTCAGATTAACTCTTGTGCCTCGTTTTCATGACAAACCATACCCTACTCTACCTTTCACGAGTTGTGGATTATTTCCGTATTGTGCTTTTCTCGGGAAAACCCACCGGACATGGGTTGTGCGTGCATAATACCTACGTGTACTTAGTCATGTAGGTACAATATGTATGTTTGGACATGTTGCTAGCCCTTTCTCGGCATGACTCATTCACAGTGGAATCCTATACGCAGAAAGCACTCGACTAGTGTTGTTTTATCTCTACAGATAAATTAAAGTGTACGTTCAGTCATAATGTCAAAATAACAGCTTTTAACGCATTTAGAGAAGCGGTAGGTACCGATGAAGAAATGATTCTTTGTCTATTTGTTTGAATTCGAACTGGGTAATCCCCAAATGGTTTTTGGTAGCTATAACGGGAAGTAAGTGTCGTGGTATTTGTTGGAAATTGCTGTTTCCTACTATTTTTATATTTCTTTCAGATAAGGAAAATAACTTTTCTTTATAGTTTAATCCGCACTATTTCCTTTGATTAAATTATGTATTACTAGCGGCCGTCCGCGACTCCGTCCGCGTGGATTTCTTTTTTTCGAAATAAAAAGTAGCCTATGTTCTGTCTCAGGGTCTAAAGATTGTCTGTACCAAATTTCATCAAAATCGGTTGCGAGGTTTACGCGGGAAAGCGTAACAGACAGACAGACAGACAGACAGACAGACAGACAGACAGAGTTACTTTCGCATTTATAATATTAGTTGGGATGATGAAAAGTCATACCTACCTACTACCTACCTTGCATTTTTTTTTTGCGAAATGCACCAATTCTAATATTCTGAGTTTTTGTTTTATTTTTTACCTATTCCATCGTCGTGTCGCTATTGTCATTACTGGGTACGTATTAATAGGAATGACCATATCATAATAATTCTCAATCTAATCTGATAATGGACGTTGTTTGAATCATTTAATACTCATATTGCCCAGATAATGTAGAGTTCTTGAAATTATTTGTTTTGCTCATCATAATCGTATCAGAAGAGTAGATTATTGTGATAATGAGGAATACCTCTTTGAATACTTAGGAAAACACCAATAATGTACCATTGTTAGCGCAATAGATTAAAATAGTGATGGTTATTTTCTGGGTGGTATTTTTTTTGTGCAATACCATTAACACCGCTCTGTCTTGGTACTGGAATGGATAAAAAAAAATCGCCAGTAAGTATTGTATAAGTCTACATAATATTATAATGACTTCTAGCTATAAAACTTCAAAGTCAGTTCGGAGAACTTTTTAAACCCGTTCCTTTTCGAACTCAACACCTTCAAAATAACATCTGATTAGTATTGGCATTGAACGTGATCTTTATTTAGATTTAATAAGGAGACAGTCTTGCGTAGACACAACGTGAATCACTAACAGGAACATTAATAAAGTTTTTGATTGTGTTCGGGTATTTTAATACTCTACGGCTCGTATTAATAAATCTCACTCAACTCTGAGAACGAACTTGAGCGCGAACTTGAGGTGGTGTTTTATATGAGAATGACATATCCAAGATCGATCTTAGAGTTGAGTGCGATTTATTAATACGAGCCTACATTTACCCATTCAAAGGTAAAATTTATGTCCGTGAGTTCTGACAATAATATTTATTGTTGAAATAGTAAAGTGGTCTTAGAAGATCTAAGAAAACACATCTTATAGCATACAAAGTTAGGATTTGCCGCGAAAATCGAAAGTAGTATGATGTATGTAGGTAACATTTGTAGTTGTAATACCTGTCGTACCTATAAAAATAAAGGATGTATGTATATGCGCTTCGTTGCGTTAAGAAGAAAAAAAACACATTTTATTTGGCGGAAAACATTATTTCATTTACACATGGATATTTGAGATACCTACCCTTTTCAAAGAGGCTATTTCCAAAACATCAAACAAATTTAGCTTTGGGGTACTAATACCCTATTCCCTTTTTTGGCTCTGTACTTGTCATTTGATACTTACCACTTCAAACATGGTTTGGTACTTGACACATTTTACCCTCGGCAATCGGAACCTATGGGGTCTGTCTCTTTTAACTTTGTCATTTGAAGTCTACCAAAGTGTAACAAGAGGTTAAAAATATTCACAGCCCTATGGGACTACATTCGAACCTTAGGGTCACATATCCTGTAAAGTCTTGATTAAACGTGTTACTCTACAGATACGCATAAAATCAAAATACTTATAATAGAATGAGAAAATTTAGTAAGTAGGATTCTTTAGAATCATTCCATAACTATTGCACATTTGTTGCGGAATATTCCAAAAAGTCGTCCAGGTAGATGATTCTGAAAACTTCCTATGTCATCATCGTAGGATTCTTGAATCAATGTCATAGTACCACCAGCTGTTTGCAGTACAACTTAGCAACAAATGACGTTGGCATTGTCTGGTAGCTCAGCAACATGCCGGCTTGCTTACGCACCTGTTTATATCACCATGACGCCTCACATAGTCAATCTGTGACGTAGCTTTTTCACAAATAGGATTGCATGTGGCGTGGATCTGCCCCACGTTCTTTAACCCTTACCACGCCAACGTCTGATATATCAGACATTTAACTTTCGTGCCCTCGCCGCCAACGTCTTATATATCAGACATAAATATCTAACCAATTTAACTCTATTTTTTCTTATCGTTATAGTACGTGACGACATATGCATACAATTTTCAGACTGTTTATACTTTAGTTAATCAAAAATATCAATTTCATAAAGTATTATAATGTTATTTTAATGATAAATTATTAAAAACAAAACCGTGTTGAATCGACTCATACTATTTTTTTTTTACTTGGACCCTCTGCGCCAACGTCTGATATATCAGACATGGGCGTTCCATTAGTGATGTTCCATTTCAATGTTCCTACCAAAACCAGAAATCTGGTACCTCAAAATAGAAACATTCAAAAATGTAAAAATTATTCAGGTTTTTGTTTTGGGCATATTTTTTGTGTGTTACGAAATCTTGCCAAGTTTTACATTGGTTAAACTTGGTAAGATTTCGTAACACACAAAAAATATTATGCCCAAAACAAAAACCTGTATAATCCACTCGATAATAATGCAATCGAAAATAAAGCGTTTACATTGATAAACGCTTTATTTTCGATTCATGTTTTGCATCAAAATTTGATTTGGTGGATTTGATTGATACTGGGTTTCATGATCAAATCCAGTAAATTGCATAGTATGTCACAACACTATAGCGACACGATCATGCATGAGTCTCGTACGCCAACGTCTGATATATCAGACACGGAAGTGACGTCAGAGGCGATAGATGTTTCTAGAACTACCTATTTAGTGTTGTACAATGAGGGTTGGAGATATCGATAAATTATGGAAGAACCCTGCAAAATTATGTTATTTACTGTGTTATGCTTTGCGTTGCTGTGTAGATTTATTACGTTAATAAATTAATGTTTATTGAAATATGACCACTGCAGAGGAGTTGATTAGGATTTTAGAAGGAACTGATGATGTTGAATTTGAAGTGTTCTTACATAATCAACAGGTAAGTTATAAAAAAATATAATATGTACTATAAAGAGTCCCAATCTAATGGTGCAACCATGGTTTGACACAATAAAGTGTTTGTAATTTTCTTTTTTTTAGAGGATTATTGGAATACGTAGATGTATTTACATTAGAATAACTTACCGGTCATTATTGATATTTTTATTTCATGTAACTAAAATCATAACTACTATTATAAAGGCCAAAGTTTGTATGTATGGATGTTTGTTACTCTTTCACGTAAAAACTACTGAATGGATTTATGGATGTTTGTTACTCTTTCACGTAAAAACTACGGACGGAGTCGCGGGCGGCCGCTAGTAATAAAATAAAACCCAAGAAACTTAAAAAATAACTATAAATATTTTTTTCAAATGATTTATTTGTTACAAATTAATAATATCGATACTCAACATTGTCAGCACTAGTTAATCAACCAGTTATATTGCGGTGGCGTGTGGTGAACGTTTTTGACGAAAACTCGTGGCGTGGAAAGGGTTAAACATATTGGAAACGTACCGAAAATATGCATTATCAAGTTTTTTTAATATTGACATTGCTCCCACCGCTGCTCTGCTATTATTCGCACAATTCGTTGGGTAGAAAAGATTTATTTATTTTATTTATTTACTAGCGGCCGCCCGTGACTCCGTCCGCGTGGATTTCGATTTCCAATAGCCTAAAGCCTTCCTCGTCAAATGGACTATCCAACACAAAAATAATTTTTCAAATTGGACCAGTAGTTCATGAGTTTAGCGCGTTCAAACAAACATACATACAAACAAACTCTTCAGCTTTATATATTAGTATAGATAATTTTAAAGCAGTCCATACTCCAGCGTCAGGAGATAGAACTGCCTTAAAAATTGTTTCAAAATCTTCTACACCTGAATGGTACATGTTATGTCGTCTCGTCATCATCATACAGCATGTTTGGTCATCTATGATGTGTCCTAATCATCTTGTTTATAGGCAGGCCCATACTAATTTATATGAGTTTATTAAATTATAGACTGCTTAACTTTTGTACTAGCGGCATCAATTATTTCCTTCTGGATTACATGGAAAGTAGCTGTTAATTTTTTGATCTATGTCCTGAAACAAGATTGCTTCGTGTTTTAATTATTTAGTACCCATTTATCTTACCTTATGATCAAGGAATACAATCAGGGTTTGCTCTTACTATTCTATTAAAAGCAGAGATGTTTTAAGAGAGCACTGATCAGTTGTAAACTAATTAAAGCGTTTGGAGTGTTGCAAGACATCGCAAACAAACGGATTAGCGATACCGCTCTGTAACCACATAGGAATTGGCACGCAATTGATAGCCTGCGGTCGCCTTTACTGTACTCCGCAATAATGTCTCATATAAATTAAATAATATCCTTAATAAGCCGCTCGACATATTAGACGCTGCGGTATTTTTTTCTCACATGTATCCTACTTACTTCAAATCTTCAAATATTCCGTTTACAATTCATTTATTCAAATACATTACTGTACGCTTGACCGAATCCCTAGTTAGGTATTTAATTTGCAAAGGACTTTGTACTACATTCGCGAATCTATATATATCTATACTAATATTATAAAGAAGAAAGGTTTGATTTTTTGTTTGTTTGTTTGTTTGTATGAATTGAATAGGCTCCGAAACTACTTGGCAGATTTGAAAAATTCTTTCACTGTTGGAAAGCTACATTCACCCAGAGTAACATAGGCTATATTTTATCCCGGTACGGGAAGTAGTTCCCCCGGGACGCGGGTGAAACCGCGTGACGGGCCGCTATCTTCAATATATTGTAAAATTCTCACCAAAACTAGTTTTGAAATATGCGAGAAGATTCACCCGCAAGTATACGTATTATATGACCAAAACACAGCGTTGTTATTTATGATCGGCGCAGAGGCCGACTGTGCCGGTGTGCGTGTGACGTCGTGTCGGTGTTCTCTCGTGCTTGTAAACTTTACACGGATGTATGCACAAAAGGCCCAGCTGTGCCTACGTGCTTAACCCTTAAAACATAGAGTCCAAAATAGAAAACGAAATAGAATGTAAAAGTTCTATGCACCTGTTTTCCTCGGGAATATTTAGTTTTCCCAAAGAATTTTCTCAGTGTTCTCTTGGATGCATGTCAATGTGTTGTTGTTAAACACAGCGGGGGCTTTGGTTTCTATTTCGAGTCGACCATCGCGAAGTACATTTTTAGTGGTGGGGCGCTGCTACAATCAATTCATTCATAGGTATGCCAGGCCGACATTCGTACCGTAGTACGAGATGCTCTATCGTACGATTACGCATGGAATATAAATGACACTATCAATTCACTCTATAGGAAGGAAGGAGTCAAATTTGATGATTTCCTGTCCTACTCCTTAGTAGGATTTATACCTTACGATTACGACCGATACACAGTCGTGAACGATTATTATGTTAAATGGAAGACTCTGCTTTTTTCAACGGAAATTTTAATAGGCTTGTTTGACATTGCACTTCATTTCACACGCGGTGTATAGTCCTTAGTAGTCCAGGATTTCCGGTTTAGAAAGTTTATTTTCTATTACTTTTTTTATTTCTGATAGCAGGAAGGAATTAGTATTAAATTGTAGCAACACGCTTATTTTAATTAATAATACTTCATAGAAAGAGACAGATAATTCGAAAACCATGAAAACATAATAAGTAGGTAATGCTGTATTATTATCTACTCGTACAATTGTTTACTTCATTCTTTTAAATGTTATATCCCAATTATCACCTTGACATCATACGAGTACCTATAACTTTCATCTAAATATAAGTACCTACCTATATATCTCGATATTCCATTGTTTTCTACTGGTGTTAATTTCTTATGGTAAAGACGTATGTCCTCTTTGCATAGATAAACTATTTATCACGTAAGTATTACTTTTGAACGCCGAAAAAACGAATAAATAAATAACTGATAACTACGTAGATATAAGAATTACTTTTGTGAAGACGACTCCTATAAATAGTGTATACTGTATTGTTTACAAGGAGTATTTTTGACTTGCGATGAGCCAAGAATGTCCCATGCCTCGTACATATGTATTTATGTTATTAATTAAACTCTTGTGAGATATTTAATTAAATGGTTTTTAGCTTTCTCATTTGATAAACTGTTGGATGCAATCGTTTGCTGTCTAGTTTGATATACATATATTGGGTACTGTTTAAATACTCTCGAATCTTGAATCAATTGGTAACAACCAGACATACCCTAATAGGTATCGCTTAATATTCGATTTCAGCTTAACGACGTATGGTACCTGCGTCATACAAGAAATTTTAACCTGAAATCATGTCACAACAATGAGTGAAACGTGTCAAAGCAAACGTCTGTTTATTTTGAGAAAGTTTTCAATTCCAAACACACAGAAATGAGAACAAAATGCACCGTCCATTTAACAAACACCGACTGGCATATAAATTACGACTTACGCACGTTTATCTGAATGGTGGAAGCGCGTTCGCTTTTCAAATGTTTTAATTCACATTCACATGTTGACTGCCACAGAGTTAAATCATTAGATATGCCCTCGCCATACTTCGACCCGCTCTGAAATGGACACTAAAATTAGAAGCGACGGTCACTTCTTATCGCTGCGACAGCATTTTGAAACGTACAACATGTGCAGCGAAACAATACCACGTTTTCTGGTTTCGGGGCCAATCTATCGATTTAAATCTATGGTAACTGCATTATTTTCGCAATAACGGATTACGTGTGGCTGACGTCAAATATTTTCTTTCATACGTAGCCGGATGACGAACGCTTTGCCATTGTTACCGCAATGCTAATTTGTAGATAAGGAAAAATACCGCGTGTTAACGCCCTAGATAACCTTACAGTACCGATATTTTTGTTCGAGACTGTTATCTTTACTTCGGTCATTATCACTCGTAAAACACAATTTTACATATTCATTGATACATGAAAAACTCTCTTATAATTGTTACACCCCATACTATTCAAAGTTTGAATTTCTGACAAGTCTCTACATCGAGCCCTTTGGATGTCGTCTTACATTTGGATATAAGGATTGTTAGCTTGAGGACTATTTACTCTTAAAAAAACGCCTGACTTGGGTACCCATTTGGGTAGCAAATGTTTTAAGTTAGCTGTCCCCTGTACTCCGAATAAGAAATATATTCCCTTACTCTATCTAGGTACATATCTACCACCGTTGCCTGGCTTTGTATGTACGTTGTGAAACAAAATCAATGCTTATGTTTTCCAGAACCAGACTGGGCTTCCTACAACCTCGGCATATTCATATGCATGCGATGCGCCAGCATCCACCGCGGAATGGGAGCCCACATCAGCAAAGTCAAACACCTCAACCTGGACAGATGGGAAGATTCACAAGTCCAACGGATGAAGGAGGTCGGCAACCTCGTCGCGAAAAACAAATATGAGGAACGAGTGCCGCCGTGCTATAGGAGACCGAACAAAAACGATCCACAGTGAGTCTGTATTCAAGTTTTGTGTACAATATTGTACACATGTGATTTTGGCATGAATCATCATCAGCCCGTTGCAGTCCACTGCTGTGTGTATGGACCTATAGATATTCTTCACACAGACTGGGACAGTCCAATTGACTGTAGTCATTACCCTGAAAATATGGTGACACGGGAATTAAATGGCAGACATAATAAGGACTTGTCTACATATTTCGCGAAAGAACGACTGTGTAGAAGGTTTACCTTAAGCGCTATGCAAGTGTGTCCAAGATTCTAAAATTACGTACATCTGTCATTCTAGAATTCTTGGACACACTTTTTTTTATATTTTCAAAGAAAAAATTGGTTTTAGGAGTGCATCTACGAGTAGGGTATCTTTCCGTGTGCACATTATTCGTAACAATGTTGTGAATCATTTGACCAAAGCAGAGGCTATAGATAGGAGTTCCAAATGTGGCGGCCACTTGGTGAAACTAAAAACGGGATTATGATTTCATGGACTGAAATCATCTTCAGCCTTTTTTTAGGTTACCTTTATTAAACACTGTCATGGCATAGGAATCATTATAATCTATAGAGATATGTATAACAAACTCTTCCGCTTTATAACATGAGTAAGTCTACACTTACTCATGTTATAAAGCTGAAGAGTTTGTTTGTTTGAACGCGCTAATCTCAAAAACTACTAGTTCGAATTGAAAAAATAGTTTGTGTTGGATAGTCCATGTGAGGAAAAAGGCTTTAAGCTTTAATACTATGAGTGCGCAAACCGAAATATACGCGGACGGAGTCACGGGCGGCCGCTAGTTTTATTATGAAATCGTATGATTTATTAAGAATTTTCTAGAAACGCTTTTTGCTGTGGCGCAAGATTATGATACCCATAAATTAAAACAATAATTCCTTCGTAATAATACGTTATCGCTGAGCAAATTCTCTAGTTTGCGCCTAGCTAAAATGTACAATTCATCATTACTATGGGTAAATCGTTACTGATTTGATAAAAAATACCCAAGTAACATTGTTTTGTTTAATTTATAATGTCTTTATGTGAATCGAGTCCTTCCCAATTACAAAAACATAAAATGTATTTTATTTCATACGAAATAATGGCGCTTTTCGAGCCAATCCGAGATCCGTCTAATTAAATAAATATGATTGGGTCGACTCCAAAGATTAATACCATAGAGTACAAAATAATCACATCGCGACCTAGATGCGCTACGTGCTTTATCTATACGAGTACACGCACAATCCAATCATCCACGCATAGTACATGAATGAATAGTTGATAAGCCGAGATTAAAGATTTCGATACTGATTATAAAAACTCTTATAAGTACATAAACAATATTGCTTCTGAACAACCGTAACAAGGTAATCTATTAATGCTTAATGGAATCTTAAGAAAAAGTCCGTGTCTAATGTGTGACGAAAATCCCAACTTTCAATAAGTAGATTGTATTTTACTACTCGTATTGTTGTTTTATGGTTATAAAAAGGCTATCTTTGTAAATTACAGGGTTCTCATAGAGCAGTGGATCAGGGCGAAGTATGAACGGGAAGAATTCTGTCACCCTGAACGGCAAAGCTATTTGTCGGGGTCTATGGAAGGATTCCTAATGAAGAGGGGCAAAGAAGACAGTCGGTATCAGCTTAGGAAGTTCGTCCTAAATGAAACAGAAGACACCTTAAAGTAAGTACTTATTGTAACGATGCAATTTTTAATGTCAGGGAAAGAAACCTGTAATTACATTGTTATTTTAATTTATTTTGTTATGATTACATACGAAAGTAAGAGACTATATAAATTCCATAGAATTGTATAGAAGGCTCATATCATATTTGATATCCGTATAAGGTATACTTGGTTACCTACTGAAAACTTATAAATTTGATTTACAACTCGCCATTGGAAATTATTTCGACTTGCCAGCAAGCCTCAGGTCTTATAAAAGGGAAGTTGGAGTTATCTTAAAAAAATTAATGCAAATTACAACTTTCTTTCCCTGACATTGTTGAGATCAAATCAATCGATCATCGCAATCATCATTTTGATCTTCTATCTTTTATCATGAGCACATCTACATTGTCATTGCTTTGGTCAAGATGACTATTCATCATAGTTTGCGAATATGTACTAACTCACTGTTTTAAATAGATGATTAGACTATTACCTTTGTGTATTAAAATTGTCGAATAGTTAATATGTTTAAGATAACCGTAAAATAATATCTCTAGATATTGTAGTGACTTTTTCTAGGCCTGATATGTACATCTAGTTTATTTCGATCATTTTTAAACATTAAAAGAACATGCTTAAATTATAACTATGCATTAAAAAGCACATTTAATTACAAGGATCATCATACCAATTTGCAGTGTTATCAATGAATTATTTAGTTTAACAAAACAATGTAAAATTGTTAAATTAAATATGTTCTGAATTTAGCATTTTCTCCTCGACAACAGCGCAATTATTTGATAAGTTGCACTGATATCAAGAGGTAGATTAAACGAACGCAAACAGGACCTTAACCTTGTGTACATTTTGCAGTTCTATTTATAACTCAGACGTACAAAATTAATTATTTTTTAAATATTTAAACTTTTATTAAAGTATTTGTAATTTCCCAATGATTACTGCATATATGACTTCTTTTATGCGGTTCTATTATATGTATGATTAATTTTGTTCGTAGGTTTCAATAATCAAGTTTAGTTTGTTGATTGTTACAAACAGTTTATTTGTCTCAAGTATTTAAGTTATCTTCATAGATTAGATTCATAGGAATTGCGCAACATGTTTAGCAAACAATATTATCAGTTTTTAGCTTCTAATCATTTTGTTGTAGTCAATGTTGCTTTTCTTCCAAAACGGTAACTATAAAGCTTACTTGTCAAATTATTAACTCTATGTTATACAACTATTGTGCGTGACTAATTAATGCTTTAAATGTCTCGTTCATAATCAGCTTGTGGTCATAGCTCATCATCATCAGACATTCTGAGAACCAAATATAATGCAAAATGCTCAAACTCTTCGTTGAAAGCTAAAACCAAATTATTACAAAGCAATGTTTTTCAGCAAATCGCGTAGGATATGATAAAGATATTCGTGAATTAATTACCATGTGTGACGTAAACGGATGTTTAACGAATTGTGGAAATTTCCCAAAGGATCGACAATACCACAATATCGTGGGTTACGCCTTAATGTATGTAACAAAAAGATAACTGACGTTCCCGTAATAGACGTCAGAAGGCTGGCTAAATTAAGCCCAGTGAAAAAATACCTGAAAGATATAAAATCTATTTTTATTGTTATGTACTGCGGTGATGCGTGTTTTGTGTTTTATACTAACAGTAACTGTAAAAGTAAGGTATTGTTGAATCTGTTCAAAGTCGAGCGAGATGTTTGTCGTACTCTTAATATTTGAGATAAGATATAATTTCGGTTTCGTAGAACAACAAGTGGGCAAACGTCGTGACGTATAGGTAATACCAAAAGTTCCACACCTCTTTGAGCTACGTCGCCTGTCTGTGCAAATATTGGCTCACTTAGCTACGTAATGTTAAATTTGCCATAGATGACGACTACACATTTGTTTACACATAATCACATCACCGTCCTAATACTTTAGATAACATTATAATTCCTTATAACGTAACTTTTGCGGTCTATTGTGAAATTCCGATTTTGTTCATAGTTACACTTGTATTAAGTGTTAACTGTTTTACTATGTTTACGTTAATGTTACCGTGTTTGTAATCACTTAGTGTTATTGAAAGCTAACTGTTGACGTAATATCCTTGTGAAATATCGTAAACTGATAAACTCTAATCAGTAAATATTGGTACCAAGATCCGTCCTAGTAAATAAATAAAAACAGTTTTCCATGATTTCCTCGGTTATAAGTCAACACGACATCAACCAAATAAATATAATATCCCAACTAATATTATAAATGCGAAAGTAACTCTGTCTGTCTGTCTGTCTGTTACGCTTTCCCGCTTAAACCTCGCAACCGATTTTGATGAAATTTGGTACAGACAATCTTTAGACCCTGAGACAGAACATAGGCTACTTTTTATTTCGAAAAAAAGAAATCCACGCGGACGGAGTCGCGGGCGGCCGCTAGTACGAAATAAATTATGATTGGAAAACCTTATTTTTAAAATACGCGTTTTTTTTAGTATTTAGGTAATTAATGTATTGAAGACATGTTGCGCCGACCCCACCTAGTGTGGGATAAGGGCAGGAGGATGTAATAAATGAATTATAATAGGTAGTAAAATGTAGGTTTCTATTAAGTAATTAGTTAATGCGAATAGTTAGGTCTATTAGGTATGGAAGGTATGAACACCAACCCCGAAAATATGACCGTACCTTCATATTAAGTATAACAGAAACAAAGCGAACTCAAAATGGTTTAAGTAGGTACCTATTTTAGTTCATCTTAATACCACAACACGCGGAAACAGCACCAAAACAGTTGTTTTATAATAATAACAAATAATAATATATGTCTGTCATCTAGCTGAGCAAAACAGGAAAAACATTCGACACCTAACCCCGCGAATGATGTTTATTTGCTTCAGTTACTGCATTATCAAAGTTATAAGCATTTATAAGCGTCTATTATTTACATCCGTTGCAGACGATTTAATGAATTTAAATTACCTTAATTGTCTTTTCAGCTTCCATTCCATTCGAAAGATATATAGATTCTTATAAAAAAAATTCGGGTGGATTCAAATACTTCTAGGATTGTTAGTTTTACTTGTATCTATTAAAAATTGAATTTATGACTTGATAATCTCGCCGACTCTATATAAATCAATAAACAAAATTATCAATGCATTTTGAATGACAATCGTAATGCTTTACTTTACGACTGATAAATGTAATTTCCCTTATACGATAATGATCTGTTAAGATTTTGTAGGATTTTACGAATTGGAGAAAGGAAACACCGATATCATAATCGTTGAAATGATAACTTCGAATTAAAATCAAAATCATCGAAATCATCTGTCCTGAAATTCTTAAATCGTACTCGTACGGTATTGGCCAAAGTTGATGTTTTGAAGGGTCCGACGGGATCCAACGGATCCGGAAAAAAGAGGTTCCTACTAGGAGAGGTACTAGATTATAATCTGCAAAATTGTACGTATGTAATATCGTAATTAATTTAACTATAACCACTGACCACTTTTGTGTGCTTCGCTTAAACATATCCGGACTGGTTCTTAGGTATCACCAAGCTTCAGACGGTTGCGGCCGTGCCGCGAGTTGTCTGGATCGGTTATTCGATCGTCTCCGTGTCAAAAACATTGGTCGATGGAGGTAAGAACGACATTCGAATCTTCGGTAGGCGTGACGTTTACCTCGGTGACGTCATAAGTAAGGCGAGAGCTCCCCAAAATTTTCAACTAATCATTCTCATATCATCACATTGCATTACGCTTTCGAATCGTATCGCAACTAATTTTTGTGTTCCAGGAAATGTTTGGAGTATTTTCGCTGTTCTTTTGTTTTAAAGTTCTTAACGACAGACATTTATAAAGAGTTAAGGAACTCATATTATACCGTGCCTGAAATTAGTAAGAGCAATCAGAAACTACCAGACGCTATGTAAACTAGAATGTCAGAATTTTATTTTTTCTTTTTTTCGAATAATGTTCCAATTCTAATTTAATCCTGAAATAATTAATAAAATCTGACACTGTAGTTTACGCTGTGAATTATTGCCGAACAACAGGAAAATATTCCAATCACATCCTTTTATCTAAAACGCAAATTCTTCCAATTATACTCGACATGACTCTATGCTGTCGAGGGGATGAATAGCGAAGAATTACTAATATAAATTATACGGCACATTTGTTAACCAATGTCTACTATTGCAGATATCACGTTCGAGAGAACAAAGATCCTAAGGGCATCCTCAAACTGTCAGAGTTGAACGTTTGCTTTGCTCCTTCCAAGATCGGCCACATGAACTCTATGCAGCTCACGTTTATGAAGGACGGTTCCACGCGGCATATATACGTGTACCATGACGAACCAGAAGTTATCAATAACTGGTAAAATAATGTTATTGTTGTTGTTGTGTTTCTTCTGTTTCCGTGTTTTCCGTGATTCCCTATGCCCAATCTGTCTTTCCGCGTAAAGCGCCATGCATTTTACCTCTGTATAAATACGACTGATTAGATGACTTAAGCTGTTGAAGTTATCAAACAATAAAAAACGTTATCTAATTGTAGGTCAATTACTCTTTTTAACTGCAAGGGGAACTTAGTCCTATCCTTCTTGTCTTTTTAGTAATGGCGAACCCACGTTACTGTTTCTGGTGCATACCTATAAGTTTTGATAAAGTCATCTCGGTTGCTGAACATAATATACCATAACTTTCATCAAAACATCTTTTGCAATCAATTTTCTATCGAAGGCGGTATAACCTATGTTTAACAAGATTCAAATCCAAACAACAAAGTTTCCACTCCTCACTCTATCAAACGTCAACTTAAATATCATCTGTAACATTTTCCGTATCCAAAAAGGCACAAACTGTAACTAAATCCAACCCATTAAACAGGTACACAGCAATCCGTTGCGCCCAACTCCACCTCCTTCAAGTGGCGTTTCCATCGACGCCTCAGTCGGACCTCGTCCTCCGCTTACCCAAAGACTTTGCGCGCGAAGGCTGGCTCTGGAAGACTGGGCCGAAGCCCTCCGACTGCCACAGGCGGCGGTGGTTCACGCTGGATAATAGGAAACTTATGTACCACGACGAACCGCTCGATGCGTATCCGAAGGGAGAGATCTTTGTCGGTAAGTAATACTCGTAGTTACCAAACGTCGATTCCATGTTGTTTTTTTATAATATGATAAAAATACATTCTTCGTCCAGACAACTTAAATCATTACAAGGAGTATGTTCAAATCGATGAATTCTAATTAAAACATGGGGAGGAGAAGGAGATAGTTTTGACGATTTGTCAGCATTTTCACAATCTTTTCTTTTATTTCATAAAATATGTCATGTAACTAGATTTTTATTTGTTTTTTTTATAATGAAATAATGAAAATTTATAATGAAGTTCCTAGGACATAAAAAAATGTTATTCATTTGACATAGGCAAAACGTCCTTTGATACCTTTCTTATACATCTAAGTTAGGCCTCATAAAATATTCTATCAACTAAAATCATAACTTTAAACTAGTTGCTGTATGCTGCTGGTAGTCAGTTAGTTATGACCTCTAATCATACCTTTTTTCAGGCCACGAATCCAACGGCTACTGCATCAAACTATCCAACACGGGCAACGGCTGCAAGGAAGCCCGGTTCCCCTTCCACCTAGTAACACCGGAGAGGACGTATTGCCTCGCCGCGACGACGCACGACGACCGCGCCGGCTGGCTCGCCGTCATACAGCAGACCATCAAGCGACCGCTCACGCCTCAGGACTCCACTAGTAAGCATTATTGACCTAAGGGAGCCCATCCCGGATAGTCTTGTGTCCACCCCAGAATACTTTTGGGCCAACCACAATTTACTTTTGTGCCCACCCTAAAAACTGTTGTGGCCATATCATATCGAAACCATACCAAAAGTTAAGTAAAGTATCAACCTAACACTGTCCCACTCCAGGGCAAAGGCCTCCATCATTTGAAATCTAATGTTTCGTTACAAACATGGGTGGCTTAATCACCACGCTTGCCAAATACGGATTGGTGATCACAAACCCGGGCTGTGTTCGGCACTTTTTTGTGCCAAGTATTGTATTATTTTTATACCATTCAACGTAGGTACGCGAAGTCCTTATTTTTTACTAGTCCGTTGTCGTGAGATTACCTTTTGTCAGATATATATTTTTATTTATGTATACCTATCTTGTTCCGTATACTTATTAACGATTTAATTTCTGTCTATTACAGTTGAGGCGACATTAGTCCGGAAAAGGACGACATCAAACTCCATCAACATATTCTCCGGTAGGTAGTCGCACTTCCTAATCTTACACTCTAGATGTAAGATGAGAGTAAAATTACATTTGTATCGCTTTTAGCTCTTACTTTGATGGACTGCGAAATAAAATAATTTAGGTATGAACTCGTCGAATATTGAATAATGGATTATAAAGACGATTTTTGTGTATATACTTTCATTGACGCCTGTTTAATTAAGTGAAAAAGCGTTTTTATGTGAGTTTTAAATTATTCGATATACCTACCTATTATTTAGTGACAGAACTGAATCAATTGTGTTAAATTAATAATTTATTTTAAGGTTGTAGACATAATGTTATGGTATTATTGTATAATCATGTAACCTGGCTGAACGCACAAATATCTAATGTAATATGTAATAGGTGATACTTTTCTTATGCCTGATCCAATGAGTAGGATACATTTGTAATCTACGTGAGTACGTAATGTAATTATTAGGTCTGTAATAATCATAGTGTAATTTTAAAATTACTGATGAATAGCGTAAATATATAAACATAATTCATATTCACAAAGTATAATTTTTGTACGGCCAAGTTTAAGATGTCTCATGAATGTAGGTAATTGTTATAAGGCGAGCGTTTTCTGAACTAAGTTCAGTCATTTGAATATAGATAAACATTGCATAAGAGTGTTGGTAAGGCCAGTTACCTTGATTTTAATATGGTTTTCTTTGACGGGCAAGACATATGTCGTTAACCGAACCCAAAAAAAAAAGTAAAATAGTAAAACTTCTTCACTTTTACAAGTTTATGATTGGCCATCTTATGAAATATTAAAAGCGTCCTTTTTTTGATAACTGAATTAAAATACAGTACGATCTTTGTGATTTTAGTTTAGTAGCCAGTTCCAACTATTCCTTTTCGTCTGCTTAATTATCTTTTATTACATTACATTATAATGAAGTACGAGAAATATTGGATTTGCGAATATAAAAAAGTTATGCTCTGTTTCATGTTTCGGTAACTTTCAATAAGTTTGTGGAGATAGAAGGTGATAATGTGCAGCCAGGCGGTTGATGAGGTGCAAAGCTTGAATACTTACGAATACCCAACAATACTATTTGCGCCGTATATTGAAACAAGATATAGAACAGTTCAACACAAGCACAGCACAAGACAGTAGGATGGTAGGAGTATGGGAGTCTAGATAAAAAAAAATTATAAAACGAAGTATCGCAAACGATCGAGAGTGCATACATAGTAGTCGGTCTGGGGTAGGGGATCTACTGAAAACGCGACCCTAAGTATAGAAACACACTAGGCGGAAAAAACGCGACCGATGTTCGGTGTGACTACGCCTGCAATGTGCTTTAAATGAAAGATGACACACTATGCCAAAATAACGTTGCGTATTCTTGTATACAAAATGCATTGCCGCCGAACTTCGGTCGCGTTATTTCAGCTAAGTGTGTTTTAACACTAAAGGCGACTTCCTACGCAGGCGCCGAAGTTAGGTCAAGCCTTAACAATTAGATTCTTATCAGCAATAAATCGTTTGATTATTTTTCGATTTGTTATCATGTCATAATCTACAGAATGGATTACACATGAAGTGGGATTGAATGGTATGAATAAATATTATTTTTTCAGTTTTAGCATAACTATAACGGTTAATATACCTTCAAATACCGTCTGTAAAATCCATCCTGTAGGATGCAAGATAGTTTTTTTTTGTCATATAAATTAATTAAGTTTTGTAAATAAATGTTACTGTGTACATGATATATTAGTTATGTAAATATAATTATTAGGAAAAATCAACGTAGGTGACCTACAAGTTTGACCTTAACTAATATGCTCTCTCATTCATCATCGAAAGACATGCAACAGGGTCTTAAATATTCAATTATGTATTATTATATATTTCTATATTACATGTATCTAGATGAATAAAATATTCTTTTATATTACATATATCGTAAATTGTATGCTTTCATCTATGAAACTTTACCATGTATTTTATAGTCGAGATCGCTGATTTTATGAAATACCTTGGTTCTAGGTTTATTACTTGTTCTTAAATAAATATGGATTTAATGATCTTCCCACAAATACAAGCAATATTTGAACTATAATGACAAGGAATGGTACTACCAATAAGTTTGTGCATTACACTTTAGTGTAACGATGCCCACAAAATGCTTTATCACGTTCCCGTTAAATAGCTAAATTTCTCAAAAAGCCTAGCACGTGTTTATTTGCTCGAGAAAGAAACAAATATAATCAGCTGAATCTATGCACTATTTAATAAAGATAATCGCTTTCTAATATTTTGGCGAGCAAGAAAGTTTTTTTAAAAAGATAGGTAGGGAAAACGCTATAACTTTCGTAATTCTACTAGTTTTCAATTAGTTTATCTAAATTCCGTTATTTTAGAAATTTTGCTGCCATTTTCGAAAAACTTCGGCAAATAGACAAAATTCTGTAGCCCAATTTTTTTAAATACCATTAAATGGTTAGCTGTAATCTTTCGAAATGATACTATGAGTGTCGGCATAGAAGAAATTTCACATGATTCGGCCAGTTTTATATGCTGTTTCAATATAAGATTACTCTAGAATTAACGAAATTAATTAGTTAATGCCGCATTGTTAAAGAAATCCTACAAGACCCAATTTGTTGTTTTTTTGGCATAAAATGAGGATGAAAGGATCAGCAAATACCGGCATTTATAATATAATAAGCAAATTAATATTGATATCTGGCAATCGATATGAATGTAAAGTATAGATAGGTTTTACCTACGTCCGTTTAAGATACTTTTCTAATCTCATCATTATTTTGTAGTAAAATATTTATGTGATGAGTAAATATGCAAATAGCAATGCAATATCGTAGTATCTGCACTATAAAGAAATAGTATTTAGATATTATTATGTATTTTGTAGTTCGAATACTCTGGAATGTGTGCTTTAAGTATTGTTTTATAAACTACTACTATTTAGCTGTTTATATAAAATACACATGTTAAGTCTTTATAATAATTCGTGGGAATAGAATTGAATTGACCATCTTATCATCACAATATTCGAAAGTTGTTTAATGTATTGAGTAAATTATGTTATTTTATGTTTGTTTCACTTGTTAATTTGTCGTTGCAACAGAAATTGCGGAAAACGTATGAAAATTTGTATTTGGAATTCCTACATTTGCTGCCGATGGCTGTAAGAACCCATGAAATTATATCAGAATATAAGGCATTTCTTATAAGTGTGAATTTCAAATAACTTCTCTTATAAATAGGTCTCACAATCAAATTATTATCTATCGACATAATTTGTAAGTTGATCTTTTCTTTAAATCCAAATATTTTTTTATAACTTCATATAACGCCAATGGCGTCAAAGCATTCTAAGTATTCTTGGATACCTTATGTGATATGTCTGTAACCATATTTATAGGGGTTTCACTAACCCGATCTTTAAATTTTGAATGTGTAGTCCTTTGATCTAAATTAATGTTGTCAACATTATGGAAACTTTGTTCCGATATTATTGACTATTTAGTTGCGTTATTTATTTGAGTACCTTCCCTCACTGTCTATCTGACCTTCCAAACAATTTATCGATTCGTATTTTGTTTCAGAAAAAACTTTAATGCCTTTTGTAATGCATAATACTTAATAATCTGCCTAGCTTAGAGTCGCGAAGTCAATCAAATAGTATGGGGATAACTTTCCAATTATTTAGAGGTATTATACATATTATAGTTTTAAACCAAACTTACACAATTTAACATACTATATAAATAGTTTGAAACCTTCAATAATAATCATTAAACAGTAGGAATAATTGCATATTCATAAAAAAGCTAGGAGCCTACCAAAAATGTGGTAGAATTAGGTAATATTATATATGTAACGTATACTATATCGGATACTATGATACAGGAATAAAGCAAAATGCTGGATAAGAATATTATAGGGAGCATGAATATAATTCATCTAGCGTAGTATCAAAGTATTTGAATTTTGGACTAGGTTTATCGAATTAGCGGTTAGGGATTAATAAAACGCGTTTTCGTGGACTACCGAATATAGAAAACGTCTAGGCAACAATATTTTAAGACAAATCGCGTTTTATTGATGTATTTCATGAAATGTATGGAATGAAGGTGAAGGTTAAGTTAAAGGAGTGGACTGTGTTACTCCGGAATCGGAAAGACTGGTGTGAATGAAGCGGACAGTTATTAAATTGTATGTATTTTTAGTCGAATGAATAGCCACAAAAAGCAATGTAATGTTTCCTAGATAATGTACAATTTGTTTAGCTTTGTATTTAGTAGATTTTTTAGATACTGCCACTATTGTACCCAATTATTATAATTACTATGACATAAGAACAATAGCTTTTATTTTAACAAATTACAGTTACTTTTAAGTGTAGTTTGATAGTTTAATTTATACAATTTTTACCAAAATATGCCTCGCTTAAATTTATTTTACATGTAAATAATAATCAAAATAATTATTTTGTAGTGTGCTCTGACATAATACGTTCTTTATATTGTTCTTATAAATTAATAAACTTTTCACCCGCTATTGTTGTGTTTTATTACCAACGCCCTGTGAAGCTCTGGTAGAAATAGCTTTGGGGTTTGAAATAATCACAAAATTCATGAATTGGGTACATCAACCACAGAATTCTTAAACTTCAACGCTCAATAGTGACCTTAAATGTGTAATACTATTGTACCACATCACACTATCAGAGCCATTAATATTAAAACTTATTGTGAGATAACGCGTCCTAAAAGTCTTGCGTATGGCAGGAAGTTGATGCTTTTTGGTGTAAATTGATGCTTTTTGACTAGTTATCAGAAAAGAAAAATATCTTAAAAAACTTATAAGCAAATGTAACTAAAAACAATTCATCTTTAAAAGTTAAGTCATTAATAAGCTCTTGATTGAGATGTTAATATTTTATAAATACATGTTCAGTCTTTTGCAGATAAACTACTTAAATATTTTAGCACCATATTTTTTTTTCACAAAACCGCAACCGATGCACTTCTATTTCCTCCGCTTATGACTTATGTTTTTTTGTTGGCAACGAACTATTTCTGTTTGTTTTGTCAGGTTCAGAGGAGTCGGCGTGACATCCACTTTGTTCGGTATCGTGTTACCTATTCCTGCCGTCACACTTAACGCGAGTGACGCGTTTTATTGTTAAAAGAACCGGTAACTGAAGTCATATAGGATTTTAGACATTCGCGTTGCATTTTAACAATAAAATTCTCTGACTAGTTTAAATTAATCTTTGTACAGTGTACTACTGCGCTTGCGACCACGGCTGTGTGTGTTGTTGTAGCAAAGCCGAAACGTCAAGCAGTAAGTAGGCACATATACATTATTAAAAATTGCGTTTGGTCCGTTAACTAATAATTAAAGTTACTCATCTTCTTACACTCGTAACTGTCAGATATTATAACCAGATATTACATATAGAGTTGCGTAGCTACATACCTACATATGGTGGCTAATGATAGCATTCTCAAGATATGAAATGTGTATTCAATGTTTTTTGTTGAAAACGAAGGAGAAGGTCCACAATCACAATATATTATTCTCCAAAGAAAAACAACTGGGTTGTTGGAAAAAATGCATCAATAAAAGTGGCAAAGCTTCAAAATCAAAATATATATTTATAGATGGAACTATAGAGTCATTACCTAGGTATCCACTACCTAGCTACTAATAAACAACCATTCTAGAGAATGTATGAGTACCTACCTACATAATAATTATGTATAATGTACGTAGGAACCTATTGGTGTTGAAAGCTAGTCTTTAACGACAAATACATACCTACCTACCATAACTTATTAATGAGTAAGAGATTGCTTCAAATTTCGCCTTTGATCTAAAGATAAACGACATTACGATGTTTCGGGGAAACATAATACGCTTGTAACTTGTGATGACAAGCTCGTTGCCGTACCTGCGTGGGACTTTAGATCCACAAACGTTTAAATTATGTATGAAATGCTCTTTTTCAGTTTTAAAACTCCATGGCTGGTCGCTACGACGACATAAGTAAGGAGAATGTCTTATATAATGATCATTATTTTTACCGTTCATTGATTACGTCTGGAACACCAGATAATAACTACAAGATGATTGTAGAGATGAGATAGTCTGCGATTGCTATAGAGCTGTGGTGAGGGGTTACTATTAACAAACATGAACAATTATAATACGTTCATACGCATAAATATAAAATAGTTTATTATAATTTCTCCAATTTCGGTCCAATAATTTCCTATCATGCATTACAATGTTCACCAAAAATAAATATACCTATATTTCACATGTTATTTATCAAATTGTTTTCCGAAGAATACGACCTCATTTCGTAGTAACCGTCTTTGTATCCGTAATCGCAGTACTGCATTGGAGTGCACGTCGCTTCGTTCGTAGCATCGTCGTAGCATCTGTCGTCGTAGTCATTCTCCGAGTACTCTTGTCCGTAGCCTTCGCAATTGCCATTATGAACCTCGTTCCTTGGTTGTTGACTACGGGCCGAATCGTTGGGCTGACCGTTGAGGTTCCACCTTTGCGATATGGAGCAGCTGATCGATCCGCCATGTTGAAAAGCAAATGGCCACGCCTGCAATAAGAAAGCTTTTATCAAGTTACATGTTTAATATACCAGTCGAAATTTTAAGAGTCATAAGAGACGGGACGATCAGATCGCGCTCCTGATAGTAGGTTAGCATCCCTGCCCACGGAAAGCGCAGTGCCAAACCGAAACAAAAAAAAAATACTGGTTTGCGCAGTCCTGCGCCCGCCTCATCGGAACAGAGTTGTTAGTAAAAAAAAACACACACTAGACGGAAAAAACGTGACCGAAGTTTGCGTAGTATTTCAAATGGAAGATGAGACATAATGCCGAGAAAATGCATTGCCGCCGAATTTTGGTGGCGTCATTTTAGCCTAGTCTCTCACTACACTTAGTGATCTCACATGTCATAAAATTAAGAAACTTAGATAGATATTTGAATGCTGAGAAGATAATAATGCGTACAATCCCACTTGTCTTCCTTGTTTTAATGGGGGTTTTGTCAACGTATCCCGCAACGATCTCATTCCGCAGATTGCATGTTATTTAGGTAACGAAATTGGGAGAAAAACCCCGTTCAAAATCGTTCAAAATTATGCAATTTAGACCCCCCAGCTAGACATTGCGTCAAGTGTGAACAAGCAATTTGTTGCAACACAAACATGACCGCAGTTTTTATGTACAAACAAACATCTCGAGGTCACCGCACATGTGGCGTAGAGGCCGGCAGACGTTTCATAATGCAATTAAAAAATTATAACACAAATAATGTAGGTCCGAAGTCGACGCAGTAGTAACAAGATTGAAGTAACTTTCATTAAATAATGCATGTTTAACGATTTTTTTAAAATATTGCGAATAAAGCAAGCATTGTTCAAAAGAAATGGTCATTAGCATAAGTTTTGTGAAGTTAATTTACCCACATAATTCTAATTTGGTAAAATCAATTAAAAAGGCTACAGATTATACAGATTATAAGGGCTACATTCCTTTTCTAACAGAATAGTTGATCAATGTTGTAAAAAAAAAATTACAACACAAAAATCCGCAAGTTAGGTATAATATAAATAAACAATACAAAGCAAGGAACACTTGTGTATACATTTATGTATGTACGCCTATGATACAGTGTAGTAGACCTACGCAAGACAGTTTTACTTCAAGTAAAAGTCATTCAAATTCTAACCAATAACTTTCGATGCGATTTTGTTTTTGCATTTTGTGGTGACTGCCGAGCGCAAGACGAATGGATGCGCCGGCGCAGGATTATACGCACGTTCCTCGAAGGACCGTGATCGATGCGGGGATTAGGCGTCATTCGAAATGAACCGTTGAAATGGATAAACGTTTAGCAAAATATGCATTAATCAACTTTTGTGACTTGTGCAATTTTCTGACTTTTAGACTTGAAGTTCTTTTTTTTAAATTGATTCAAAAATTATAAACTTTTACACCTAACACGTACCGAACATACCTTATATGTACAAATGCATATTTGAAGCATTCAATGAGCTTGATTTCTCCACTATTTCTGACCCCTAAATGTAGGAATTATGCTGTGGCATCGATGTCTTATTGACGAAAAATGTTTATCAGTAATATACCTCTAACCTTTGAACGATACAGAAATAGATGCTTTTCATAATATCGAAAGGGTTAGTCATAATATTAACAACCCTTGGGCCCTTAACGCGTCTTGTGTGTTCCACTTGAAAAACAAACAATTTCTTCGCATAAAAATAAGAGTCTCTTCCGATCCTTCCGCTAAAACATAAACAAAGCCAAAATTCTGGAGATCTCTGGAGATAGAAACAAAAAGGTTAGAACAACAAACAGTCGCGCGCGCTGACCAAAAGTTTGCAGCTGTTGGTGGTATAAATAAAGTTTATCTCCGGACGTAAAAGACGTACGTTTTATTGTTAAAGCGGACGCTTTGTCTTATTTAGTGTTGATGATTACCACCCGCTAAGGAGTTTGGAGGAAAATCAGCTGAGTTTTTGTGTCATTGAAAACCAATTATGTAAAATCTCAACACCTTTAATGTATACCCAACACCTTTTATTTGCCAACCTAAATTTCTAATTACATTAATTTCAAAATTTGAAAAATGTTTTCACAATTCGCGATACGAGTAACTAATGTTAATAAATATCGTCATTTAATACGAGTATTCGTATTCTTACGAATAGCCGCGTACCTCTGGAGTATCTAAGTATTGTTCTATGTCCAGAAAATATTAATTCAAATAAGTTAGTCGTCGAATACGGTGGTTAGCTCGTGCCAACGGGAAGAATTAGGCAGATGACAAGTTCTTCGCATAAAAATAAGGGGATTTATCGCGAACAATGCAATGTTGTGTCCCCGGAGACATGGGCGAAGCGGGCACACCCACCATTGCATTTTACCTATGAGAGAAATTCATACACAGCACCTACAGACTACTGTTGTCGATATTATGCAAAACAGATTAACATTGTGAAAAAAATAATTGCTACTCATCCAAACTTCTTCTAACCAACAGGTCGCCATCTCCACCCTTTTAAACAATATGCTGACAAGCATTATTATCAAATATGCAAAAATATATAAATAAAATAAATAAATCTGTCTTTAACTTATTAGTTAAGTCGTCTGCGGTTAGCTCGTGCCGACGGGAAGAATTAACTAGATGACAAGTGTGACAGGGGATTTATCGCGAACAATTATGTGTCCCCGGAGACATATGGGCGGAGTGGGCACGCATCATTGGATTTTATGTAGGAGAGAAATTCATACCAGATTTGCAAGAAAACCCTACACAGCACCTACAGTCTACTGTTGTCGATATCATTCTAAAACAATTAACATGTACGAAAAGAAATATTGCTATTGATGAAAACTTCATCTGAACGACAAATCATTTAGATACCCACCCCTTTAAGAATATGCTGACAAGCGTTATCCACAGACATTCAAAAATGTAGTTATCACCAGTTAAATAATCTGTCTTTAACTTATTAGTTAAGTCGTCTGCGGTTAGCTCGTGCCGACGGGAAGAATTAACTAGATGAAAAGTGTGACTGGGGATTTATCGCGAACAATTATGTGTCCCCGGAGACATATGGGCGGAGTTTTTCTAACGCTTGATAAAAAACGACAGAACAACTTCTGCGGCCACTCTATGATTTACTGAACTGTTTATGAGTGTTCGACCAACGATTCGTAGTAGTTCAGAGTATAATGTTGATTTATGTGACTTTCTCTTGCAGAAAAGGTTGCAGGAGCGTAAACAATATTTTAATAAACATTATGTACTTTTAGATATATAAATATATCAAGAACATCTTTGTTGGTTACATTAAATAATAATACCGTTACGGTTGAATAAATGTTAAAGAGTTATTAGACGAGATGGTTCTAAAACATGTTGTCTTGTTTCATGGTTTTTGTCTTAGATCACGTTATTTATGTTCCCTCATAGGTATAGTCTGCCACAATTTAAGTGGTTGCGCAGGCAATGCCTACACATAATACAACAAAAATACAAAATAATATTTTGGACTTTTGAGAGAAGACACAGGGCAGTTCTTCTTGAACCGCCCGTTTTCTTGCCGGTTCTTCTCGACAGGAACGGCCGTTCTAAACCGATGGGAAAGTTATTTTGTAGTTTTTCAATTGACGACTAAAATTCATATTTCATATTTCATTGCATTTCTGATGCCTTCATGGGTACACAATATTTTAAATTTGTTCTTTGAAAGGCCTGTGCACCAAAGCATACCTACTGGTAGGCGGGAGATTAGCGTAGCATAACCTCAAATTGAGATGTGTTTTCTTTTGGCTTGAATAAATTAGGCTGCATCGAATTCCTACCGAAAACATAAATAAATAAATGTGTTGGACTAACACAAAAATTTCCTAGCCCCAAACTAAGCTCGAAGCTTGTTCTATGGATACTAGGGAACGGATAGACATACTTTAAAATTATATCAATCTATAGCTATACTAATCTATACTTACTAATATGTATATAAAGGTGAAGAGCTTGTTGGTATGTGCGTTTGTATGTTGTTTGAACGTGCTCTAATCACAGGAACTACTACTGGTCCGATTGGCCCCTAGCGGATTCGAACCCGCGACCCTTGGTTTTGTAGTCAAGGTCTTTCACGCAAATCAACTTACCAAACTTAAGGGGTGTGGAGGCGTGTGCGCAGATCTCGGTTCATGCAACAACGCGCGAAGATGCGCTATGTACGACGCAGCCAGCCGCAGGGTGTCAAGCTTGGACAGCTTGGTGTCCGCCGGCACCCATGGAAGAGTTGTCTTCAACCTAAGAAGAGATGAAGATATTAGAGCTTGTTCAAATTAAGCAGTACCCGCGCTATCGCTGGTTACCGGTGATATCGTTGTAAAACCGCGTTTTCTCAGAACGACACCTCATCAACATTTTGCATCCTCGGCCATTGCCTAGGAGCCCAGGGTGCGCTACGACTATAATCCTGAATTGACAAGCCTGTTTATTACAATGCAGCCAGATATATAGAAATGACACCAGACAATTTGGATCATAGTCGGGACGCTGGTCGTGCCTTCCGAAGCACGGAATCATCATTCATATCGGAAAATCAGGTGATTCAAGGTTTTGTCAGTTTGGCCATGTCCGAAGTAAACTGAGAAAACATACACAACGTGGTGGAGGTCCCTGTGGGATTCGATCCCACAAACTCTGCGGGTTTTTAGCCCAGGCAGCGCTCTAACCACCACACCACAGTTGAAACTTATGATAACAAAAAGATCTATGCTGTTCCGTCGCAATTCTTGAACCGCGTTGTTACCGTGGTTGTCTTTGAATCAGCACTTTAATATAATAATTTACTTGATAAAAGTAACTGATTATTGTGAAATATTGAAACAAAAGGTAATTAAAATGTAGAGTGTACGTAATGCACTTCTCTTATCGTAAAACTGCAACGCTGTTAACCTGGTCTCGTAGCTAATGGCTTTTGATCGATCAAAGGCTATGCCACAGATAAAAGGTTATGGCAGGTACCTTTTAATGCTCATTTTTATTATATACCAATCATAGCTATGACAAAAAAGGTCAATCAGATACATTTTCAGTAATGCGTATTACTGAAAATGTATCTGATAGTCGTGATCGTAGCTTAGATAGTAAAATAACTTTTCGCTATCTTCTGGCTTCTTTCAAGGCAATAAAAATCCTCATGAGACTGAGTTATGTACAAAGCATACATGGAATCGGCTTTGCTCTAAACTATATTGTAAAAAAATAATTCAAGAAAATGATAATTATAACTCACCTGCAAAAAGCCTTTGAGAGAACCCTCATCCTGGCTCGCTCTCGGGCATTTGCAGCGTTTCTGTGTTGGGGCTCTTGAGAACTCCGTCCTGGGTGTAACAATCAACATTATACACAACAAGTTATAAAATAGAGACTGTTTCAATTCAATAGAATAATTGGCTCCTATTTATGAGGTACCTATTTTTATTTATAAGGATAAACTTTATTTATGCTAAAGCGCAAACAAGAGCTGGCGAGTTTGCGACGCAATATTATCTGCAATATGTGCTGAAAAATGAGATTGCCAAACGTTCATGGGATGGGGAGGATTTCATAATAGAGCCTAGTCGTTGTAATGTTTTATATAAACAAGAATTATGAACTGAACTTATCTTCATCTACACTTATACATAATGTATTACCTATAAAGAGGAAAGAATAGTATTTTTGTATGTAACGAATAAACGCAAAAACTAGTGGACAGGTTTGAATACTTTTTTCACTTTTATATAGCTACACTCTCCCCGGTGAACATAGGGTACTTTTTCTCCCGGAAATGTGGAGGAAAGGGGGGGGGGCTTTTTGAAAAAAGAAATTACGCGCGGGTGAAACCGCGACAACTTATAAGGCGACTCGTGTCGTAAAACTTTGGAAGTTTATTATGTTTGTACTTTAAACATTTGTATTTAATATTTATATATTTGAGTAAGTAGGTACTATATGAGTAACAATAGTTCTTGTTCAAATCTAGGATATACATAATATATAATTTTATAACATTGATGTGTTAATGCTTAAGTAACATTGGTTTTTTTCCGTGCCATAAATAAATTAAATTAAACAGTAATGAGCTGAGTAGATATAGGGGAGATATTATTACTGTCATGTAAAGTCACTTATAAGTAATTGTATCCCATATGCAGATATTAAATCCTAATTACCTGAATTTGACTGCGTATCATCGAAAAAGAAATCATCATCGTCACCATCTTCAGATCGCTTTTCCACCGGCGGTAATTTACTGACACGTTTCCTCGGCATTTCAAAAGATATTGCACACACCACACACTTTTAAGGTTACAGAACTACATCACTAACACATTTCGTTGTTTCAAGGACGGAGCTCTTGCCTATTCACTTAGCGGGTTACATTTGAGATGCGTCTGCGCAAGGCGGGCGGCGACTCGGCTGGGCGGCGCCTGCGCTCGCCCCACCCGCGCGCGTCCAGCAACCCTTCGACAAATGAACGGAGCTTCGAACAAACATCCGAAAATAGGCAACTAATCACAGCATCCTGAGCAATTGAGCGAGAAATGTGAGTGTTTACGTGAATTAATATGCAAGGCTTAATTAAAGTTTATGCTGAAATCGTAGGATTTCTTACTGTGATCGGAAAGCTTTTGATAATTATAAAAAATATTTAACAGCAACTTCCGTAAATTTAGTTTAAGTACTATTGATATTGATACAAATTCAGATAGTTTTGCTTCAGAATGTTGATAGGATTTTGTGTACGGTACAACTTATTAATTAGGTATGTCATTATGTGTTCTTTGGTGCGACTGGTTAGTTAACATGTTGATTTCTTACTAATTTCGTTTGTATTCTATCAAATACTTCATTTTCAAGTAAAAGGTTCAAAGTACAGAGGTTCCTACAGTATGAAAGTTTGAAACTTGTGCAAATGTTGTCTGACGATTTTTTCTCAATAGCTGTATTAGCCGCTTATCTTTTGATGGTGCCTGCCAACATTTTTTTTTCAATAAAAGGTAAAAAAAATAGTAAAAACTTCTCAGGGGTTGAAGTGTGCGGAGCAATTAGCGCCGTCACGGATGAAGAGACTGACAGGGTCGCACTTCCGTGACACATAATACTTTCTCTGACGCCCTCTCGCGCGCCGGATTACCTACATGTGCCGAACACTCCCTCGTCTTGCACTAGAGGTATATTATACACCTAAAAAATCGATACTAATATAATAACGCTGAAGACTTTGTTTGTGTTTCAGAGTTCGTTCCCACATAAAGCATAAACCTGGAGTCCTGCATAACCCGTCGACTGCCCCCGTGGTCAACAGGTATGCGTTAAGACATTTTCCTGACAAAAAAAAAAGATTAGGTCTGCTCTAAAATTCATGATTGTAAGCACCTTAATTTTTGCACATAGATGGTGTATTTGTTTAATAATATAATAAATATATATAATCTTCCAAAATCTAGATCTGTCATACAGTTCAAATTATATAAAAAATATACGTACACAAACCGAGACTTCTGCAGAGATTCACTACCATCAAGTCGTAAGTAGGTATAAGAGGGAGCCGCATCTTGTGACCACAGATCGCATTAAACTTTAAAAAAAAATGTAGGTATATATATTATAAATTATTCCCCTAACTCCTTAATGTTAATTTAACAGAGTTGGATGCAAAGTCATTATTTCCCTCTCGTTTTGTTTCAGCTCATCAGTCGTCCCTAATTGTGGAGGTGATCGACTACACCAGGCGAGAGTGAAGCGTTACCGAATTGCTGCAAATAGGATGCATATAGGGTTGTGCATGTAGTACCTAATACTACTGAAAATTCCAAAAAAAATTTTCGCGCCAGTCATTCCTATTTCATGTAAGGAGTAAAAGTCTCTATAGGTACCATTGAGGTTTGACAACCAGAAAGGTTAGAAATAGGATCCGAAGATTTTTAATACAGATAAAAAACAACGCACAAGCGGGATCGATGGGGACTTTTGACATATCATTTGTAATGACATATTCAAGCCCTGCACAAAAGTCCCGCTTGTTGGGAACGAATGCAAGCTTGATACATCATTTTGTCTTTTTTGACTTCAATGATCTAAATCCTGAAAGTTGGTGCTGGAAATTGGTAAATAATAGTTTAAAGCCAATCCATACTTAACTGCCACCTGCTCCAGATAAACTACCCAACTCAATTTATTGTAATTGCATAATGTGGGCTACTCGAAAATACGACTTTCCTGCGGCTTAAAGTCACGATATCTCGACAGCGCTGCTTTGTACAAGAAAAGTGTAGAGATCTTTTAGGTAGACAATTTTACGATCTACAAACTTTACCTGAACCATTTTTTGATAACTCTCTTAGTTTCAGAGATATAAGCAAAAAACGCAAATTTGGGCCCTTTGACCACGAATAAAAAACAACGCACAAGCGGGATCGATGGGGACTTTTGACATATCATTTGTAATGACGTATTCAAGGCCTGCACAAAAATCCAGCTTGTTGGGAATTAATGCAAACTTGAGTCTTAATTTTGTCTATTTTGACTGGAGTACAAGTGAAATTAAGAAAAGTACAGCCGTACAAAAAAAAATATTTGCGATATGTTAACTAAAACTACCTATTAAAATAAATCCTAACAACCGACAGCCCTAAGGATCCAGGTGGCAAGTCTCATCGCATTGAGTTTAACCGTTCCGACGAAAAGCGATTCATTTTAAGCGCCATCGAGTGTGACTTACGGGGCTAGCTGTTTACTTAACAAATATTTTTCTTTGTTCCACTTACATTACACCAACCAGATAAAACAACTAATAGTATCTAAACCACGTTGACCGTTTTATTAATTGGCACGTGCCCAACGAATTAAGTTCCTGATAATACATATTCAATAGGGGGGGACATTTAGTAAATTACAAAAAAAATAAGCTTTGATTTATGGCGTGATCACCCAACAAAAAAATTTGCTAGTGCAATCTAGTAAAATTAATCAACATTTTTGGCTTGACCACCGCGCTTGCGAAATAAGGATTGGTGATAAGCGATCTGTGTTTGGAAAAACCGGGAAAAAGGCAAAGTGGGAATATGGAAATCAAAGTTCAATCAAATCCTGGTCATAATAGATTGAGGGCGGGTGCGAGAGGGTGGTATTCCCAACTTCCCAAAGATATTGGAAGCTAACTTTTTGGGTATTCCAATATCTTTGGCGGGAATGGTTTACAATTTTGTTTTTTAAGACTCTGTTGTCTCAGAAACACATAACCATTCGTTCTCTAGATCAACGGTCAAAAAATATATATTTTACTTTAAAACGTTAATTTTCTTAAATAATTTTAGTAATTAAATATGAGTGTGTAACTTGATTTTTTATCCCATTTAAGTTTTATTTTCGTAATTTCGGACCTCACCTTTCAGACAAGTTGTGTGAAAAAAGTAAATTGTCAGTCTGACATTGACATTCAAAGGTTTTGCTTCGCTGATTGTTGATCCAATTTATGTGTTTTTTTAGTTTGTTTCGATCTTGTATGTTTGTGTAATATAAATGGTATTTTTATGCTGTGATTACCTATATACAAAATGCTGCCCGGTATTGGTGTCTTTGGTACTGGGGCAATAGCAAAAGTTTTAGTCCCTTTTCTTCGAGAAAAAGGGTTCGTCGTCGAAGCAATTTGGGGTATAACACTACAAGAGGCCGAAGCCACAGCGAAGGAGTTAAAAATCCCTTTTTTCACGAACAAAATTGATGATGTTTTATTGAAGAAAAATGTAAATCTCGTGTTTATTGTTTGTGCTCCCAATCTGCACGCTCAGATTTCTGTGAAAGCACTTGGAATCGGTAAACATGTCGTCTGTGATAAGCCCGCTGGCCTCTGCCAAGCAGAGGCTTTGAAGATGGTCAGAGCTGCCCAGTATTACCCTACATTAATATCCATTGTAAATCATTCCCTTAGATTTTTGCCAGCATTTAGTCATATGAAAAAGTCTATTCAAGAAGGCTACCTAGGCCCTCCAGAAGAACTTACCTTGGTCGATGTCAGAGTTCAAATGGGGCCCTTAGTAGGAGATACATATAATTGGTTGTGTGATGATACAATGGGAGGTGGAACACTGACACTTGTTGGCAGTCATGTGATAGATTTAGTTAGTTTTCTGACTGGACAGAAAGTAGTCAAGGTCCATGGTGTTTTAAGAACTTTTGTTGAGGAAACACCTAAAGTGAATGGGATCAGAAAAATCACTGCTCCAGATTTCTGCACATTCCAGTTGCAAATGGATAAAGGTCTACTTGTGACAGCCACACTTAATAATCATTTGCCAGGCCCATGTTTCAATCAAGAGATTTATGTTTGCAGTAAGAAAGGCTATTTGGTTGTGAGAGGAGGGGACTTACATGGCAAATTACATAATAAGACTAATATGTCTAAGAATGCAATTCATGAAGAGGAAGCTAAAAGAGCTCATGATAAAGAAGAAGTGATTTATGTTGATGTTGAGGATTTGAGTTGTGCATCTAGTGTTGTTCCCAAGCCTTATATTAAAGGCCTTTGTAAAATGATAAGTGCTTTGAAAGAAGCATTTTTGCCAGTTAAAGAACAAATGGACTGGGTCAAAGAGCCAGTAAGAGCAGCTGCCACTTTTGAAGATGGGCAAAGAGTACAAGCGACTATGGAAGCATTGCGCCAGTCTAACGAAGATGGATGCTGGACCACAGTTCAGCTCCTGACGGAACCTCCGGACCCTAACCCAGCATTGTCTGCTGCTGTTAGGCGTACAGCCATATCTTTACAGTGATTTAAATAACAAAATAGATATGCCATTATATGTACCTTGATTTATTTTAGGCTTTTTATGTTATAAACAAATGTTTTTATAGAACTAACTGATTAAATGTTAAAATATATAATAGGTACAGAAATATAATTTTATATATTTAGTTTTACGAACTGGAGATATTTGACAAAGCAGCCTTTTCATCATACAGTTTTAAATAAAATCTTTATCTTAAACTTGTTGCTAATACACTCACATTGGACAGAGTTTCATAAGTACATATAATCAAATCATTTTAGTATTAATTATGTAAACATGTCACATTGTTCTTGTTATGGCACACTATGTTGACTATCATAAAAATTTAATTGTGTTGCTATTGAATAATTTGAGCATTCATTACCGATACTAACTTCAGATATGGCTTCCATACAAACATACACAAAAATATGCATAAAAAATTCACTATGTTTAGACCAAGAATCTGCTTCTTTATCTGCTAGTATAATAATACCTAACTACCTGTGAATGTTAACTTCAGAATTAACTATGTATTCTGTTATCTAAAACTTTGTGAAGATAACATAGTGGGACACTTAAGATTTTGTGAAATGTTTTTTTTTATTTTGTTACCAAATTACTTGCCATCATGTATTTTCTCAAATTGTTCAATTTGATCAGTTATTTTTCTGGATTATACACAGTATTTGAAAGGACTATTTTTGCTCATTGCCGTGGTCTCAATGTATTGGCATGTTTGAAAGTTCTGTTTGTTCAGTATAAATTATTATTATTTCATTTTACACAGTTCTGTATTTGTACAAAATCGAATAATATTAAAAGTAAAGCTTAAATTACTTTTATATGCTAATTTTATTTCTTACCTTTTGATTGATTACTGCTCAAGTAGGTACCTACTGCCAGTACCCTGGTACAATAGGTATTAGAACTATCAGTCGGGGCGGGGCAGTAGTCCAACTGTTCAGTCCAACTAGTTGGACCACGGGCCTCTACTAGGGGCAGTTGTCCAACTTTAAAA
Source organism: Nomophila noctuella (assembly GCA_958496325.1). Classification (NCBI taxonomy): domain Eukaryota; kingdom Metazoa; phylum Arthropoda; class Insecta; order Lepidoptera; family Crambidae; genus Nomophila; species Nomophila noctuella. Next base: position 9,793,140 of record OY292494.1, on the reverse strand, counting down.
ATAGTTGGACTACAGAACCTTTTGAAAGTTCCGTAGTCCAACTCGTAAAATATCTTGCCAACCCTAATAATTTTTATGGTTTTATATATTTTTAATTAATGATCTCCTGAACCTCGTTGCAGTAAATAGGTATAATTTGATTTTTACCTGTGTCAATTTGTATCAGCAAAAAAAACAAAACAAGTTTTGACCTGCAAAAGTATTTACTAAGTGAATCAAATTGCTGAATAAATTATTTTATTTCATAAATTATTTCATTTCATTTCAATATTGTAAAAATAAAAATTATATAAATTATTCATTTTGTTTTTTTTTGCTGATACAAATTGACACAGGTAAAAACCAAATTATACCTATTTACTGCAACGAGGTTCAGGAGATCATTAATTAAAAACATAATAAAACCATAAAAATTATTAGGGTTGGCAAGATATTTTACGAGTTGGACTACGGAACTTTCAAAAGGTGCTCTAGTCCAACTATTTTTAAAGTTGGACAACTGCCCCTAGTAGAGGCCCGTGGTCCAACTAGTTGGACTGAACAGTTGGACCACTGCCCCGCCCCCCTATCAGTTACTTCATTCTTCTGAGATTTGTTACTTTATAGATTTATGCCTAACTTTAGGTTAGCCGGGTTAAAGGGTCTAGTCTAGGTTAGTTTAGGAATGTGTAGATGATGCAACATAACCTAAAAAGATACCTACTAGAGGAAATTTATAAATGAAAGGCAGATTTACTATAACAATATTATAATTAGAAATGCAACAGAGATAACATCAATGCCTCAGCATCCAGCACTATTACACAATCACGTGTTCATTCACTACAATTCTTTATGACTAACAGAACCAGAAAATCCAGAATCACTCAACAATTTTTAAAACTAACACTAACTTAATTTTCGATCTTTGCGAGTATATCAGCCTCTTTGAAGAGGTGGTATTCCTTCTCGTCACTTTCAAGGCTGACTTTGGTGCCTCCGTACTCGGGAAGAAGAACCTTGTCACCGACTTTCACAAGCACTGGAATGAAGTCTCCGTTTTCCTTTCTTGAGCCAGGACCAACAGCGACCACCTCACCGTGGAGAACTTTGGACTGCGCCTTCTCGGGGATCACGATGCCACCAGCGGTCTTGGTTATCGCTTCAGCCCTTTTGATGAGGACACGGTCCAGCAGAGGGATCAGACGTTTTGCTGCGCTGGTCATTGTGATTTGTGACTTTTAAATTGTGCAGAGAAACAAAAGAATAAGTAGCGCACAGCGAGACGTCCAATTTTCTGGATATCTAGAATATTCGGATTCCGATCTCGAAGCCGGCGAATGAATGAATGGCATATATATAGTACATTGAATGAATGGGTAGAAGCTTGCGCTCATTGCCTCATTCATTCATCCAATCTTTAAAGGTGTTGCCGTTAAATGAATAGAAGAAAAGGATACAGCGTCGACATTAAATATTTACTTATTATAAATAATAGCATATAGATTATGATTATTAGGGCAAAATACTCAAATACTCAGTTTATTTAGCATAACTATTTTTAAATAAATTTTTGTCCCGCCATCTAGTGTTGAGTAGCATTACTAACTTCTTGACATATTTTATCGTATGTCATTTTAGTTTAACACAATAGATCAAGATAGCGTTTCCAGCGTTTTCTCAAAAAATGGTCATCAAAGCGAAAATGCAAAAGTCAAATTGTTGATTATATTCGTGAAGTCATATGAGTGGTGCTGTGCATATGCTGTCCTCGATACTTAAGACAAATCGTCACTGGGGATAGTACATGTTCAAGAATCATGGCTTGAGGTCTGAGTTGACCTTTTTTTTTTGTGGAGGGGAATGCATTTACGCACCAGACCTAGGATGAAACTCCTTGTAAACTAGGTGAGGACCTAGTTAGTCTGAGAAGACATCCCTACCAATCCCTACTAATCTTATAAATGCGAATGCAACTCTGTCTGTCTCTTTGTCAGTTACGCTTTCCCATTAAACCTGTCAACCGATTTTGTTGAAATTTGGCATAGACAATCTTTAGACCCTGAGAAAGAAAATTCTGAACAACTCAGAACAACTCTCTGACACCTTCTATTGCGAACAAAAGGGATCAGAGGTGCGATTGACTACGCGCAAATGTCATAAAAGTCCTGATCGTAGCTGATGTGTAATCGGTGACAATACTTTTTGGTATTCTGTAAGAACTATTTCAACGCTGCAGTATTCTGAAACATCGAGCGATGTTAAGGCTGACACACCCGTGATTTCAGCCGTAAGCGCATCGAACGAGTGTCGCTTGGTGAATTGCATAGGTAGCTGAAATCCACGCGGTCGAAGTCGCGGACGGCCGCTGGTTTAACAATAAATATTAGTGGCATGACTCCAACCTAGCGTCCAGCGCCGGAGCACCGCGGCGCCGTGACCGCGGCCGGAATGCGCGCGGCGCCGGCCAGTCTCCGCCACACCTGCGCGCGCGCACACACGTGCGCCACAGATTATGCCGCACAAAGGAGAGGCCTTAGAGATGAGGCGATGTCGATGGCATTCGCCAGATTTCTGGCTGGGAATGCGAGGTCGTATTTTATGTTTCAGTTGGTAGAGCTTTGAGGTACCTATGTGGTCACTGCAGCTTATTCTATTGAACTGTGCTTGCAGGGCACTGCAGGGCTTCTTTGATCTTCTGGTTGAAAAGTGGTTGGAATGCGTGGTGCAGTCCAACCACTTTTGCATTACCGAATTGTAGGATTTCCAATAAATAAAAATAAAACATTGCTGATATGTTTTCATATTTTCTTACTCGTTATTAAGAGAGCCTTTTACATACAATACAGTCTAAGATTTATAATGTGGTTATGCCATTCCCATAATTTACCTAGATCCTACAAGGATGTATGTTCTGCATTGATTCTGACTTACAATATTTTTGCATTAAACGTTCCAATTATTGCTCTGACGACATTGTAGTTATTCGCTCCTCACTAAGGCATCGCATTTAACTTGCAGCAATGTCCACTGCGCGGGCGCATGAAAGCAGTCGCGGTTATTCTATTGTGCGTTGCGAGTCGGTACGGGTATGGCCATTGGCCGTGCATCTTAATAAGACGGCAATATCAGTGTGGGCTGATCAACGAAACCATTGTTAACTGTTTTCTTTCTTTCACTTGAAGGTTTTCTAAAAGCTTACTAAATATACAATTCTGTATGAAGAGGTTCGTAGCTATGGTCTTGTAGTAGCAAACTGCAGAAAGTCAATTAATAGAAATGGGTGTTATCCCGTTTTTCCCGTTTCTATGCGGGGTCCGCTCTGACCATGGTCCAGGATTTCGGGAGTCTGGTTATTACAGTGAAGCGATTGCCATTAGACCTTCGTAACCCTTAGAGGGGAACCAGACCTGTTATCGATACTGTGTTTTGAAAATCAGAGTTCAGATTTTTCCACTAGGCTTATTGTTCCTTGAAAAGGTAGATGTGGTCACTCTCTTATCATTGTTATTAAATAAATATTACCTCCAACAGAAACAAGTGTTAATTATAGTACATTTCTTTGGTCATGTAGTAGTGTAGTAGTATAGAGACCTCATGGTTTCACCTACTCATCTGAAGAAATAAAATTCTGTAGGTATGTAATAAAACCCATCCCCACTTACTCGTACAAATTCAAACCACAAAAGGAACCCTAGCCCGCTAATTAACGAAAACAGAGTCACTCATCATCGTGGGACGCAATCAATTTGCACATTACCAAAGGAATGTAGGCACAAAGCGGCTGAAAGGCACAAAGGCATTGTAGGAGGCGAGCGGCCGGGTTCACACGACCAACTGTAGTACCGAATTTTGCAAACGACTCACGTGTGCGGGTTGTAGGGGGACCATGTATTCTAGTTTTTATAATATTAGTGTTTTTGAAATAGGTGCAATTTTATGCAGAAAAAAGCTTGTAAACCTGTGTTAATTTAACTCGAGTACATATACTCGCATTGTTATGTTTTTAAAATAGATCTTGATGTCTTTCTTATGTCACAAACAAAAAAAAAGGTTTCAGTAATTTTAAAAACTTAGCCACAGCTGTTCCCAATTGTAATAATAACTTAACAGTCTTGGCAACGCAGTAAAATTATAAGTTTTATTTACCGGTAAGCCACTATGTAATGAACAGTTGTTTTTCTCCGTTATCTTTTCGTTCGTTAGTAACTTTTCCTGCAATTACATTCCTTTCCTTAGTAGGAGCTAATCTAGACACAGCTTCCTTCTCAACTCCAGTTTCCTTTTTAAACCACAGATACGCAGAGATAGGCATGGGATCAGGTAAGGTAAGCGAATTAAAAAAATAAATATTTTAGGATGTAATTCCAGCCCCTAGATCTTTTTAAGTAATTAGGTTTAGCTGCATATTGATTTTCCTTGATTTTAGAATGAGGAAGTGAAACTTTGTGGTGTTTAATCATTTAAAACGGAATTAAGAATTAAAATGATAGGTTATGGTCATGTTTAGACTATTTTAAAGTCTTTACAACTTGAATACATAAGTATTGCTACGTATTTTAGCCGCATTAAACTGGTAACTGGCCAAGAATTGATCCTCACGAAACAGGGAGATTCATTGTTAACTGTAAATTGTAAGCAATTTCTAATGTTGGTAATAAATATAATTTCATTTTCATTTTATCCTCCGCCATGGTCACTGCGGTAAAAAGTTGCGATAATCACGCGGATGTTCTGAGCGGACAAAATATAACAACAAACGCGGTTCAACACTACCCATACAGCCTTTAACCACATTAAAAACTGTTCATCTGATTTTGGACCTTCGCTCGTCGTTATTGGGGTGACATTGGCTCGGCTTGAGGTGAAGGTAGACGTTCTCACGCGGGCACAGGTGCGCATCCGGCTATCTGCGTTTGCGCAGAGATTTTAGTTGGTTTAGTAAAGAGCTTTAAATAGTCTAAACAAAGAGGTGGAATGATAGGAATTATTATGACTGCGGCAGTATAATGAGTATAATAATGAGTGCCGCAGAGTTTAATAAATAACTAATTACAAATAATAATATTTTATAAATTTTAATTACGTACATCTTCCCAACGTCTTTTGCTTATAAAACCGTGAATGGAGAGACCGGTGCTCTTGCTATGGTTGGCGAGTGCCCATTCCTTCCCCGGTAGTATCGGATTAATTTCAGATAGGTATTTGATGTACATTCAATCAATATTATTAAAGTTCGACAGTTACAAGACACTCAGCAGTTATCCGTTATTACGTTAATATTGCTTTTACTCCAATATAATAACCCAGGCTATTCAAATCAAGGTAAAAGTCGTAGCAAACCCTGTGTGTGGTCCACAATGGATGTAACCGAGAAAAACGCTAAGACGAAGAAGACGTCTATTGTTGTAAAATACATAACAATTAACAACTACCGTTTACCTATGTGAGAATTGCTGCAGTATCTATATGTCATCTCCCAGGTGCCCATGGCCTTGTTAGTAAACAGTAATTAAAAACCAGGTTGATCAAATCAGGATCATAGTCGCAGCGCACCCTATGGTCCACCCACCATCAATGTCATAATCGGGATAAACGCAACGATAAACACAAGAGCTATATTGTTGTTCATAACATATAAAAATCTGTTCTCAATGTTTGTAGTGCGGCAGTATCTATTTTGTCGTCTGCAGGTGTGCATCCGGGCTCGGAGGCTGCGCGGTCACCGCACTCGCCGCGTCTTGCGCTTGCGCACTCGATGTGACAAGGTATTTCCTTACTAACACATCTTGTTTTATGAGTTTTAGGGATGATCTTGAGGAGAGTATGATACGTGTAAGCCTTGAGAGGTACGTGCTTGTGATAAGAACCTTATGCTGAGCATTGTAAAGTAATTTAGCTGTTAATAAATACATACTCTAATTATAAAGACTTCCTTATTCTATTAAAATTTTGCGTATTCCAGGGATTAAATATTTTCGGTTCCTTTCTAAATAATTACAAAATTATAAATTGTTCATATAAGTTTGAGTAAAACTTATACTGAAATATTAAATTTCTGTAACAGCGCCATCTAGTCTTTGAATACTACATTACATTGTAACCGTAGTGGTAAGTTACAAGCAACCAAGGTTCTAGACACAGAGGTTTTTTTATCAAGAGATAAATGAATAATTGAAAGTTGTATGTCATTGAGGTTATGTTTACCTTACAAAGCCGTATTGTTTGTCGTTCTGTTAAATTCATAAAGTCATTAAGTACTGCCACCATGTCGAACCCAATAGTGCAAGTGCAACAAGGCCAATTAAAGGGTAAAATCAGCAAAACAGTCAATAATAATATTGATTTCTTGACATTTAAAGGAATTCCTTACGCAAAACCTCCGGTTGGCGACCTTAGATTTTCGGTAAGTAATACTTGACAATATTTTTTTGAAAAATTTTTCTGTAAGAGAGCGTAGGTATCAAAGTTCATCCTTGTCATACCAAAGTGTATTGTGGGATAATGAAAATTGTGGTTTGTGTTTTGATTACTCCCTAATGAGCTTTTGGCTAGATTTTATTTATTGTAATGGTCACTTTGTAACTAGTGTAATAAACCAATTATTGTTGTTAATTTACTCATTATTCAAATCCTTATTTTCTAAATTTAGATCGATTTGTCCGCCATCTAGCGAACCCTTCTGTAAATTGAATCTGCCTGGTTCTTGTGTGGTGCCTAGAAACATTTTTATTTTAGGATCATAATTCTTAGAGAAACTGCAACAATGCCATCCTTTATTGAGAAGTATAGTTATCTATAGGCAAAGTAAAAAAAGCATCGCGTGATCGCCTAAGATGATACCACTACTACATTTTAATCAGGCAAATTAAATAATTATGTAATTACCTAGGTAGGTAAGTTGTTTTGTTACCGAGTACCTACCTAAGTATTATGAACAAGATAATATGCCGGTAGGTAATTGTTTACTCTTATTTCGTCACTGGCAGGTACCGTGTACTACATGTGTCGATAGAAAGAAAAAAACTACAGTTAATTCTATGATCGGTGGTTAATATGCTGTTAGGTCCCATCATAACGATATGTTCAAACAAAGTACTTAATTACTATAATAAACAGACTATGCTAGCAAAGTTAACAGATGAACGTTTTTTAATACACATCAGATTAAACTGATATATAGGTACTAAATGGTTATACCGTTGCTAAAAATATTTGTATGTTTATTTTGACATTGCCAGATAAATAATGTAGGTATTTGATTTGTTGCAACATGCATAACAGTTGTACTGTTTTGTGTTATTAATAAATGTTAATGTTATAACAACAATAATAATAGAGATGTTAATCTTTTTTCTTAGATGCCTGTAGATGCGGAGCCTTGGGAAGGAACAAAAGATGCTACAAAAGACTGCAATATCTGCGCTCAATACGACAATACCACGCAATCTGTAATTGGAGACGAGGACTGCTTGTATTTGAATGTTTTCACGCCTAAACTGCCTACTGATGGTTCTCTTATGCCTGTTATGGTATTTTTACACGGAGGAGGTTTCCTCTTTGGACACGGAACTGACGACTCAGCTCACGGTGGCGATTATCTTGTGGAGAAAAACGTCGTAGTTGTCAGCATTAATTACAGAGTTGGTATTCTTGGGTTCCTGTCTTTAGACCGCAAAGATGCTGCTGGCAATATGGGCCTAAAGGATCAAGTTCAAGCACTTAAGTGGGTGCAAAAGAATATCAACAAGTTTGGAGGTGATCCCGACAATGTTACAATATTTGGATTTAGCGCAGGAGGTGCTTCCGTGGAATATCTTGTGTTGTCTCCACTAGCGAAGGGCTTATTCCATAAAGCTATTGCACAGTCAGGTTCAACGCTTCTCCCTTGGGCACAAAGTAGTAAAATAAAAGATTTGGCCTATCAAATTCCTTCTAAAAATGGTAAAAATGTTACTTCAGATGAAGAGGTACTTGATTATTTGAAAAATATGCCAATTAAGGAATTAATAATGAATGGTATGGAGGCTGTTACCTTGAAACGTGAATCTTGGCGTGGTGGCATTTATTTTGGATTCGTGCCAACTGTGGAAAAGCCTGGTGATTGGGAGCCATTCTTGGATAAGAAACCTTATGATGTATTATCATCAGGTGAATTTACGAAAGTACCCTTCATGTCTGGCTTTAGTTCTCGCGAAGGTTTGCTTATGTTGTTTTATTCATCTGAGAAGTTAGAAAAACTAAGCAAAGAAAAGAAATTTATGGATTTCTTACCATTTAACATCGACGAAGGTGAAACAATTAACATGGAAAATAAATTAAAGGCCGCATATTTGGAGGGAGCCCAGAAGTTTGATGATGAGGATAGCCATGCAATAGATTTCTTCTCAGATGTCGATTTCATTGGCGGAGGATACGTTTCCGCTTCTTTGATTGCAAAAAGGAATGCTCCCGTTTATTTTTATGAATTTGCTTATGATGGCGCTTTGAATTATCTGAAGAAAAAACTGAAAATTAATCGCAGAGGTGCTTGTCATGGCGACGATGGAGGCTATATCATAAAAAGCGATATTTTGCTTGGCGAAAACATGACGCAGACAGACCATTTAGTTCAAAAGAGAATGCTGGAAATGTGGACCAATTTTGCTAAGCTCGGGTTTGTATTTTCAATATTATATTCATTACTGTATAATGGCGGTGTAATTTAATTGAGTTGCTTATTTTTGTTTCCTTTATTTTACAGAGATCCTACGCCGCAAGTGACTGAATTAGTGCCAATAAAATGGGAGCCGGTTTCAGAGACAGGCTTTACCTATCTTCATATAGACCAAGATATTGAAATGAGAGACAGTTTGTATCCTGCGAGAACAAAATTATTTAAAGAACTATACGAGAAATACGATCTTAATGTGTAATTTCTACGAGATCTTTTGTTTTAATACATATAATCTTTTTTTAACTGACAACATTTTATACCGGTTTAATATGAAATAAATGATGTAAAAGTTAAATTTTCTTTTTTAATTTATGAAACATCACCAGAGGGTATAGGCATAGCTTACATTTAAAAGAGGCAGTATGAATATAACAACAACATTTGAGTTACGAGTCTTCTGGAATTAGTTTCAGAATCTGTGAAGGCAGATGGTTAGCCCCAAGCTAGTTCTGTTATTGCTTTTATAAAATGTTTAACAATTCTGTCTTACTTAATGGAATGTGTCTCATGAATAACTCTAAGGATAATAACCAATGATGTTCCATCCAACTATTGCCGAATAGATAAATTTTTTGTATCTTTTCAAAGCAAATCTTGGTGTTATAAATGTTGCTGAAATAGTCTAGGAGTATTCTGTTTCACTTATTTTAACGTCGATTAGTAGGCTTGGATATGGAAGAACAACACGCACGTTCGCAATAAAAATGGTTGCCTATTTGCATGCCTCTTTAAAAATTTCAATCAATATTGGATGTTTGATTTTACCCTTTATTATGTCCGAGTGGCCTTTATTTTTCTGTCTCCGAAGCAAGCGTATTTCGCATAGAACAGATCAGATTAAGGAATATGACTTCTCATCTGCAAAGATTAAATGGCATCATCTATTTATTTATACTATCATCATAATCCTAGCACCTCTCCCGGTTGTATTCTCGGCCACAGCCTTGGAGCTCAGGCTACGCTGCGACTATAATCCCGGCTGGTTATTAGATTGCTGAGCAATTTCAATACTATCTCAAACTATTTGTTTATTACAAGATGGTTAAGTTACAGAGTACTGGTAAGTGTAGTATTGTGGGGGCGAGCGGGTCTGCCGAGCCGACAATGTCGTGCGTCCGAAGCGGGAGTGAGGAATGCGCTAATACCATTACGGGCCACGACATCGCTCGCTGCGAGTAGGCGGCCAGCCTTTGGTATGTCTAGACATGGCTTGGACGCATCATTATCATCAATAGCAGCAGGTTTTTAATTTCTCAAAATATTTTTACTATTTCAAAACAGCTTGTTGGATGAGTCAAATGTGTAGCCAAATTCTGTTTTCAACCGTTGGTTAGTGTTCTCGAAACATAATTAATCCTTGTCTTTCGTGTACCACTTTTACAAATACACTAACCGAGTTTTAGAAATAAGGATTTTTTAATGTTATTTGTACATATTTGCCAAACAACAGGCAACTGACAAGCAGGAATTGAATCTGTACTTAAACAAAGCTCAGATACAAAGTTAAGTTTTCTATGTTATAAAATATACTGTCAACAAAAAAGTTGAAACTTTCAAACGGCGGGATGAAGTTAGGAGATCAATTTGTTACATCTGCTTCAGCTTCATTTATGAGGTAAAGTTTTTAAACCACTGATAATTATTCTATTATTATAAAAATCTACACGAAGGTGCAACATTCAGACGCAGAAAGCCTATAATAACACATCTTTTATTTTTTTTTATCTCAATTTACTAAGCTACATCTTCTTTTGGTACGTCTGGTCTACACTCTCTTATATCTATGGCTTCGGGTCACAGACTATAGTAGACTGGCCGTCGGCGCCAGCGAGTCGCGGTGTGAAATACTCAGGTGCATCCGAACCTGCCCACGATTTTATACAGCGTGATCTTGTTCCATACACTACTTCTACCAGTTTTCTCAACTCTGATTTTAATTTCCGATTCCATTTTCGTAACCGGATGGGCAAGCAGATGTGTATCGAGGAATGGCCTATTAATTGAAATTCTCAAATTTAAAAAGCGTAGTTCAAAGTTCAAAAGAGTTTTATCGTTGTAAAATACGGTAGGAAGAATGTTTATGACACCTGACTCACATCCTGGTTATGGCAAGATTTTAAAAGACATTAAATTGTGAATGAATTGTGAGAGGCCACATTGTTTGCCTTGCAAAATGCTAATTGGAGATCTCAAATATGAGCTATGTTACAAATACCGGAGTAGGTATGTACCGATATTCGTGGCTCTCTAGAAACTCACTACTAAGGGAAATTCATTGGAGAATCAGTCATATTTACGTTTAAATAATACTTGAGATTTCATACCTTGTTATTGCTTACCATAATCTTGTTTCACCACAATTAACAAAACTTCACTTACATTTGTTTATTCTTAAGCAATGTTGAAGCATCCTGTATATCGTCGAGTCCCGGGATCCTTCCACGGCGCTGCGCGTGAGTCGTGATTTGATTCCCACAGAGCGATGCGACTGTTCCCGTCCTTTTCCTTTTTCCAACCAACAAAGCATGCCGTCTCGCTCCCACCAATAGAGCCTGCTCGCCTGTTACGAAGGACAATAAATTATCTTTCAGTTCAATTAGTTACAAAAATATCCACAATGGTCACGTCTGACCTCGCAGCGCCCAATATAAAAACATTATTTTTGAAAGTATTTCCTTTGTAATTCGCCGATTGAATTGTACGGGCAGTATGGGTAGGCTGGTTAAGTTTACTGACAATACAAATACTTTTTCAAATAATAGACCTAAAGATCAATGTTTGTGTGAAGGGTAAACTGCCTCCAGTTTGATAGAGGTAGAGTAAGCTCTACCTAAACTGGAGGCACTTCCATTCGAATGAGCTGCTTGTCTGGGAAGGTACCTCCACCTTACAGAAGAACACAGTGAAATAACACTTCCTTACTGTTGTGCTATGTTTCTGCTGGTGAGTAAGGTCGCTAGAGTTATGTTTGGGGTATGGGGTTTTACGGGCTGGCATGGCGGATGACCGTAACCGGTGGTGATTGGTTAGGCGACCCGCCATCGTCAGATCTTTTGCCAACGGCTCAACGTGCCTTCCGAATCATGGAATCAACATTATTTTAGGACGTTCAAGAAATTCAAGCCTGCAATTTCCCAACCAAACTGGGAAAACCAATAGGTACAAAGTGAAAGTGTTCCCCTCGGGATTCGAACCCACGACCTACGAGGTTTGAGCAAAGCGCTTTAAAGAAGCAGCTTTTTTTCGGTTTAACTTAAAGTGATATTCTTGTTAACCAAGATATAGACACACAGTATAAGTAGTAGTACACAGTAACAAAGTAGTATTATTGTATTGTACAACCTTTCTAAGAAACATATCCAGTTTCACGGATATCAACAGAGATTATTGGTTTATTGTTACGTGTTACCGTTCGTTCTATCGGACGCTTTCAAATAACCAAAAGGTTTCGACTGAAGACTATTCGTCGGATAATTCGGCGTGTAATACTCGTCACGAGTTGGGCAGGGTTGTCTCTTCAAGATTGTGACAACTGGGTGAAGGTAAGGAGGGTAGTTAGCATAACGGAAGCAATGATGACAAGTGCTCCTGTTCTTCTATTATTTGATCTTCGGCCAGAATCGCAGTTTCAACATCATAGATGAAGACAATAAGGACACAATCATGTTTCTCTATTTCATCATCATCATCATCATAATTATCATTGTAAGGTTTGAATGAATTCATTACTTTGATATAAATGAATCTTGAACAATTAATATTTGTAAAGTTTTAAATTCAATGTTTGAGTACCTATTTGTTATTTTATTTATTAGATTGTCATATGTGGCGATTATTCAATGTGCTTAGTTTAAAGATTCCAGAATAGCCATATTTCGTAATTCGTTTGTTATTTTCGTAAATTAACTTCTTAGATATTAGGTGAGGTTTGGTAGGATTGATCCCAAGCTGCCACATTATTAGCCAGCCCTAGTAGGGGGCTTGTCTTGGAATGCGAGCATTGTGCGTTTGATGCAGGTGTCGGCAGCCGTGGGAATCCGACACTTTTCTCGTGATTGCGTGTTTACACTGCGAGATCATAATGTTTGTTGGCTCGGCTTTGACTGCTAATAAACTGTTATTGATCGCTGGTAAGATAGTTGCGACTTGAGTTATAATTTGAGCTCAAGGGTGGAGACTCGTTGTATTGGATTGCAGTTTGTAGATTTAGAAAATGCGTAGTTTACATAAACAATAATTTTTCACGTTACATAGATTTCAAATTAGTGATAACAATTTTATGTTACAAATATGTATTTTACACTAGTAATAAATACAAACCATTCAGTTAAAATTGTGAATTTATTACACAAACAAAATGGTCTGAGTCTGTCCTCTTCTTTTTATAGGTATATCACGTTATTTATTTTACATGGTTAAAACAATATTACTTAACAAGTACTCATGCACCATGTTTGTCTTAAACAGGAAAATTTATGAGCAAATCTGCAAATCATCGTACATATCCTACTAATTTGTAGAACACATATTTATCAAGAATTAACACTTTTATACTCCACCTATTGTTCCCGGCATTGTATAATTACATTGGTCTTGAATTCTTTGATATTTTCAAGGTAATCTTGCTTCAATATATCTCCCTTAATTAGCACGATAAAGTACTTCTTTGAAAAAAATCTTAGTAAGGTGCCATAGAAAAGACCAAAGACCACGTCTGATCCGATATTTGAAACTCAAAACCTCGGGTCACTTTAGCTTTTAAATACTAGATAGGTACCTATTGGTGCGGCTTGTCAATGTAAACGACATATTACACTATATGTGACATTATTACAAAATATTGCACAATAATATCTACAATTCGATAAAACTTTTAAATAAATCTTTCAATGTCACCAGTAAATTGCCACTTATCGTAACAGTTGCATGCCATATTTGGCCCTCTTCATCCTTATACCCCAATTATCAAATGGCCGACATTTGGCTCGTTCAGTCTACTTGCCTCCGCTAAATAAAATAGTGTAAAGCATTGTGCACAATTGTACCCATATTTGTTAACAATAGACCGGCACCGCGTTGACATCTGGTGGGTCTTCTGAATTTCCTGCTAATGCAAGAACCACCCCTTTATCATTCGACACAAGGTGCATTTTCCATTGCAGCGTTTGCAAGACAATTTGATTGATATCTTCTATGAATTTGGAACCTAAAGTTTAGAGGGTATGGTGCACATTTCATTAGCAAAGTCAGAAGTCGTAGCAGTAGACTGATTGCCACTCATGACATAATCGCTGTTGCAGAGGGTGACAGCTATTTGCACTTTTTGTGTGTTTTGCCTGCTGGTGCAAACATAATGTAATTAGTTGACGTGTATATTTGGATTTACTGGTGTGTTTTTCATTCAACCGAAACGGATCTATCATAAGCGCCATTATCACTATTATCGCTATAAATTAAAATGACGTTGGATAGGTTTCAAGTTATCTTTATCGTTATAATCAGTAAGAATTAGTTTTTGTTGTGTATAATTAATTGATATCAATTAATGTTTTACGATATCACACAAATATTGATCTATTTTGCTCTTGTCAATAATTCTGGTTTCTAAAATTTGCGATTTGGTTTTATGGCTTCCAGGACATCTTTGAATTTTTTTTTCTATCTAACCGTTGCTAATTTACTAACAAGTTTATTTTTACACACCCATAAGGAGATAAATGTTTTTTATTTTATTTAAATCTGCGTGGCACATGTATTTGTTAATGGCAATGCAAAGCTGAAGGGAAGGAAGACCATAACTCCGCGACGCGGTGGTCAAGGTTTCATTAATTATGACTGGGCGTTGTATTTGGATCCCAAATAAAATAATTGTGCAGCTGCATTAGTATGCAAAAGGAGCCCATTATACTATCTTAATTTGGGGCAACAGGCAGGTGTTCCTTGTACACTTTAATTGGCTCCGCGAAAACGAGATGAAACTTTAACTTAACTTTGCCGCTTAGAATTAAGTTTTTGGAGGTCCGCTGGCTGCTTGGAACATCTGAGAAATCATGGTTCAATATTTCTATTTGCACTCTATGTAATTTCAAATCAGATTATCTTCATACAGCTAAGTTTATTCATACAATAATACTACAGCAGTGCCCAGTTCAATGATTTGGAGCTATTAGTTTAAAATGTGACCTTGCTGAAACATTCGGGCTCCGAAAATTCCAATTAAAAACTAGAGCAATGATGGATTAAGTAACCACGACCTTCAGGTCAACAATTAACTGCTTGTTTCTTATAAAAACGTCCTTGTTAGAATTCGTCACTATTCCTGTTGATTACGGCATTGATGAGATCAGGTCAAGCGAGAGAATATTGGCCCATTGTTGAATACAAAAGCTGCCGCTCATAATTGTACTTATCAAAATCGTCATTATGTCTTTAAGTATTTTTTATTCGAAATGTCTCCTCTATATCCCCGTTTGGACCGACTAAAATAATCTTGCAAAAAATTATGTTTGAGCTAAAACTAATGTAAAAAATAGTTTTGTAATATGTATGCATATGAGAAGTATTAAAAAGGATGTCGAAACTTTTCGTATGAAGCATGCATTTTTAGAAATTTCCCTGGCTAATTATTATTTTATATACCAAGGGCATCATAAGAGACTGTTCCACCACAACTTTAGAGGCATTAATTTTATTTTATTTTTTTCAATTATATTTAATGATGTACGGAACAAGCAAAATAAACTGATCGATCTCAGCTCTTATATTTTTATTTGCAAGCTGATTTAGGTTTCGAAGGGTGATTCGTGAGGAATTTGCCGCGGGCGAAAATCGACGAGTTCGCTCCATTTCGGTTTAGTTATTTATTGTTAGACGGCGTTGTTTTTTCGCGAAACACCCAAAGGATTGAGAAATTATTGTATTGTTTTCTTTGCATCCGTTTGTTATGGTATTGGAGGTGAGATCTTTTTGTAAGTTCTTAGTGATGTCTACGGGAAAAATATTCAACTTATGGGCGGATTATAGTTGTACGCATTGTGCTCTTTGCCGAAAAGTAAGTTTGTTTTAAGTGCCATAAATACTTTTCACTTTAAAAACATAATTAAATGTTAAAAGATTTCAGTTACTAAACTAACCTATACCTTTTTCCCAGAGGAAATTCACCCCAGAAGGTAGCGCCATACGTACACACGTAACACATCCGTGTACATGTAGAATATTCGTAATTGGGTTTCCCACTATCCTCCTACTACTAGCAACCGCCCGTGACTTCGTCCGCGTGAATTTCAGATACCTTTTTTTGCAATAAAAGGTAGCCTATGTTCTTTATCAGGGTCTAAAGATAGTCTGTGCCAAATTTTAATAAGAGAGAGTTATATGCGGGAAAATGTAATAGATAGACAGAGTTATTTTTGCATTAACAATGTTAGTAGGGATTCGGTTCACAATCTCTAGTATCATTTTACGACTCCCGCGTGACTCGAGTGGGCGGCGGTGATGCAAATACCTACTATGTATAATATGTACCTATGTACTGTTATTTTTAGACAATACCCAAAATATTTGACGTACAGGAAATAATAATAAAAGATAATTTTAACAACTATATTTATTGATTATCAATAACACTAGTATCTCTTAAACACAATATAAATATGAAGATATGATAAAAATACAAGTTCCAAAAATTGTAAACGATAAAACACTTAAACATTAAATGATATTGACTAAATTATTAACGAAATACAATATTTTTTTAAAAATAACAAAGAGCGTAATTTCTTCCAACTTCTTCTTTAGGTTAGTAAATAAGATGAATGAATGAGATGAAGATCAAAGAGCCTAATTTTTCTATTAAAATTATTAGCTAATGCAAAATACAGCAAAAATTGTCTTACAATTGAGAATTACAAATTCACACACACTGTTATAATTAAATTTACGCTGTCAACTCCTCTGGCACTGGTGTATATTTGAGTCCGGTGTCGTTGAGGACGGTCACCACCCACGCGTCCTTGGGCAGCACGCCGGACTCCAGCAGCTTGACAGCCGCTGCCACATTCGCCCCGCTCGTGTACCCCACGAACAAACCCTCCTTCTGACCAATCAGCTCCTTGTATTTCACCGCCTCCTCATCAGTCACGCTCACAGTATCATCCATGTAGTCAAACTTGAATAACCTCGGCACAGCCCCGTATCCAGATCCTTGAAGCAAGTGCAGAGGTTTGGTAATAGGTTTACCCTTAATGGGCTCAGAGCCGACGGGTTCGACGACGTAAGCCTTAATGTTAGGATTCTGCTCCTTTAAGTATTTCGCAGTTCCCGTAAAGGTGCCGGCTGTCCCCACTGTGGCTACGAAAGCGTCCACGCGCTCTCCCGTCTGCTTCCATATCTCAGGCCCTGTGGTCTGGTAATGCGACTCCACGTTTCCGTCATTACTGAACTGGTTCACGTAGAAAGCTCCGGTGTCCTGCACTATTTTTAGTCCCACCTCTTCAACAGCATTCACGTCATTGAGTGTGACGTTGCCGTATGTGCCTTCCACTTGCGGCACTCTGACGCATTTGGCTCCCAAGGCTTCCATGTGGAGAGCTCGCTGCGCGCTGTTGCCTTTAGACATCGTCAGCGTCAGGGGATACCCCATCACTGCACAGACGACCGCCAACCCGCATCCTTGGTTTCCAGAAGTGACTTCGACCACTGGCATACCCGGCTTCAACTCACCGGAAGCGATCGCTCTATTTATCATGTACAGCGATGATCTGCATTTGATCGAAGCGCCTGGGTTCATAAACTCACATTTGGCGAGGATCCGTCCCGGGCCGGAGTACAAGCGGTCGAGAGCTACTATTGGAGTGTTGCCAATGAGCTCCAGAGCGGACGCCTTGATGTCGGTGGGCTTCTGAGTCGATGCCATCGTATCTGTTAGTCTTGGAATATGTGTTGTGACTTGATTGAGTCCGTATTGTACGGGCTTTATATGGCCGAAGCAATTGGCCGTGTGCACGCGGCCGCGCGCTACGTAGTCCGCTCGGTAGATAGATTCGCCGTGTGGAAAGCAAATACAAAAACTACTCCGTTTTATGTTCTCGTAAACGTAAGCAAGGTTAGGTCAATGTTAATACGTCCACCGTATGTGCACCCTGACTGGATCGAGTCTCGTGAACGACTGTTGTCATAATCAATATTAATCGTAAGATATGCGACGTACAAATAGTGTAATTAATGCGTCATTGTTCCCCATAAAATTGTTTGCTTCTTTAGCGTCCCATACAATAGTATGTCTGTTTTAATTAGTCAACCAATTTATTGATGAGCCGCTTAGGAGTTACGAGTAGATTAGTCTAAGTGTCCATATTTATTGAAAACATAGACATTAATTTTAATAAATAATAGGCAATCCTGGTGCAAATCTTTTATTATGTGATAATAAGTCACCATGTCGTTATCGACAAAAAAATATTCAGGGCTATAATCACTCAAGTTTATTTTTATTACATCACCCAAAACTTTATCTAGAACGCGAGATAAAATTCATTTTTACGACTCATACGATACGGAAAAAACAACAGTTAAAAAAGGCACGGCTCAGTCTAATCACTTATATTATTATTAAAAAGAGCTGTAATATTTACATATTTTTCAGTCAATTCCAGATTCAATACTGATTTTCTCATATTTGTTAAATTCATAATGGTCCCGCCTACTTTGACCCCGAGAAATTGATATCGATAATTCGACCTTCTTCGATAAGATAGAAAGGATATTATTCAACTCAAAGAGGTTATACGTAGAAGGTGAACAAAAAATAATACTTCTTAAGGTAACCTGCATAAGCAGGCAGTTGCAAATCGTATTTAATTACTGTTTGCAGACGAAGACTTTCTGTGTACTAAATTCCAATCAGACAAGGCAGGCAGAAGTTACAAGTCAATTACAAGACATTTTTAAAGTCTCATATAATTGTAGTCTCAAGTGCAGTAAGTTTATGAAGCCAATTTGTTAACAAAATGGTCAGCTAGGAAAAATAAAGACAACTTACATTTGTCTCATATTCAATTGGCCAGGGAAGAGTTTAAAATAGAGTGAGTGTTCTCCTTTTCGTGTCGATGGCAAAACAAAACTAAGATAAAAAAAGTCAAAAGAATGAGTTAGAAATTGGAAGTAAAATCTGAAGTTAATTGTGTTTGTACGGAGCAAGAAAACATATGGTGTATGTAGTTCTTTACGATGGAAGGATGTGGATTAGAAGCAATACAATGTGATAGTTTGTGTGTCATGGTTTAATTGTACCCGTAGATAAGGATAAACCTGTAATGAAATGACTTGCAAATCCCTGTACATTAACATTTGCCTGTTGTTGAAATATCTGCATGATTCAAATGTTTATGCAAACTGCGACTCCAAGTGGAACACTGCACGGGCATATTTTCCTCAAAAACTATGTTACAGCAGTACATACGGGCGTCCATGTATAAGTAAGTATGTATGTACCTATGTTACCTGGTTGATTCGTGACACGTAAGTTGCTGTTATAAATATGGTTGAGTAAATTTACATATCTTATTGAGAGTCACCTCAGACTACTCGACCAGTCAATCAATCATCACTTCACCTTGGCGGAGTAGCTGGATGGCACGTGTGTGCTGGTGCTGCATGTACCATATTCAAACCAATGATTCAATGTTCCAAGACAACCATAGATGCACCATGTTTATATTATGAATGCATAATATTTATGTATGTATGAATCGTATAGGAACCACACAAGTAAATGACGAAAAGGCACCTACTTGTAATTACTAATTATCTTCGGTGAAAGTGTCAGACCTCGTCGACGTATTTTTTTTAAGTGACATTTTAATACTTTTGTGACACCAAATATTTCGTGGTAAAGTTTCTTGTGTCTCCTGTAACATGTTATTTGACAGAGTTAGGAGGATTGACTTTTGGCGTTATGTAACTTTAATTATGCGGTCATACAAGACTTTGGTTTTGTTTCTTTGATTACCATATTCTTATGTCCGTTATGAACTCCATTCATAAAGACTTACATATGAATACACAAACGTGATTAATTTGTGTACCTTGGCACGGCATTGATCAATGAATAAATTCACTGGAGTTTAGACTAAACAGGTGGTGGCGTGAATACTCAGTATATCGCCATACCTCAGACGCGTCAAATGTCTGATTCCACCGTCGTCCGCACCTAACGACTTTCAAAGCTACAATTTGCTATCAATGATTTCACAACAACCCATTAAGGATATGTCCATGTAGAGTCGGCAAAAAACATCCGATCTATCCTGGGGCCGCAGCTGTTCGCAATTATTAAAAAATCTCCGATCGTTATACGTAAGTAGGCGTATCTCATGTATCTATGTAGTTCTTTCACGGCCCGCCGATTGACGTTTTTGGTAAACGGTGCCAATCTTAGTTTAATTTGGAGTCGGCGCTAGCCTCACCTTTCAAGTTTTTTCTTTAAGACATTCGGGACCAAACCAAAAAACGAAATAGCTCGTTTCGCCTCGATAATTATTAAGGACGTATCGATTTGCAAGACCTTTTTCGGAAACAAGGGACAAAATCGTTTCGGAAGACGCAGTTACAGTTTAAATATTAAATAAGTAAGTTAAACATTTTTTGTCGAGTCATTCTTATTAAGCATAACTAAACGAAAAAATATCAACGATTTCGCGTTGTTATTGTCACGGGGTGATTTGAGTGTTTATTTGTTGCTACGCAGCTACTTAAGAAGAATCAAAGTTGTTAATTATTGTAAGTTTCACTAATTTGTTAAAACTCATTAACTTTGATTTTCATGATATATTTGACTTTTAATTTATATTTCGAAGTGGTTGTCTGATATTAATCTGTGCCCGTTCTATTTTCCTTAGGATTGTATTGGTGTGATACCCTATCAAGGCAAATTTTGTTAACTGTTGAATTACACATCTATGATATTTGTTTATCACTATCTTGTTTTTACGCACACCGTATGATAATGTATTTAGATAATGTATTTAAAATTTATCAAACAAACAGGTGGGGGCATTGTGCAATATTATTTTTACTTAGCCAAAGATGGAGCGAAAACCTTATAGGTATTTCTGGTTAAATGTATATTGCTTGGTAGCGTGATCGATAACCCTCAAAGTTTACTTAAAGTATTAGCAATACTGTGTTAATAAATAGCTAATGTCCGAGATGAGGTAAGCAAGCAAATGTTTGCTTGGTATCGGGTCCGATAGCAAATAAGAGTATAAGTGAATATTGCAGGACACATCTTCGCGTTTATTTGACGAGATCAGTCTGTCGTTTGTTTGTTTAACTCGAAGTCGTGCCACGCAGACCATTGAGGGGATAATCCGTGATAGAGCGACATACTCGTTTAGATTATTAGTAGGTAATGATTGAGATCGATAAAATGATAAAACTTGCCATATTTTAACATATTGCATCAGCTTTTAGGGATTCATTAAGTTCATTATTGATTTGGTTTTCGGAAAAAGTGAACCTAAAAATGTTTAATTGTGCACTATGTTAGTTTAAATACTACACACTTATATCTAAATATGTATATAAAAAAAGGTGTTGTTACGATCGTTGCAATCTCGGATGGTTGTTTACTTGTATCTATGAGTATGCTTCGATTCGGTGGTGTCGCCTAATTTCAATCAGTTCATTGTGGATGTCATTCTTTAGTTTAAGCCTCAACGTCTGATATTTCTGCGAATTATGAAGACTCAATGAGAAGATGTGCTAAGTTTTTTTTTGACCCAAAATTACGACGAATCCGAGGAAAGTTATGATCCACTTCGCGTCCCAACATCATCTTAAGAAGATAGTTAAGCTCTATTAGTTTCCTTGCGCTCTGTGCGTGAGGCAAGGCCGCATCAGGGAATTGATTTAATCCGTGTCAATATTGACGCGGAGGCGTTTTGTGGGAACGTCGGAGTGTGCACAGGTGGCCCGCTCCGGCCGATACAGGGCGCTCACACTTACGAGTAACTCTTACATTTTATATGATCTGTAGACGTGTCTTTATAGCGTAGATTAAATTAACCCTTTAAGTTATAAAAATGTCATCATCATCTTAGCGCCTCTCCCGGTTACGTCTTCGGCTATTGCTTCGGAGCCCAACTTAAGCTAGGACAATGGTACTGAATCGACAAGCCTGGTAATTATATGCAAAACAGATCAAATCTTAAATATGACTTTATTATTCTTATTATAGAGTCAAAATCCATGGAAATAAGTATCTTATGTTACTTCCAGTCAAGTGATGTCCAACGTGAAGAGATTCAATCAGCTTATTTTAGTTGAGCAATAACTAAAATGTGATAGTTCCGGGTAGGCGGTAGGCAAATCATATCCACATCAGTCTCATATTAGAGATAGTTAGAGATAAGGTCATAAATGAAAAACACTTAAGTATAATCTTATCGTATTCTTTGTTAGAGTTTCAGTTAACAAAAAGATAAGATTAGACATGGTTAGATCATGGCTAAAATAAAACTACCTGTCGATAATATAACAAAAGGAAGTGTGAGATAAATGAGGAGATAAAACGCTCCTTTTTGATTATCTTACGTGATCGAAAAGTTGCGAATTACACTGTCATCATTATAAGCGTTTTGCATTTCCTCTTTAATATCACACAACGAGTATCCGTTTTTGTATGTTATCTTATATATTTAATGTTCAAGACGATACCTTTTCGATAATTCATTTCATTAACAATTTTACGACTTCATTTTCAAAACAATTGAAAAATTCTTTCTCATCACACAGCACCACAGGGATCCCATTTTATCGAAGCGATGAATTTAAAGCAGCCTGTAGAATCGGTGCCTGTCAAAATGATAAAAAACTAAAATAAACACGAAATACCTGAATTTAAAGTTTATTGGCCACTTACAGGAAACACCTGTGAACACTTGTAATGTTTGTTTGCTTATTATTTTATTAACGGCTTGATCTGACCACGTTTGTACTGCTTGATATTTCAACTTATCTGTTATTTATTCCACGCCTAAAAATAAACGCCTCGATAGCCTAGTAGTGGCTTGGGATTCCCGGGTAGGGCAAATTTGTGTCGGTTTTTCCGAACACAGGGTCTATGCTGATCACTAATCCCCATTTGGCAACCGTGGTAATAAAGCCAAGCCCCATCATAGTAACGAAAACATGATTTCAAATGAAATCATGATCATTAAAAGCTGTCTGGTGTAAGTAGGTACTAAAATTAGAAAATCAAACTGAACTAGATATCCAGAGCCGGATTAACCCTGTATGGGGCCTGTAGGCAATACAATTTTCGGGCCCCCCTTCTCTCTCAACACTGACTGTCTAAATCAAGTGATGTAGTTTTTGCCTTCACACAGTCGCTGTATGGTATGTGTCACAGTGTCTGTATGTTATTTGTGTATGTATGCTTACCTACATCTTTTGAACTACGCAACGCATTATTATTATTATAACATTATATTTCTCCGCTAAATAAACAAGTTAGTAAATTAAGATTAAAAGACAATGCCGATTTTTGTAGAGGAGGTGGCGCCTTTTTTTTCGAGCGTCCACCAGTCAAACATGGTAATATATATTCTTGAGAGCATTTCAAACAATACCTGCTATGGCACTATAGCTGTAAACTCAGTCCGAAGTAGTCCGAACTGAGTAAAACAAGTTTAAACTGTACTCATTAGGCTTTTGCTTCATACATTTTTCTATGAGAAATTGCTTTTTTGTTCTCGCGTCCATCAACCAAACATAAAATATATTATGAGGTCAAATGATATTTGCTTTGGCCGTACATCTGTAAACTTAGTCTGATGAGACAGGCTAGGAACTTGAACACTACCTTCAACATAACCACGCTTCCATATTTTATTTATAGGAGTTTCTGTCCTTCCAGCGTCCACCAGTCAAACATAGTAACATACATTTTTAAGAGAATTGCGAACGATATTTGCAAAAGCAATATGGCTTTAAACTCAGTCCGAACTGAGTAAGAAAGGTTAGAAGTTTTACACACTTACTGGACCTTCGTTTTTTACATTTTTCTAAGGATGGTGGCGTCTGTTTTTTCTCGCGTCTATCGGCCTAACATGGAAAAATAGTCTTGAGAGTATTACAAATGATTTTTGCAAGGACAGTATAGCTGTAAACTCGGACTGAACTGAGTGAGACAGGCTCGAACTTTTTCCTTATGGAGGTGGATGACCAAGCATGGAAATAAATATTCTTAAGAGCATTACAAACGATATTTCCTTAACCAGTATAATAGCTCTAAACTCAATCCGAATCCGAACTGAATAGCACTGGCTTAACCATATGCAAACTGGCTGAATTTTCGCTTCATATCTTATTATTAAGTTCTAGCCTGTCTCACTCAGTTCGGACTGAGTTCCCAGCCATCCTGCCTTTGCAAATATCGTTCGCAATGCTCTTAAGAATATATATTTCCATGTTTGGATGATGGCTGGTGGAAAAAGAAAGGACACTACCTCCCATAAAAAATGTTAAAGCCAGGGTACATAGGGTAAAAGTTCGAGCCTTTCTCACTCAGTTCGGACATAGTTTACTGCAATACTGCCGTTACAAAAATCATTCGTAATAGTCTCAAGATTATTTTTTTCCATTTTTAGTCGACGGTCGCGAGAAAAACAGACGCCACAATCCTTAGAAAAATGTAAGAAGCAAAGGTCCAGCCAGTGGGTAAAACTTTTAACCTGTCTAACTCAGTTCGGACGGAGTAGAGGATATCATTCGCAATGCTCTTAAAAAGGTATATTTCCATGTTTGGTTGATGTCCGCTGGAAAAGAGAGGACACAAACTCCTATAAATAAAATATGGAAGCGAGAGTACATCAAGTTTATAGATTGTCTCACGCAGTTTGGACTGAGTTTACAAAAAAATTGCCGAAGCAAATATCATATTTTGTATCATTACAAAGAGATTAATTTAAGATCATCCTCAAGAATATATATTTTTATGTTTGGTCGAAGGACGCGAGAAAAAAAGATGCAATTTCTCATGGAAAAATATATGAACGAAGGCCTCAAGTGTAAAATATAAACCTGTTTTACTCAGTTCGGACTGAGCTTAAAGCTATACTGCCGTAGCAAGTATTGTTTGTAATGCACTAAATAATGTTTGGTTGGTGGACGCTAGAGAAAAAGACGCCAGCTTTAGACATTGTCCTTTGTCTTTTACATCATGTAATTTCAGTCAGTACATTAGAAGATAACAAACGCTAATCGGTGGTGGTAGGTACGTATAGGGGCCCGTAGCCTGCTGCGCGTTGTAACTATTATATTCATATAAGCAACCCGTGCGATGCTAGGGCGGCGGGTCGCTAGTACAGAATAATGATGAAATGCAAAGTGTTCAAAAATATTTCTTTGAAGTTACACCCGTATAAAGTCCGCCGCCGACTCGCTGCGTTTCCAATTATATAATAAAAATCTTTGGTGAATTGGAAAATGTTAAGTCTTTACGGAGCACACAATTTTTTTTTAAATTTAGTTAACGTTCGCATACCTTACATGTTTTAAATAACATATTTTGAAAGTTTCGGAATTATAATGCACACAACAACGAACCAGAGATCAGGAAGTCCAGTAGAATTTTATTCGTTCTAATATCAGATACTAGATGGTTCTACTTCTGCACTTATAAAATGTTAAATGCGTTGAAATAATCAATACAAATTTTGTTTTTTTTTTCGATTTTTTTTCTGCGGACTGCCGTGGGCCCCCTTTAGGTCCTGGGCCCGTAGGCAGTTGCATAATCTGTCTAAGGGTTAATCCGGCCCTGTAGATATCTGAGCCAGAAAAATAAAAACATGTTTGTGAACCAAGCTTGGCACTAAACTGAATAGCCCTACATAAATATGTAGAAAAGCAATTCACACTGCATGCACATGGAGTAAATATGTAAGCACACAATATAATATAATTAACTAAAAAATAATATAATGATAGTGGCTGCAGACCATTAAGATGTTAGTGTATAATTATGTACCATACATAATACGGGTATGTACAAACTTCCTAAGTATGAGACGTCTGAATATCTCTAAAAGCCTTACGGATACGCGGCCGCATTCGCGAGTGTCATCAACACTAATATTTATCCAGCTGCACTGTTAGAAGTTAATGCACATTTCTGGGAGGCTTGCAGAGAGTCGACCGGCGGGGAAATTGACATTTTCCTGCGCAAACCAAGCAGCTGGGCGGTAGATTTTCTATGTCTAATGACTCGCGTTTGCACCTGCCCCGTCGAATATTTATATAGGTATGCACGTTTGAAACTTAGAGTATTTCTATGTGTTAGGTATTTGCATTTTTAAGAGTTATTAAGTTTGATAAAACACACTTCAGTGTTATAGGTATGCATTGAAAGCATTTGAGAGACGCGAATTCGATCGGAATTCTAAGACCTTGTGAACTATGGTATGTTGTTATTTGTCATGTTTATAAGAGATGATTCATGCATGTAATATTTGTATTTTAAGAATTTTAAGAACTGATGTTAGTATGTACAACTATTCTCAGACCCCTCTTTCCCACTGGGCAAAATGGGCACGGGTCCAGGACGCCGTAATCAATTTGGGGCCCCAGACCCTGCACAATCCAAACCAGTACTTTGAAGGCCCATGTGCCCTGGGCTTCTAGTAGGTGAAAGACGGCCCTGGGTATATTTTAAAAGTGAATCTGGGCAAGTACTATTATTATTGTAAACTTAAATATTAACACATGAATGGTAAATATGAACATGGAAAGTCCAAAATTCGAACGTCACGCATACGAGTACTAGGTACGACATTTCTTGAAAGTATTAGATTAAGAAGCAAATAATGAATAACATATATACAATCCTTTGGCAGGATCAGCATGGTACAGGATTCCTTCCCGTAATGCCAGAGCTACTAGCAAGTAAAATGATACAAAATATTCATTATCTAGGCGCAACCGCAGCATGGTGGTCTCAGGCAAGCTCTTCACTCATAGATTTTACTACAGCGCCTTTTTGCATCGTTGCCAGACTTCCTGCGCCATTAGACGATCGATTGACAATGCAATAAAAAGGCTATTACAGCCCGGAGATTACATGTATTTGCAGAGGTGGTAAATTAATGGCTATTGCCTATATACTTACAGCCACTTCCTTAATTACGAGTACTTACTATGTAGAACCGAACAGATGCCTCGGCAACTGGGGTTCAAAGTTCCTGGTATAGTATAAGGAGTATAAATATACCAGGAACTTTGATTAAAAATAATCAAGTAAATAAATGTGTTTTAGAAAATAGTAGCACTATCTTATGCTCCAGGGCTTTTTAAGGGGTCGGTACAGATAAAGGTTTGTACCGACCCCTTAAAAAATGTAATTATGCCATAAAAGCTATGAATTTCCAGTTTTTGTATGTATTCATTGGTTTTAGTGGTACTCGGGAAATGATTATTATTGACCATGTTTGGTCAATAATGTCCGATGTTGTCAGTTATTTGTTTATTTTTTACGAAATTCCAACCCGCATCACAATACGTTGCTCTATGATATACAAATATGTTTCTAATCCCGTAGAAAACTTGTTCCTAACACTCCATAGCGAGTCCTTTTACTACAAGCACAGGCAATGCTCATTGCACAGGTGCGTGTAATCACAGCCAGGAATGCGCGCGGGCAGGTGACAGGACGAGCGTACAGCCCGCGGCGTTAGAGCGCTCAAATCACGTCTATTAACCGCAGGACTATGACCGCCCATAGACGAACAGATGAGTAGAGACGACCATGCTCCTTATTCTCATATAGGAAGCGAGTACAGGCAACGCTCATTGCACGGGTGCGTGTAATCACAGCCAGAAATGCCGCCCGGCAAGGTGACTGGAAGAGGGTCAGCTCGCGACTAGAGCTTAGAGAGTTAGAGCGCTGTTAACCGCAGGACTATGACCGCCCATAGACGAACAGATGAGTAGAGACAATCAAGCTCACATAGGAATGTCAACGCCAATGCTGTGCTTCAGTAGCGACGTTAAAAAGGAAGCATCAGTGGTGCACCTCACCACCTAAGATGCTTAAAAGGAAACTGAGCCTCAAGCATCGACTCTAGATATAATTTTCTGGATTTCTGTGCATGTCCGTTGCAAGAACTAAGAAAGAAGCGACTAAGTGGCATACCAAAAGTGATTTTACATTTAACATGACCACTAGACAAGCCTATACTAGAAAACATTTGGCCAATTGTCACTAAAGCCATTTCAGAAGGTAAGAAAACTTTTCACCTTTCAGGTATTGAGTCACTCGGAAAATTTCGCCTATCCCATGCTAGTATTTTAGTGATGTTCTTGTTGCTGTTTTTATGCAATCCAAGTTGAATGAAATTCTACTTGATAATGCACTGTTCTAAGTATCTTCAATACGTCTTGTAACATGACCTCTGTCTCACGACTTCCTAGGTCTGCGCGCAGTAATGGTGTAATTCTAGACGAGCGCGTATAAGGCATGGTAAGTAACAAGATTAAAAAGGGCCGCGACAGGTGGCAGGTGGCGTTAGAAAGGCGTTAGGCGCTAGGAACCTTGTTTCTAACGTTGGAACAACCAGATGGGATCATATTTATTACTAAGACTAGCTTAGGTCCGCCATTTATGTGAATACTGGCTAAGTTTATTTTAAAAGAACTTAAGTAGAATCCATTCAACCTATTTTACACGGCCTAACCGATTACCTTCATGACGTTAGATTGGCTAGGAGTAAATTAGTTTTGTAATCCAATCAGCGTTTGTATAATTACAGATATTCTACGGTTGACAAACTTTGCAGAGTATCTCTTAGCACAGAGAATGCAAGCAAAGTCAAAACATTAGTATCTCGCTCCTCATTCTCGATGGGATCTGAATTTAACAAAAAAATTACCTATCACTATTTTCTTTTCTGCTAAAGAATCTCTATTACTACGAGTATATAACAATAGCTTGAGAAGTGTTTTACACATTTGTGTGTGAAAAAATTTAAGTGTTGAATGTGGAATGTAATAAAAGTTGATATAAGTTAGACGAACAGATTATAGAAAACTCGTACATTGAAATTAAATTAAGTCCTCGTATATGTCTTGACTTTGACCCTCTCAAATGGTCCACCATGGAGGTTAAGTGATTAAAAATCCCCTGGAAAATTAAATCTAAACCTTGTCTCGACCCCAAAAGTAAAGAAAAAAGTTATCAAACTATAAATGTCCCACTGCAGGGCAAAGGCCTCCATCATTTGAAATTAGGTTTTCTTTACAAAGATGACTTTTGGCTTCATTACCACGCTTGCCAAATGCGGATTGTCAATCACTAACCTGGGCTGTATTCGGAAAAACTGACACAAATCTGCCCAACCCGGGGATCGAACCTAGGACCTCGACCTCGTACTTAAACCCAGCCCGAACCTGTCGCCCAATAGTTTCTCAACAAGTGATACAAGTAAGTAATCCCGGTCGTGATTTCCGTTATCTCCATGTAAACAGATAAGTGCGCAGGCGCAGCTGCCGCGTAATTGCGGCGGAACTCTAACACGGTTCTAATAGGAACGCTTGCCACCTGCCGCATCACACCAATCACGGTGCACTTATGTACTTGCTCTATGCGAGTTACAAACTGACAGAGGACCAAAAGGAATGCGGTAATGCGCGCCCAGTAATTTTGGAACTACACATATTGTTTTAGTTTGAACGCCCTTATCTCAGTCACGACTGGTTCGAATGGCAAAAATGTTTTTGAGTTGGATAGTTAATTAGTCGAGGAAGGCTCACTATGTGTGCGGTCGCGGGCATCCGCTGCTTAAAACGGCTGAAGGGAAATCATAATACATAATTATGTACTTGAATGAAAAGACTGGCCTGTGCCTGTGGCGCTGAATATTCTTTTTTTGTCAACATGGTTTCTGGCACTTCCCTGTTGGCCACAAACGACTTTTCACGCTTAGTCCCAATGTCAAGATTTAGAAACATAAAAAATGTTCCCGGGTGGAAAAAATTATGTGTTTTTTCCTCTATCGTAAGGCTAGCTCAGTCGATGATTGCTCTCGCTCGCCCTTACATGAAAAAGTGAAGAATGATTACTGGTTCTTTTAAACTCGACCATATCCCTTCAATATCTACATATATTTAATATCTATCGAAGCGCAAAAAGTGCAGTAAGTACTGTTGAAGTACGACAAATTTACCTCTACGCCAATGTATTCGAGGCCATTTGAGTCGTATTTAAAAGACTCAAGCAATTACTTTCTTGATTTTATTACGTGTATTAGTACGCACATTTACCCGCTTCTCCGGGAAACAAAGATTATCTTGGAAGATATCGGTTTTATTAGACCTCTGGTTCCCGTTTAGTCACAAGTTTTGCTGTAGCTTAAGATTTTATAGACCTCATGTCTTATGTACGCTTCTCTCACATCCTCTTTATTTATACTATCATTTAATCTTTTATCACATTTTATCGACCGCATAATAAATTAAGAGGCAACGCTGTTGTGATAAAAGGCTTGAATTTAAAAATAATGAGTTACTGCTTTTGCTGTCAAGCATAAAGACAATGTACTCCTATATTATTTTACTTCTCGTTGAAGAAAACCATAACCAACACTTCTTTGATAGGAAAATAGCAGAACTTATGAAAAAATCAAACAAGTAAGCGCTTACTGTAATGTGTAGATAAGTTTAGTTACGTGCAAAAGAAGTTATCGTGTCAATTTAGTTGTTAAATAAATCATTATTTTATTTTATTCATTTCGGGGTTTTAACTAGCCACTCGTAAGCGTAAGCATTATTACCAAATACATAAAGTTAAAATCTTATCTTTCATCTAGACTTAGTTTCCGTAATTACAATGCGCCCGTATCGAATGTCAAGGCGATTGCATAAGGCGTGCAGCTGTGATTCACAGACCGCGAACATTTGCCATGGCTTCCTATGTGCCCAAGTAAGGGACTAATGCTATTATGTGAACTGTGGGAACTAGAAGACCGGAGTATCTTGTATTATATACTTGAATTGTAATTAATTTAATATGCATTATTATGATTTAGCTACACTGCTTACGTTTGCCTACGCCTATATAAAACTAGACTAATTTTTATAATAGACTTTAATGTAAAATTTTGTCGTTTAAAAACTAGTGAGTTTCGAGATACCAGAACAATAATCCAAAGGGATTACAGCTAAATGAAGTCGGTGGTAAGACATTTCAGATACCAGATACAAATAAAATAATCTTAAAAGGTATCTGAAATATACTAAATACAAAATACCTATCTTTAAAATTCTTTTTTAAAATAAAATACTTTCAATATACATATATTATGTAAACACGTATTTAGTATGTTGTATCTGTTTTTCAGATACTTTTATCTAAGATAACTCACATCTATGCAAACCAATGACGTGAATAGATGTAACTATAGCACTCTCTATCAGATAGCCAAAGTGGTTTTCCCGTCATGGAATAGGTTTTCATACCTGAACGAGATCGTGTAGGAACACTTTTTCAGTACTCTGGCCTTTCGATTGCGGGTGAACAATTGCACAATATTAAATCATTATCATTATCAGCACCACTACTAACACCTGATTAAGCAACAGAAAGACTGAGGAGAGGAAACAACAGTGATACGCCAAGTATTTGTATTTAGTTCGAAATGAATCGATGTAACTCCATAACGACCGCTATCAGATAGTCATAATGGGTTCCCCGTCATGGAGTAGGTTTTCATATCTGAAAGAGGTCGTATTAGAACACTTTGTCAGTTCTCTGGCATTTCGATTGCGGGTAGCTGCGACACCGCATATCCTGGCGCTGCGCAAGCGCCGCGCCGCGTTGAATGTAATTAGAAACCAATGCTGGCGGTGGATCTACATAGAGCTGCAATTGTCCAATATTAAATTATCATCATTATCACCACTACTACTAACACCCGATTAAGCTTCAGGAAGACCGAGGAGCGTGAAGATACTCAAAGTATTTGTTGTTTGTTCGAAACGAATCGATTTAACTACATAACATTGTTATCAGCCATATTAGTTTTCCCGTCATGGAATAGGTTTCATATCTAAAAGAGGTCGTGTATAAACATTTTGTCAGGCCTCATCGCAATTGCGGGTGACACCGGGACGTATCCATGGCGCTGCGACTGCGCAAGCGCCGCGCTGAATGTAATTAGAAACCAATGCTGGCTGTGGATCTACATAGAGCTGCACTGACATCTTAATGATAATGTTAGTTCTTTTAGATTAAAAGACCTATCATCGTCATCATCATCTGATGATGATCAGCCTATTTCAGTCTTTAAAGAGATTTCTACGGAGACCCGCAGTAGCTAAAGAAAGACAGAGGAGGATTGCCGACATTGATGTTCCATATTGTTGGATCGTTGTACATAATAGTCGTTGTCAGGAAGTGATCGTCAAGGAATGTGTTATCACATCAATACGACCACGTTTCGTATCTAAACGAGGTAGGGTCACTTTGTCAGTTCTCTGGCGTCGCGATTGCGGTTGACACCGGCGTATCCTGGCGGGCGCTGCTGCGCAAGCGCCGCGTTGAATGTAATTAGAAACCAATGCTCGCTGGATCTACATAGAGCACTTATCCTACGTTAAAATCTTAATGTTAATGTTAATTCTTTTAGATTAAATGACCGACCAATCATTATCTTCATCATCGGCCTATTTCAGTACTTTCCTACGTCCGTATGTAGGGACACTTTGCCAGTTCTCTGGCGATGGCGGGCGTCGTGATTGCGTATCCTGGCGCAGCTTCGCAAGCGCCGCGTTGAATGTAATTAGAAACCAATGCTCGCTGGATCTATATAGAGCTGCACATATCAGATATTGTGTTTTCAAGTCTTCTGTAATGGGGATTTGACATTTCGCTGGGCTTGACACTTGACTTGTGTGGAGTAGACAATTTGCAAATGAAAGGTTCAAAAGGCGAAGGGTACCTTTTGTATTATGGGTAGGTCTTTGAACTGTGATACGACTCTGTCAGCACGATGCGAAAAATCAACAAACATGGATGATTTTAAACTGTAATGTTTTTTTTAAAAAAAATAATGATTTAATCCTTATAAGTTGATATAAGGAAAGCATTCAGTCCAGAGTGTTGGAATTTTCTTAGTAAGCACGATAAGCCGTTGATCCTGCACCTGTTTTTACTCCGGCCGTCTCAGATTGTTATCTCGAAGAGATTTAAGAGTGTGGGAAATGAAAGTGTTCATATCAGGTGTGTGTACTGTGTTCTAACAAATATATTGCGTTTCTTGACTTACGGAGACTTGGCAATTGGTTCAGAGGTTTTATTTTATGTATCATAGATTGATATATACATCATAGATTGAAATCGTTAGATTTGTCCTGGCCATACTTCGAAATTCGCACTAAAATAAGAGCGATACCGCTGACCACAGATGAAAACTGTCGCTCTTATTTTAGTGCCAATTTCGAAGTATTTAACATGACATTGTCAGCTCTATCGAAATGTTTAGCGTTGGCTAGTCGCTTAGTATTTCCTAGGCTGCAGCGCGCGTGATTATAGCTTCATTTGAATACTTATCATGGCGGTCGTCGGTTTCATACTAAGCAGCGCTTGCGAACCATCGCGTGCCTTCAGCGTTTTATTGCAAAGCGTTAATGGCCCCACTGTCCGGGGAATTAGCTAATATCTCATGTATCTCGATCTAAATGCGACTCTAAGTAAATTAAATGACGCTTAATCTATTAGCTCTGAAAATAAAACAAGAAAACGGTCGAACGAATGATTTGTGATTTTGCTTAGTTGCTTATAGCATTTTCCAATTATTGTCACATTTATATTGTTTTATTGGGGAAGATGGTCGATAAAACTTACTAACGCAAGCAGTATTGATGTAATTACTTTTTTTTTAAGAAATAGGTATCTAGATACAGCGGATTATTTAAGCTTTAACTTGCATTAAACCAATGGTCAGTTATGTTATTTTTTTTTATATCGCATTTAATCTTTAAATAAAGCTTTATTAAGCACAACCTATGGGAAATTAGTTGGAGGGCAAATTAAACTTACTTCCACCTTACTGACTTAGTTACATTTATTATTTATGAAAGTACCGATGTTGTAAGACTTGATTTTTAAACTAAAAAGAAGACAGAAACGATTAATATTCAAACTATAGTATTAGTGTAAGATGAGTTATAAACAGTAAAAAAGAGACTTAACTAAATGCAGTTAGAAGTTTCTTCAGTGTTCCAAGAGTAAGAATGACAATAACCACCGAATCGTTGGCAAATGGTGTTTATTGTAAAATTTAAGCTTTGATAAAAGGTTTAATCCAATAAACTTGCAAACAGATTTAATTAATGAGATTAGATTATACAATTCGATTGATAACTAAGCACTTCCTGTTCACTTTATCTTTCCATGGAAAGTGCTGTATCATTCTTAGATTAGTAGATAATAATGATGTACGCATATCTTTGTTCGAGGCAGTACGTGGGAGTATGTACTGTAGTAATTATCTACCAATTTATTTTTCTTTTTAAACGCTGTCATCAGAACTTTATCTGGCTTCGGTGAGAGGGGTTAATTACAAAGCAACGATACAGATCTAAATGTCCAATTAATACCGAGGTGTTGCTGCGATGGTTTAAATTTCCCGATTAAACTTATGGTTATTTTATCACATCCAAGATACACTTAGTCGGAGCCGCTTCCGATTGTTACAATTTAAAGAGAATGTATTTGGATATAGTTATGTGGTAATCGATATAGTATCCTGTTAGGAAACTGAAACCAACGGTTTGATAATACATTTATAAATGATATTAACAAAGAAACTCATCTGGTCACAGACATAAAGCTAGATTCGAACCAGCACCCCTTTTGGTATAGGCGAGTGCACGGACGTTTAGAATTAATCAACATCATTACAATAAATAGGTTATAATCTTTTTTCCAGTAGTTATTGCGCAAAGTAGTTTATCACATTACACCGTGAGATTAATTCGGTTCGATTTAAAATTGTATCTACTGATCTGAATATAATAATTCTCAGCGACTACGAAATAACATTAATACATATGTAAATTGAGGTGCGTTCGCTTGTGTCATTTCTCAAAATCGACACTTCATTTGTCCAATCTGCGGGTGTTCCCGACTTGGATTAAATTTCCTTTTAAATTAATTATTTTTCTTCACGCTAGGTCAATTAGCAAAGCCTCGCCTGCGTAAATCTTTGATCTGCAATCATCAATCAAGATTAATGCTACTCGTATTACAAACGGTAACCCGTTGCGAGGACTTATCTCATTTGCATCTGGTTACGCAAACTGTAATTAATAGTCAATTGTTTTAAATTGAATTAATTAACACTATTGTATGCTGTTTCTAAGTCTAGTTAGTTAAGTGGTTTCTGATTCGCAAACTCATAAATAGTTCTATTTGATAAGCAATATCAATTTATGACAAAAACATCAATGTAATATTGAACTCTATAACAAAAAGTACGAGTCATAAAAATAATATTCTTTTATCCTGGGAGGATCTCGTACGTGATCCTTCTCTTTCGACTAATCCTCTTGAATACTAGAAATCCAATTAAAATATAATGAGTATTGCTCCCTCTTAAGAATTAATAGATATTCAAAGTTTGTTTCTTAACAGTTTAGATCTTATTTTCGATGGAGAGTCAACGCTAAAGCCGTTCAATTGCTTACGTTATATTTTCAAAGATATTTAACAAAAACACAATCTATATCTTGTCACGATTGTATAATTTGTACACGTCTTTTGTATTCCTTATGCAATAAATAACTGGTCAATTTTCTAATTAGGTTCCAGGGAGATGTTCGGAGAGAAATTAAAACATGACGTTTATTAATAAAACGGATATATTTTTTCTACAGCTGCACTATATGAGATGACAGTCGTTTTAATAATCCAGTCCCTAATTTAAGTGTGAGTTGAGATATTTTAAGTGGCATGATGCTATTACGACGAGCCACGCTATCGCACCTGTGAATGTAATTATGGACACCTCCGGTCCGTTTATAAAATTGAAGTGTCACATTCCACATTAGTTTGATTCACTCTCGGCGGCGACAGACGCAAGAGATATTCCTTAGAAATCGTTAATGTTTCTGTTTCTTTGAATAATGTTTATGACTTTTCGCGAAGGATAGAGCTTTGTTTGAGCATGAGGTCACTATTTGACACAGTGAACAATAGGCCTTTAAAACTGTCAGAATATTGATAAAACGGTTCGTTTCATAAGAAGTGGTACGAGAGAAGCACTTTAAAATACTTTGAGTATAAGGATTAATTTACAAACTGACAAGCTTTCACCATGTTCTATCTTAAAATATGTATTTGTACGGATTGAACAAAAACAATATTAACATGGACGGTGAATAAAATACTCACTTACGATTAAAACACACCGGCGCCTGATTTGATGATAAAAAATATGGCAAAAACCCCTCAGAACGTCATGTAGTTCTAATGGTTTTTGTATAGATCAAGTATCCACTAGAGAAGCATCGCGTAAAATGTTTGATAAATATTCTGGGAATAGGTACCCAAGGCACACGCTGTGTTTCTATTTCCCGCTTGAATTTCTGGCCGTCCTGGTAAGGACACAAGCAAAAGCACCAAAACACATTTGTTTAAGAAAGGTTACAAAGTTATTTATTCAGCCTTAGGTCTTGTTAAAGTTTACACTGTAAAGTCCAGAAAATACTAAAAGCGGGGCGTATTTGTAGTCTACATCATAATATTAATTACCTACTTAAATGTGACACAGTGAAGTTTATGAGTATGCACTTAAATGGGGGCACTTTCAACTAGGGGAGTTCTACTTCCAGCAGTGGAATGCAACAGGCTACACAGCCTAGTCTCTGCAAGAAAGTCTAGTAGATACATCCTCTATGGTGTTAGGTAACGTCCATATCCACAATAATTTTGACAGGCGAGGTCGCGACCGCGTCTCGGGTTTTTCCGTCCCGACTGGTTTGCAAAAACGTAGCTCGGAATTTGAGCTAGCCACCCGGTTTCGCGAACGTCGGTTGAGGAGAAAAATAACTTTCTTAATTAAACACTAAATAAAATATGAATGTTTCCTGCAGAACTGAACAACACCGGACTGGTATTACTTGCTTGTGTAGATAACAGTGTATTTTCCATACAGGCTTGTTATTTCTTGGTATGTTTGTTTAACGCCTATCGATTTCCCGTGCGAAGAATCACAGGTAGAATGCTATAATTTAGTTTATTAACTTGTGTTTTTCGCGGTTGAAATAGTTTTCCGAATCAACAATTTTCCCGCAAAGCGCATGAAACAAAAGTTGCGGACATTTCAGCTAGATGGCGCTGAGCGTCAATTGTTGAAGAAAGGGATCAAATAATATCATAATGTAATGGTTTTTATACTGCATTGAGTAAAAAAATTGGCATGTGATTTTATTCATGTGATCTTAGGTATTAATTACGAGAATTACGATAGTAAAAAATAACTATCTTTATTACCTACACAACCGCATGTAGCCTGTTTTAATGCCATTATAGGTAGGCAGTCAGTCAATAAGCTTTTAACATTAGCTAAACTTATAGATTTGTTAGTATATTCAGAAATACTAATTTTTTTTCGATAACGGTGGTGTCCAACATTGGTATGTAAAAGAAAAAGCGCCTAAACGAAAACGAGAGCAATCATTTTCATTTACATATTGTCTTGTATCAAAAGCATCAATAACGTAACGACAATCCAATACATCAACCATGCAGTCAAGTACAAGACCGTAATTGGATAATTTCATAAATGGACAAAAATACGTACTACCTCCCTATCTATTAAAGGTAAAATCTTACGCTTAGAGAAACATTACAAGTCTAGGATTCTTAAAGTGGATGCTCACAAGTTTATCAGCGCTATTATCGTGTACGTTTAATATATTGGCGCGCGGTCAGCGCAAGCAAATTAATAAATGAATACCATATCCGAGAGCGGTAGCCGCGGCGACGACCAGGCGGCCGCACACCTGCGCCTGCGCATCTGAGCCCGCTGCGATGCAAACAACATTCTATACTCCACTGAATAAGACTCAAAATCCAACGCCCGCATCAAATTCCCTCATTACGAATCACGGATGTAACAAACAAACTATTCAAAACTCTGTACCTTTACAGCAAAGTCGGATTTTATGGCCAACGGATGACTATCGAGATTCCTCTTTTAAGTTATGGTCACTTTTTAGCCGCTGAGTAAAAGTGGACGTGAAACTTCTTAAAATAAACAATGACTTTTGATTTTTATTGTAGACCGGCGCGGCTATCTCTAAGGTTTTATATTTTATTACAGGCCCTTAAAACCAGCTACATTAAAGAATTAGTTCAAATGCTGAATAAATATTAGTGCAGCTTCTTATCGATAGATGTCACTGTACGGCCTAAATACAACCGTTTTGTAAAACTAATTTTTAAATTGTTTTTCAATACGCTAACACCATAATTTGTTTTTTTTATTAAAAAGACTATAAAATTGGTCATTTATTTTATTATTTAGTGTTTTAAAATTATTCTTAGTTAAAAAGAAAAATACAAAATACCTACATCGCGGTAGTATTATGTTTGTCCGATCTTACTATATAACACAACTTCGCCGTTCTTCAATGGGTTCAAACCAGTCCAACCGTCGGGGTTACCAACGAGTCGTCATGACTCCCTCACCCTGTGGAAAGTCCCCGGAGACACGGCAGAAAGTGCCGCCACATCTTGATGATGTTGGCCGGGCGAGCTCTGTAGGGGAGGAAACCTGCGCAGGGCTCCGTCCGTAGCGTTGCTCAGAGCACAGCTAATGTTGGAAGGCTTATAGCTCAACCAAATGGGGCTTACTCGGTTCAGAACCTTGCCACTTTTTGTAGTATAGATCTTTAACCAACCTTCATCATCAGATAAACATTTTGAATAAAGAATTAAATTTCAGACTGCGATTGGCTGATGATAATGATGATTAAAATTTAATTCGTGTATCCTGGACTTTTTTTTGAATCAAACAGTAAAAATAAGTTTGTAGTAATCATAGCGAAAAAAAGTAAAATGTAAAAGTAAAAAAAATAGTTTCCACTTGAAATATAACATTTTATCATAAAATACATTAATTAAAATAATTACATTAACCGAACGTCAAAATAAAAACCCAAAAAGGAACAATGCCGTATCTGCCCCCAGAGAGATTTGAACTCTCGACCCCTGGTTTACAAGACCAGTGCTCTAACCCCTGAGCTATGGAGGCTACGAGCAGCGGAGCGAAATTAGCTTTTATAATATCGGAACACATTTGGAAGCGAAAACACTGGCTGGAAAAATATTTATCTAACAATTTAATGTATCCTAACATTCATTTTATTTTTATTTGGGTGTTTGACTTACATCCCAACTAATATTATAAATGCGAAAGTAACTCTGTCTGTCTGTCTGTCTGTCTGTCTGTCTGTCTGTCTGTCTGTTACGCTTTCCCGCTTAAACCTCGCAACCGATTTTGATGAAATATGGTACAGACAATCTTTAGACCCTGAGACAGAACATAGGCTACTTTTTATTTCGAAAAAAAGAAATCCACGCGGACGGAGTCGCGGGCGGCCGCTAGTTCAACATAAATTATGAAACCCTTACATTAAAACATTAATTCAAAAATAAGCAAATAAAATTATCCTTTAGTTACTGTTGCGATTTTTTTTCAAGTTATTACACGTATCTTAAAAAGTATTGATTTGACAATAATAATAATTTGTGACGTTATAGTTTATAAATAATTTCATACAGTTTCCTTAAATGCTTACGTTTTTGACGTTTACAGTGAGTCAAATACCGTAATAAGTACCTTAAGCCTAAAATTTGATTTCTTTTCGCATTCTTTTTGTTACTATTTTTACGAGTAACAAATAGAAGTGATGAAATAGTTGCAAGTGCATCTGCTCTTGCGCACCAGTCACGTCCCAGCCGCAAACAAGAGAAGCGCACTCGTGACCAGATTCACTAAGGAATACGGCATGATTGGAGATGTCATCGACTGAAAGGAGAATGCATGTTATGTCTTATTAACTAGATGATCTAAGACACATTCTTTTTGTTACTTTTTTAACGAGTTACAAGTAGTACTGATGTAATAGTTGCAAGTGCATCTGCTCCTGCGCACCGGTCACGTCCAGGCCGCTAACAAGACTAAGCGTTACGCGCAGGCGCACTCGTGACCAGATTCACAAGGGATATAGCGTGATGGGAGCTGACATTTTGGTGTATGAAGGAGAAAGCTTGTTTTTTTTACCTGATAGGGAGGAGTTGTGGTCGTGGTGGTGGTGAATTCGTTTGCCTCGATGCCAATAGAAATCCTATTAGCATAACCGTACAAGGTTTGCAGATACGTTTCCTGCCTTTAAAAACCCCATACCCTCCTCAACTGAGCTTTGGCGACCTAATTCACCAGCAGAAACATAGCATAAACAGTTACAAAGTGCTAATTGTGGTGGGGAAGGACCTCCTACAGAAGATGATGTACTTCCCCAGACGATCGCTTCATTCGAGTGGAATTTCCATAAAGCTCTATCTCTCTTAAAATGTATATTTTATTCAATATGAAGAAAACCATCAAAGAACTGTGTGAAAGTAGTGGACTTAATTCAGGATTTACCAAAATTCTACAGTTCTACTGTTGTACAGCCCGACAGATTTTGTTTCGAGGACATTATACCAGTACATCCTAAAAGTCGGTTATTTAACGTATTTAAGTCAGTATGTTTTTTGATAACCATGACACCTATGTAATTTCTATGATGTAAGCGTTTGAAGTGTGTGAAGTGGAAATTCGAGGGTCCGAAATTTTGTATTTTTGTCTCGTGCGTGCCTAATATTCAAAAACATGTAATCTCATTCACTGAGCAATCACAGACATTAATCAATGTTCAAGTAACGTCGACACGGCAGGTATTTAGGTCCAACAAGATGATCTTGCCTCAGTGGCGGCAACAAAGATTTAAATCGTAAGATTTGCCGTTGCCTGCTTCGAAATTGGCACTTAACTAAGAGCGAGACAGCACGTTGACCATTGAATTAAACGTGTGACTATCAACGTGCTGTCTTGCTCTAAGAAGCGACTGTCGCTCTTACTTTAGTTTCAATTTCGAAGTATGGCAAGGGCAAATGTTTCGATTTAAATGTATGGGCGGTAAAGTTGTGCTCTAGTTAGGGTTTGCATACCCGCGCCTTGTAGGGCGGAGCGCCGTAGATGGAAGCCTCAACAGATGTGCGGGTCGCTGACCTCCGCTGCAAGTCTACGATGAGCTGGTTGTAAATGTGTATGGAGTGACTAAGCGCTGTTCAATATGCGTTTAGAAGTACCTACTAAGAATTGTCTGGTATTATTGTTTATATTTTATAAGTAGGTCAGTATAGAGACCAAAAAATGCCTGATAGCAAGCATTATTGATGCACAATTTGTTAAGTGTTGGAAGAAAATGTAGAAGTAAATTTGACCAATAAAAAAAACAAACTTAAGACATTCATTTGATAAAATTGATCTGAGACTCCTCGCGTCATCGCGTGTCCTCAAACATATCCATGCATTTTTTCATGTCTTGTCTTTTATAGCCCATTATCCGCGAGTAGTAATGTTCAGACCACAATCAAGTGACATAGGCCACTGCTCTGTAAATCCAGATAGAAACCAATAACATAATTGTTAATGACATCATCAATTGTAAGCTATCCTAAGTGAAAGTACAATAGCATATACAAATTGTTATCGCGCGCACTGACAATCAAATATAAGTGAGGGACTTTCTCCGGCGCCACGAAGCTTGGGCAAGTAAAGCACGTAATTCTGATCTAGAAAGCAGTGCGACGTATTAATGAAACGTTATTGAGCAAACATGACAAGTTAATAAAGAGAAAGGTAAAGGATATGACGGTTAACAGCGTATTTTAATTGCATTACGGTGGAATTCATAAATTAATGTTAACGAAAGCGCCAGTTATTCACAAGAGTAAATGCATACCATGCATCATCTTTATGGTTATAAGACTGAATGATTTACAGAAGTTGTATTTCAATTCATTGTAAAGGACTAGCATTTTAGGATTTTTTATGATTCTAAGAATAAGAAGGAATATTGTGATTGTCAATATGTAAAGCCGTACAAATTGTGGTCCAGGAGTTAATCGTTAGCGCTAAAAGAATATTAAGGTCTCCGACCTGAGAGATGTGATGGTGCTATGATCTGACCGATAATTCTATAACATCCAACCAGTAAATCACGATGAATTACATCACTACGTCATTTCCAAAGGCGCTTGTTCCGAACGGGGCTCGGCGGACTAACAAATTGACTATCATTACGGTCAACGCTTGATCGCAGGCACTGTTCTCGCACGTTCGGTAATACCACAGTAATGTTACCATTATCATACAGTATGGTAATACGGCGGATTCATTGAAGTAAATGCCTAAAGCGGCGCGATATGTAAATAGGCGGTACTTGAGGGACCGCAGCGAATTGTCTTGGCACTACGCTTATGTATATTCTACTCGTCTAATTTATTAAACTTGAGACTTCGTCTGCGGGGATTTCGGTTTCCGCACACGTAGTGTTATACAAAAGCCTTCCGCGTCATATGGACTTTACAACGCAAAAAAAAATCAATTCGAACGAGTAGTTTCTGAGATTAGCGCGTTCAAAAAAACAAACAAACTCTTCAGCTTTTGTGAATGTCAACTGCATTTCATATAAAAAATCGCGCAATTATTTGATTAGAATTAAAAAAACACTGTCATTGTGATAGTCGCGGCTGTCTGCAATGCCGATTTCAAGGCGCTTGGTCCGTTTGTATGAAGTGGGAATTCTGTAAAGAATGTTGCCTTGGTAATACCGCAAACCGGCAATTTAGTGTAGCGGACGTAATGAGCCGACCGGTAACTTACCGATAGCGTACCTACGTACTCGTACCTTATTCGGCTTTAGGGTTCGGCCGAACGAAGGATAAGTAATGGTCCATTTGTTAGTGATGTATTTATGCGGAACGTCGAGTTCGGCGGACCTGATGGTTTGTTATCAGGACATTTGTATGGTCAACGAATAAAATAAATAAGCCGGGACCTCTTTCTGTATCGCAGTTTACTTATTTTCATAATTACAAATAATGAAGTCACATTGTGTAATTGAATTGAAGTGGTTTCCTAAATTTGAAAAGAGGCTTCTTTCAAAACACAATCAATCTTAGAGTAGTAAGTAGCACAAGATATTATTTATGTAGGTAATTAATTATATTCATATAGGTACTCTCGTTTGGACGTAATGTTTTTTAATTTACAGAAAAACTGTAAAAAATATTAAAAATACGCTTGTTGTAATAATGTGAATCACACTATATGTAATTGTTAGTAGCTTTGGAATTAAAACAAAGTACCTACTCCGATTGAAACTCGTGAGTCTACGGAACCTTTTACACATAAACTCTCGAAGTCCCATATCAATACACGCAATTTTTTGTCTTATCCCAGACAGGTTTAATTGGAGCTTGGTTTTTTGACCTCCTCCGAATTGTAACTGTATTGCAATCGTATTTTTTCGATCTACTTTTGGTCGTGTTTCAATATGGCACCCCAAATTAAATGTTGTTACTCCGGTGGAATTCAACTGTACAGAATGATTACCTATTACGGCTTGTCTCATTAATTATGTAAGAAAATTATTACATTTTGGTAGTACAGGTTCAAGACCAGTGTAGCAAGACATACTCTTAAATAACTGATGAAGTTTTTCAAGCAAGAAAATGTTCGATCACCAAACACTTTGAAATGTATGAGTACTCTTATTAATCGATTTAAGAATAAATTAAACACTTAAACTTTTAACATTTGTTTAAGTGCATGAAAATCTAGGTATTTTGTTAAGGCTTGGGTGTTTATAATGTATCGGTTTCAGAATATATGTATGTATTCCACTGTTGTTGGTTCGGGAATCCGTAACACAAATGCTAAGTACCTAGATAAGTGAGGAACTTACCCAGAACTCAGAAGTCCATACTATGTGATGTTGCTAAATAAAGGGAAAAAATATTGTGTCTACGAATATTGATATGAATTTACTTTACTCGCTACGAATAACGACGCAGTTCAAACTTAAGACCTTTTCATAGATAGCTCTGTCCTTAATATTTAAGTCGTTTGGTTTGTTGGTTTGGTGTCTATAAACCACTTTACAAGTTGTTTGACCAGTGTAACCCTGAAAACTAATCATGCACAATCATCAAATACGGAAGTGTTAATACTTATATTAGTGTAGTTATCGTAAAAGCTAAATTATCCAATTGAATTGTAACAACCGCTGAACACATTTACAACGAACGGAAGTTCTGTTAATGAGGAAGCACTTGTTGAAACTTTAGGAGCTATGTAAAATAACTGCTTTAGTAATTTACTTTAAAGCTTTAATGAGATGTTATAAACAACTTTGTAAACTTTTATAATTATAATTAAATGATGATAGCTACTTGATATAAAATTGTATGGGTATTATCTTATTATATCGTGTTATAAATAAGTTGCTCTTCTGAGTCTTCTGAGAAAAATACCTCCGTATCAGAGAGACTATAATGATGTAGGACTTATGCCAAAACTTATGGCACTCAAGGTGTTATTCGTCATTTA
Source organism: Nomophila noctuella (assembly GCA_958496325.1). Classification (NCBI taxonomy): domain Eukaryota; kingdom Metazoa; phylum Arthropoda; class Insecta; order Lepidoptera; family Crambidae; genus Nomophila; species Nomophila noctuella. The sequence continues at coordinate 9,748,725 of OY292494.1, read as the reverse complement.
TTTTATTTCATCTTGTGATGTGTTTTTATCGGCGAGTATTGTCTTTAGTGCCTAATTGAGTCGGGCTAGGAGTGACATTTTTTTAACACTACGAGATGCAATCTCGTCCAAACTTCACGCACACCATGAGGTGGGTCAAAGGCTCGATGATCAAGATGGCGCTCAAGGTGCCTGATGGTCGATGGCCTATAAAATCTGTTACTTATATCATCCGGTGAGATTGCGGCCAAATGTCCGGTCATCCTACCTAAAAAAGCATATGTCACGTCTCAAACAAGTCTGATAGAGGATACGGTAGTGTGTCGTGGTGCAGCTGGTCGCGGCGGCTCTTGCTGCGACGTGTGCGCCGGCCATAAGCCCGGGCTCGGTTACCGACTGACGCCCGACCAGGTACCACTATTAGGGTTGGTTAAAACTGTCGCCTTGAAATGGCAGCAAATACAATATTAAAATGAACTATTTTGGTCTTAAACTGCTACGAGTATATTCTATCGGTGGATATTTTAATGGTCTTCGGAACTCAATTGCGCCTGAAAGGTAGTGGGAGGGAGGCAGAGTGATATCTGTAGAATAACTTTAAAAGCATCAACGACCATAATTTTACGGTTAACACTTAAAATCAGATTTTGTGCAATGAAAGCGTACCAGTATCCCTTTTGCACTGTTTGAAAAGTATCTCAGGTTTTATAGTTCAAGGAACAGCAAGAGTTAAAAAAAAATAGATGCTTTTGTCTACCACCGTGCCTAAGAAAGCACGTTAATTAAGCCTTGGGTCCCTAAAAACCCAATTTCTTTTAGGTGACAGTTGGCAGTCCCACCAAACTATGCGATTGAGAATATGATGTGATGAGGCATCAGTGGCGAGTCGATCAACTCTATATAATATATAAGTAGATGTTACCGGTAGATGCCAGCCCTATTGTGACTGACATCCGACTGCTAATTCCTCTGGACGTTGCGAAAGGTAATACGGTTGATGTTCGTCCCCCGCAGAAATCTGCAAAAGGTAAACCTTCTGCTATCGGACTACTTTCAAAGGATAATTTTGCTTACCATCAGTTTCATATTAACGCATCCATCATACATAAATCAATTGGATTGAATGTAATGACTTGTAAACTAGCCTTAATTGCAAGAGGTTTAGCGTTAATGACATTACGTCGCTGATTCATTTGAAGCTTTATTAGGTATCTTCATCTCATTGAAAATCAGCCCCAATGAAATGTTGCTATATTTTATTGATCGTTAAATGGGATAGTTAATTTACGACGACCGCGCATCATTAAGAGGGCTACCCTGTCTGCTGAAGAGTATGCTATGTATATAAATTAAAGTTTAATGAATGTGAAAATAGTATAGATATAATTAATCGACGTAATAAATGTACTAAAGTTATGCGTTGGTATGGAGAAGTAACTTTCTTTGTGAGCGACTAAATATTTTATGTATGGTACTAAACGCAAGATTTGCAAAGCTTATTATGTGTTTTTTGGAAGCTTTCTTCGTTCAGTTCATATTCCTATTAACAATATAAATCCTTCTTTGTGTAATTTATTATAGCCATTGCAAAGTCAAAATGTGTTAAAGTAATTTGACCGTCAAAAACCGCCCTCAACGCCCTAATTGCAGCCGGAATCAATAATGAATCAAAGTATTTTTTCCGGACATTACCATAAAGTCGGTCCCACGTCGATTGCTGTGTCGATTGTCCGGAGCGTGTGAACGGACGTCCGGACGGGCGGTGGTGCGTGTAATCTATTCCGATTTGCGCAGGTGGGGTGCGCGGGCGCAGCCAATGTCGCACGCGTATTAATTAGAATAGCGTGTCCGACAAATTGTTGACACTGTGCAAGTCAATTGCGTGGTGAGATTTGCTTTAAATGTGTTGATTTGTAATAATCAAAATTATTTTGTTTCGTTGTTTTTCAGTTGTAAATCTCTATTTTTCAACCTTGAAATAATAATTATGTAGGTATGTCTCTGTGACATTATTCTTTTGGTAAGTATCATTACGGTGTTCTGGGAAATGTTTTAATTAAATAATATTTTCGGAATCGATAATTATTCACAAAAAACATTTTAATAACAGTTAAACTTATCTGTTTTAATTACAGCAAAGCAATTAAGTAAAACAGCTATTTATACGTCTGTTCTCAGTTACAATGTAAATTAACGGTTTGACATAGCGAAAAACTGGTCGATCTTGAATTGTTTGCGACAATCTGGAAGCTGCATATGAAATACACGTCGCGATGCGTAATTCAACGGGTACTTACGCTAAGCGGGTGCATGCAACAACGGTACTTTAATCGCGGGACTGACTGGTACGCGACCGCGACTGTTGCGGAGGCGTGGGAATCGCAACTCGCGGGTGTAGGGCGTCCAAATGTCGAAGTATTGAAGAGAACAGATAAATAAATTACATTTACAACGATAATAACAATGGCATATACTTTTAAAATTTACGAGATGTTGACCAATATCAGGATATCACAATTAGTTACGCGCTGAGATGACAGCGTAATTCATAAGGTACTTACGCTAAGCGGGTGCACGCAGTAACGGTACTTTAATCGCGGGACTGACGGTCCGCGACCGCGACTGTTGCGGAGGCGTGGGAATCGCAAGTCGCGGATAGGGCCTCCAAATGTTGATGAAGACGTTGGAACACAATCTTATTTAATTTAAATTGGCAAATGAATAAATCATTTTTATTTTTGCAAAGGAAAGAAAGTTGTTGAAACCTAAATACACGTCGCGATGCGTAATTCAAAAGGTACTTTACGCTAAGCGGGTGCATGCAACAACGGTACTTTAATCGCGGGACTGACTGGTCCGCGACCGCGACTGTCGCGGAGGCGTGGGAAACGCAACTCGCGGGTGTAGGGCCTCCATTTGGAGGCCTAAATATTGGAATATTGGAATATTCCGAATTCCAATATTGGAATATTCCGAATTCCAAATTATATTTACAAGAGTAATAATGTCGAAAATGGTATATACTTTTTAAAATTTACGAGATGTTAACCAATATCAGGATATCATTTAGTTACGCGTTGATAGGGCCACCATAAGTTCTCTTATAGATCTTAAATGGGGCAGTCAAAAAATCTGTTATGACATCTTCAAGCATCAGAACAGAAACCTTATTACGGTCAAAAAATATCCGCTGACCAAAATCTGGAAAATGCTTGCAAAATGTATGTATGATAAACCTATCACGATGTCTCTGAGACGGTAATCTGCCACGGAAAACAATCGTGTCAGCTATCATGACTCCTGTTGGAGCCTTGCAACTTATGGTCTTGTAAATCAATAGAAAAGATACAAGATCTTTGAATCAGACTTATACTTACCTACTTAATATATCATAGTTACACCTGAAAAAATTACATGTACAGGCAATTTGAAAAAAAAAACACATGTGGCATCTTCAGCAGAAAATCAGAAATTGTCCTGCCAATTACTAGCAGGCAGCACACCATAGGCTGCGAGTTCTCAGGGTCGGTGACGTCAACAGCACCTGCATCTCAACAAAAGGATAACATGCACTCACGGACAAGTCCAAACTTGTCAGGGCTCAAGGCTACCTGCAGTGTTACTGTTGCAGCTTTGAAATTGCGACAAAACTGGTGCAACTGCAATGAAAAAAAATCTGTTAACGAAATACAGATGCATTGTCAATATGATCTATGATACTGTAAAAAATTAAAAAATCTGTTACGTACGCAGGTTTAATTGGTGGACTTCCAGTCTTTGTTACATTTTAACTTTGTAAACATATGACGTCAGAGATTTTAGCGCTCACCCCACTAACCACTACACCAAGAAGGCAGTCCTATCATCAGGTAAATATACCCATACGGCCGTTTTCGACAATGGTGGCTGATCTTATGACCAGCCAGGTACACAGGATATATGAAAGTGCACAAGTGAGTGTCCTAGCACAGGCACACTCCCTATTCCCTCACTCTCATAGTTCGGTGGGACAGCAATCTAACACGTCCATGGATAGATCAGGCCAACAGCGGACCAACGGCTAAACGTGCCTTCCGAAGCACGGAGGAGCTTGTGATTAAAATAATCGGTCACCCATCCGATGACTGGCCTCTGCAAAAGTTGTTTAACTTAGCAATCGCAAGCCGAGCGCGCTAATCACTGAGCTATCGAGCTCCTCAGTTATTTGCACCAGAGATAGCATCTGATATCTCTACTGCAAATAACTCGTCTTCATCCAACAAGATAAACAAAAGACAAACAATGGCACAAAAGAATGTAAACAACACAGGCTCATCAGATGTAATCAGATTATTCTCATAAAGCGTAATTAACGTTTTTAAGTGCGCTTCACGCATCGATGCCGCGCAAAAACTCGCCCGAGTGGATTGGAGAAATAACGACATGGTTAATTATGTCGTGGTGGCGACAGTCTCCCGCCAAGATCCACGTAGAGCACCCAGTTTTAGAGCATCCGCATTTTGACCACCTGATTTGATTAGTCCTCATTGCATCTATCATAGGCGGCTCTAGCGGAAAACAACCCAAATCAACATTTAAATAATATCTAGTCCAACAATATGTCTTACATTGACAACTTTAGGACTGCATTTTGGTAGAATATTGATAAGTATTACTAACTCTATGGTTGACTACTATTGACTACTTAATATTTTTGGTTTTCCACAGTCCTCAATGAGCGGGTACAACAAATCTGGGTGCTCCAAGTGGATTACTTCTCTCGACTAAGCTGGCAACCTGATTGTGGCTATATCAATATGAGTTGCAACTTTGCAATGCAATATCTGGTATCGATTGATATTAATTTTATTTTATTGCCGTAATTTTTTTTTAAATATTAGATTAATAGAGAGTGTATTTATTATACAGGATACACATGAGTTGCACCTCTTGCTCATTAAATATTTGGTTAAGAAAAAGATGATAATGTTGTCAATCACAACGTTTCTGGTGGTACATATTCATTTTTAATTTGCAGTCGCAAAAAACATGTAGACGAAGTATACGCGTACTTTGGAATTTAGATTTACAATAAAACACAACACTATAGGTACCAACAAGGAGTTCATGCAATGCACAGCGCTAATTAGAATATCTATTGGACCTAAATAGAAAATTATTGACCAATTTAACAGAGCTCTATCAATGCCTGATTGTAATCAAGTGTTTCAGAGTGACGTGATTATTCTAACACAAATAATTGTAAACCCAAATCACTATCTCAGCAGTAATCGTGACCACCAAATCAGATTAAAATCTGGAATTCGATACTGGGAATGCCAACAATTTACGCTTGTCTGTTCAGACTTCCCAAACTGTCTCCTAAGCCTAAGCGATTTAACCTAAATAGAACGGACAATGAGTACAAAGAACACGAACTTATTTTCATAAAACTGACGGTTTGCGAATGAATAACTAACAACACGTCACGGCGTCGGAAATCTTGCTGGTTCTCTGAATCTTCTCTCTCTAAATTTTCTTTTTTTCGCAATAAAAGGCAGCCTTTGTTCTTCCTCAGGGTCTAAAGATTGTCTGTGCCAAATTTCATCAAAATCGGTTGAGAGGTTCAAGCGGAAAAGCGTAACAGACAGACAGACAGGGCTGCTTTCGCATTTATAATGTAGTAGGGATTGGCGTTAGTTAGCGGTGTGCAAATGAGCTAGTTCTAGTAAAATTCGCGTCATTGCGGTTAGCGCGAACATCTTACACTAGAAAATGGGTGGTTTGTTAGGGGGCTCGCCTGCTTGTAGGTTTTCATGAGTGTCATTTATTTTCTATATGTGAAATGACAAAAATGGCATAAGTTGGCGGTGTGCAAATTCGCTAGTTGTAGTAAAATTCGCGTCATTGCGTCATGGTGGGACTCGCTCGAGATGTCGCGATGTCGCGGGCGTGGGAACCGCAGACAGGTGGTCTGAGCTGCCGCGATACGTGTCCTGAATCTGCCTCATGACTCGTGATTACGGTTAGTTTGAACATCTTACACTAGAAAATGTGTGGTCTGTTAGGGGGCTCTCCTGCTTATAGGTTTTCATGAGTGTCATTTGTTTTCTATTGTGAAATGACGAAAATGTCATAAGTTGGCGGTGTGCAAATGGGCCAGTTGTAGTAAAATCCGCGTCATTGCGTCATGGTGGGACTCGCTCGAGATGTCGCGATGTCGCGGGCGTGGGAACCACGGACAGGTGGACTGAGCTGCCGCGATACGTGTCCTGAATCTGCCTCATAATTCGTGATTAGGGTTAGCGCACCTCACGCTCGAGAGTACGTCGTCGTTTACGTGGGGATTTCCCACTACTTTTTATGAGTTCTATGCGTAAGCTTTCGATCGGTTAGGAAAGGTTCTTGAAAATTCACGTTGCACATATAATAACTTTATCTTAGCTGGTGTTCCTTCTATGCGTCTTTAAAATAGATCTTATTGGTAGGTACACAACAACTGAAATGGAATGAATTGTTATTAATATGAAATACGTGAACTTTTGCAATGAGGCTTTGCATTATTCATGTTAAAGCAAACTCCGTTTTAATTATTTCCACTGATCATATAAGGTGTTTCCAAATATAGTGCAAACTTTTTAAGGGTCAATTATTTAGTGGAAATGTAAAACAATCAGAAAATAAAACAATTCATACGCTACTTTTCGAGAAAACAAGTAGAAAAGATCGAAATCGAAAAACAAATTAAACTGTGTCATATCCGAGACAGCCGATCGTGTCTCATCAGTACAATCCAATTACTACGCTCCGCCTGCCACATAAGCAACGTGGAGGAGGGGTGAAGCCTACAGAACCAACAGAGTAAATGGCCAATGCAGGTTATGCCGAATTTGCCAGGCAATAACATTAACTTTTTACTAACTAAATTCGCTTCCACCGAAGCACCAAGCAAGTTGAAATATTTTAAGTCACCCTTAAAATATTTCAACTTGTTTTGGAAACGTCTTATATGTAGTAGGTATATGAACGCTCAGATTTCATTCACCATTTGTCAACCCTATTGGCGTTGTCTGAATTATGCACATAATCACCGTTTCCCGCTGATGAGCGTCGATCGATTTAATTGTCGTTAAATGTGGTCACGGAAACAGGTCGCTGTTCACTCAGACCTTCTTTTTAATCTTTGCAGTCTATAGAATGCAGTTGATTGTCAACGTTCATAAAAACGTTATCGATTTTAAATTGCATTACAACAAACTTTCCGAAAAGTAAATTCTTGTTGAAAGAGTTTATATTTTGTAAATATTTTATGTCACTTCCTTTTGTAAAATAAGCTAATGATACTCGTTCGTTATTATGATATCATGATTCTTTCTATAGAACATTTTCTAGAATTTTACATCGGAATCGACAATAAAAATTGAAAGTATTCCAATATGTAGAGCCCTAATAAAAATATAATTCCTTAGCTTGCTTGATCTAAGCGCACTAACCTGACCAGTGCAGTATGACATAATAATGAATCAGAAAGCCAACATCATTAAGAAATCATAGACGCTCTCATCGTTAGTCAACTCGCATCGCAATCTCATTACCGCTTTTTCAATATCGTCAGCATCCTCCGCAAAAAGTAAAAAAGTGATGCGTATGAATAAAAAACGCGTTTATTGTGTAACAAACGTGTGGGAACCGGGGGCAGGTGCGGTGCCTCGGGAAATCTGCGTGGCTCCCGGTCCAGACCTGGTGATAATTTATCGTGTTGCCATTTTATTGCTACTGGAAGCTAGTATTTTTATTTCATCCATTAGGTGAAGACTAGTCGCTCTAATGACGGGTGGGACACGTTGAGAGAATGCCTGCGCATGCGCACTTGGTTGGCATCGCTGGATCCGGCCCCGCAAGGCTCTGTTCCCACGGCTTTCGTCAATGTACTCGCTTTAGTCGATTTGCCTAACAGAATTTCCGTTGAGATACTGTTAGGTACATAATTAATATTTCTAGCGATATATGTGATAACTTTTAAGTTGTCTCTATTTGTTTTACCTAAGAGCAGCTTGTAAATCTGGAGAAATTAAACATTATTTAATTTTTCCGACCTAAACTATAGCTGCGTGTAATTACGCAATTAAGCCTCACACACTAAGAACTTAGCGAGTTGAAGTTTAATGGCGTGCGTGATAGGCGAGACCATAAAATGAGAGCTAACGAATCACATGTAGTGTGTACACACAAAACGGTAGTAATGAGTTACTTCCGTCTTCACAAAGTATCACGTTCTATTTGGCATTTTATTCCGACGTAAAATGAAAGTTTGGTTAAATGTAGCTTTTAGTTTTTACTGACGTAGCTGACTCGTTTAAATAATTTTCATTAAAAACTAGCTGACCCGGCCAACTTCGTACCTACCCTGTACTATACTACAAAATATTTTAAAACCGAAATCAGCTCAATCGGCCCAGCTGTTCTCGAGTTTTAATCAGACTAATAAACAACAATTCATTTTTATTTATATAGATAGATAGATATATTAAAGTCACGGATATCACAGACATATAAACGGCCCAATGTTTTTAAATAAAAACGTTGCTTACATTACTATGAGAAAACCGGAGTATTCCCATAATTGTCGCAAGTACTGAAACAAAACAGAGGAAATCGTGAGAAACAGCTGGCAGGTGTGCGTAGAGAATTATTAATGGCGAACTTTTTGTTTGTTTGATATAAAGTCTACAGCCGATGAGTACGAGGTGAACCGACGCACAAAAAAGTTAAGAAGAAACTGCCATCTCAATGATGCAGCTTTGTAACTGTGATACAGCAAAAATACTGCAATACTTCGTAATAAAGAAAGCAATAAAAATATCAGATTTCAATTTATTCGATAACGTCAAATACGTCGTTTTCCTTCGTCTTTATAAAAACTCATTACAGTTAAACCTTCATAAATTTAATAAACAATGAAAAAGGAAACATGCTTTTATCTGTCTGTTTTTATCATTATACTCAGTCGGGTCATAAGTTCTGTCATAAACTTTTTAGGAAATTATTGATACACCTTTGGAGATATACATAAAAATTATATATGAAATGAAAGGTTATTTAATTTGCAATATAATTTTATCAACATCATTTGAAATGTCCTCCTCCATTTTGGACAGATGCCTTTAATCTACGAAGATAGTCAGCCATCACTGCACGCACCATATTCATTCACCTTTCTTTCGCTGATTTGACCAGAAACGCTCGGAGAGACACCAAATTCTGGTGAGGTTAAGTACCGACTTTCCCCTTCAAATATTGGTATAACTTGTAATACCATCGGTTTAAACGTGGACTAGAAGAGAGCCGGTGTTCATGTCGGGTGTAGTCAATTCCGCGCGCCATGAACCAGTATTTCGTGCTTCGGGCCAAATGAGTCGGTGTACAGTCCTGTTGGAATGTCGTATGTCTGTTCTTGATTATTATTTAAGATAAAGGTTGTACTACGCTTGTTAGGACATTATTTTGATATAGTACGGCCTTGATTTTCCCCCTTTTTTACCGAAAAACACCTCAGTTATGCCTGAATACGAGAGTCCAAGGCAAATCATGAATGAGTAAGAGTGAAGACGGCACTGGTCCCTCAAAATACACGTGCTTGCTTCTTCACTAATGTGGGCATACACTTTATCATTTTGTTTGTGATAATTTAAACCTATCATTAAAAAAAAAGACATCCAAAAAAAGAATTTCGCAGATTTTTTTCCAGCGTGCCGTCGTAACAGAGCCCAGGATCTTTCTAGCTTAATTTTCTTTATACGATCATTTGAAAAAATCCGGTCTTCTAACGATAATCACGTGGTTTCAGGTTTTTATTTAGCACTCTTTTTAGTTTAGTTCTGTTTAGCCACAGCTGGAGGGCTAGCGTTTTTTGTTTACGCATGGGTTTTTTTTCGTTTGACGCCTTCACTGCTCTGATGACCGCTAGTGTTTCTAAAAGAGCAAGGTCTGCCGCTTCTTTTACGATTTTGAAATCTCGAGACTTTAGTGTATCGATTCATAGTACAATAAAAGAAATAGGACGCTTTTTTCAACTTTTGTACGAAATTGAAAATCACCTTCTATGCGTTAAAACAGCGGTGCAACGGAAAACCCGTGACTCTATTGTCTTTGATCGTCCATTCCATATTCAAATATGTATAAAAATAATTAGTTCTTCTATTTCCGATATGTATAAATAATCTATTTTTAAAATTAGTCGCAGAAAATCTGGTCGGTCTTCAAAACTTAAAATTATAAGGTTGTGACAGAACTTATGACCCGACTGTGTATATTACATATCTGTTGTTATGCATTCTGTTTTTACAACAATATTTTATCTTGATTCATGTCGAGTTATTGCTTTAAATATTGACGTTGGTCAATGACAAAATGTTAGCGAATTTACGAGAACTACTGCAATATGCATTATAAGAGCACTTGTCTCCTTAAATATTAATGAGTTTAAGATAGCCATATTTACTGGCTCATCGCAACCACGATGATTGTGCAAAAAACTAGTGTTCTCACGCTTGTGCCTTATTTATAGCGTCCCATTGATTGCATCTATTTTTAAAAACACAAATAATCTTTTGTTCTTAAAGAAGGCTTACGGAATTTTATTCATTACTTTTTGGAGAGCCTGCATCAGAAAAAATGGACGAGTACGTGGATCACTTTGGGCTCACAATAATAGCTGCATTTTAATACATAATAAGTTATTTTTACGACACGTGTAAGTATGACTTCAACATCAATCATTTTTAAGCTTTATTTTATTTATAACTCATGTGAAGGCTGGTACAACAGGTAAGTACTAGATTATTATCGGTAAAAGCATTCCGTGTGATTTTTTTACATTACAGTAATGTTATTCCAAGAACTTAAAAACTCTGCTGTCAGTGTTCTTGCCAGATGAAACGACCTGTAATTGTGGTCTGTAAAATATTTTTTTTATATTAAAAAGGGCGGAATATGTTAAATAGGTGCAAAAGTTTTATTATTATCTTTACATCTGTAATGGCCAGTTTTAAAGTCCTTTGGTACGACATTGCGACTGCTAAGCACAACAATGTTATTTAGCCCACAACATCTCAACACAGCCTATTACACAAAAATGTAACAATGCTGATTTAATTTCACAGCGATGGTTATTAAGAACAATCAGGAGATACCGAGATACCGCAGAGCATGAGTCACCGTGGGAAGGCGTGCAGGTGACGGCGCCTGCGCAACCCGACTTCATGTCGGTCAATCGATGAAAAAACACTATCGTTGTCCGGTCGCAGATTTGACAGACGGATGCTGTTCAAAAAAATTGAAGAGCTTCAATAAATCAATCGGAAATTTTATTGCAAAATGGCAGGAAGGTTATACTGTTAAAGAAAGTGAAATGAGATTTTTTTCCTTATTATTATTTTGTGTTTGGATAGCTTATTTAATAGTTTTTTATTTTGGATTTACTGCATTTATACGAACCTTAATTTAATTGAACAGTCTTGCACTTGGCGAAAATACTCGTGCAAGTAAAATCCTAATAGGTCTCAAATTCTGAATTGACAATAAGGAACATCTACGATGTTTCTATTTATAATCAGGGTTTACTAATGAATAGTTCAGGTCTATAGTAGATTGTTTGCTAGATAAAGCGGAGATTGTGCGGATGACGTCAATCTTTATTGTGGACACACGCCAATGCACACAATAACGTTTGGAATAAGCCAACGGACAATAAACGACGCCTGCACTCTGTTCACAATTGGTATTCGGATAATACTGCTTACAATAATATTATGATTTATTTTATTAATACCCATTGCATGACATAAACTAACATATAACGTAAAGTATGCAAATGGACAGTTGATATAACGCCCATTGACCTCCTGTTGCCGTTTTCCAAGTCAAGGAAAATGTGTTTAATTTTTCGAATACACGACGGAGTTATTGAGATTACCAAGTTAGTATTTTAACAGAAAATTACTTTAAAGAATGTTTCCTTGCCTTGCTTTACTAAGTGAACCTGGTGAACATCTTAATTATATTTTCGAGAGATGGTTTTCTAACATTCAAACTTTCAAGTAAATTTCATGAATAACATTCTCAAAAACCACCGACAATAAATAACGACAGAAATACACAACAGACGCAGTAGCGGCGCCAGCCATTAATTTATTTACATTAATCACAATTGATGCGGCGCTACTCGTCTGCATGAGACTGTACAGTTTAAACCTAGACGCAGTTAAAACAATCCCGGAATTAAAAAGGCAGGCCACACGCGTCGGGTCGAGCCGTCTGGTGCCACTATTAATACCTGTTGGAACAAACGATTTCCACGGGCGGGCGGAACGGTTCATTTCCATTGGGGTACTATTTTGGAATAAGAACTTTTTTTTTGGCTTACGTGTTTTGTTTCTTCTGTTGGAACAAACTATTTTCACTGGCGGAATGTGTCTTTATCACCTGGATACTTCGCATTCTTAAAAAATACTTTGATAGCTGAAAGCGTTGGTATTCGTCTGATTTATGTGTGTACGTTAATTTTGTAGGGGGTTAATATTTATAGCGCAAGTTTTTGGATCTTTGTAAATAATCACGAATATTTAACTAATATCAAGTAACGAGAAACAGCTGGGTGTGGAAAAGTCAAAAGTGAGCCAGGATCACAGAAAATGGAAATATGGTAGCTCGCCTTTCCAATAATGTCGTGATATTATACCTACATAATGTTTGCACGAATGCATGAAAATGATAAAAATCTTCAACTTACAGTAGCAGTAGCAGAAGCAGCATAGAAGTAATAAACTAAATGTAACTAAGATAACTAAATAAATATCATAGTATTACGGTTAACGAATAGATCGAATGCGTTTGATGTTTAAACACATTTCGACGTGATGGGAAGCTCGTTGTTTTCCGACCTCCATTAAATGTTCCGATCAAACAACGCACAGAGCAAATGTGTTTTCAGTACAAACAGTTAGCAGTGAAATGAACAAAAATGTACCTATGTTTTTATTTGTTTAATATTTCTAATGGTTATTTACCTACTGGGTTGGGTGTACCTGCATCAATGGAAGAAAAGAAAGCTTGTTTAGTTTGAAATTTATTTTACGAAAAGCATCAAAATATCATTCGAATCAAATCAAGATATAAGTACTTCATTTATATAGGCCTCTGCAAGGCACTTATAAATCGTCAATAAAATATTATTACAATAGAATGACTCGACCACCGACTTCGTAATGCAGTCATCTGCCGAGAAGAAGCGGCAAGAAACTCGATAGTTGCTTGTGTTTGAAATGTCGTGATGTAAAATAAGTAAGTACATTGATACGTACTTACATTGATCGGACTAACAGTTAATTAGTAGGTATAACAAATGTTCAAGCTCTGCGGAGATCAGTATCAAATGTACAAATCGGTTGTCTAAACGCTGATAGAAAGAAAGCCCGGTTCAAATTACTGGAGTAATCGCGCCCCAAAAAGCCCTAAGTTTACATCAATAAGTACCTAAACAAGCACCAAGTGTGATTATCGATGAATATAGACAAGGACGCAATTTCACGGTCGGCTGGGCGCGCAAATGGAGCGAAGCGATGACCGCGGACGTCCTCTCGCCCATAACACCCGTGGGAATGACGGACAGTGAATGAGACGCTTCCTACAAATCGCGACTGTTTTGAGGAGCAACAATGCAGTAACTAACAATATGTTTAGTGATGGGAAAGTGGTCTGCTGCCAACAGCGAAGTACATACTTCGAAAAACTGGTAAAACATTTGGAAACATCAAGTCCTAAAATTTGGAATGCCACACATGATTGTTTTAGGAACAGACGATGACACTTTTATACTTAGATAAAGAGCACCCAAAAATAGGCCTTTCTTACTGTCCGTATCATGCATACCAATACCACCATACAGACCTTGATATAAAATATTCATAGCAAACATCCTACCTCAGCTCTCTAATAACAACTGTTGGAAAGGCAGGCAAGCTATGTAGCATTTCCTAAAAAAATCTCAACTGTTTCTTGGTTTTTGTAGCAGGATTTAAGGTTTCGTGTGGGATTCATCTTGCATATATGTACCTACCTGAAACACTATAAATTCCTTCTTAAATCAGGACCGGATTAAACAATCCAGTACGGTCTTTTTACTGACGAATTTAAGGTTTCATCACCAGAGCAATAAGCGAAGCCGTATTATTTGCAACTTTTTTTTTCTAATTTAATCTAAGATCGTTGTTTCTGCGCATAAGTTCAATGACCGTTATATGTCACACGACTGACACGTGAGTATTTTATTAGACAAGAACTGCAATTGTACATTTAATTCAATTAAGATCTACTACTCACTATAATTAAATCTAGTGTTGTGGTATTTGATAGCTTCTGAAAACTGGCATCATAATAAGAGTACCATCGAGTGCTACTTATTGACTTTGGTATCAAATCGATATGACAAAATGAGCCAGTTAAAAATTTATAAAAATTTCAAACATTAGTTAAAGCTGAGCAATAATTAGAGTCATTAAACCTTAAAACCCGTTATAAAAACACCAAAAACAAATTGAAACGTACTATACACCCGGAACTATTCCTACCGGGTGTTAAATTAAAAAACATGATCAATAATAACGGATAACAATGCATATTGGTGCGCCGGCGCAGATGTCGCGCCGACAGCTGTGGAGGTCAGCATTGTGCATTGTCGCCCTATTTGAACAAATGTTAGAAACAATCACGTATGCGCGAGGACAGATATGTCATGAATAATGTGTACGCAGATATATCTGCAACGAACATGTTTAAACTTGGAAACTAATGTTTATTGATTTTAGAACAGTGATGTCTGTTTTATGACAGTCTTTTCTAACTCCAGGAGTTAAAATAATTCGTTTTAGAAGGGTACGATTGCAACATTCAGAAGTAGAAAAGACCAGATTATACTCTAACTATAAGTTTTACGCGTCTTGTTACATTAACACCGTAAGAATAATTATATTTGAAAGGATTGCTTGACATGTGATAGATACACAATGTTATTCTAATTAAGACAAGTATTAGTAGTAAACGACATGAAGCTATATCTAATAATTACTATGTAGAAGCCCCACTAAACACTTCTTAGTCGGATCAGATGCTATGCAAAGCGCATTACTAGCCGAAATATGAGAAAGTTACCAAAATTTTATCATTTGTTTTAAGAACTTTCTCTTCTAACGATTGGCGCCATGAGCATAATTACCAAAAACGAAGGAACAATAAATCTCATCACCTGACAGTCGTCAGCACAACGTATTTTAGCATCTGTCGACGGCAGCCGCCGCGGCCATGTGCGCCAGGACTCCCCTGATGAGGGGAAGGGCCCAGGTGAGAGAGTACGAGTACACATATGTTGCCACGTGGGGACCTACAGGTGCTGCTTGCTCCCTCAATGGCCCATTGTGGAACGTTCCATTGACAAATGTTTGACGTTTGGCGCGTTTTCGCGGGCTTTCGGACGGCACAAAGGGTTGTTTACACTGTCAAAGTGAGCTGCTTTGTGTATCGATCATGTTTGTATCTGCTCAGTAGCGGATTGTTCCGAGTGTTTTGATTTGTTTATCTCGATCGAATTGCGATATTTAATACGCGTTTGTTTATAGAACACAATATTATCAATATGATTAACCTAAAGAAAACGTTTTGTACCCTTCTTGTTTAAATAGATATAAAATTCATTATTTGGTCCTCAGTCTTTACTCTTTACATATAAACTTTTTTTATGGAAACCAAAACTAACTCAGATACTGATTGATACTAACACATATTTACAAGCACAGTAGCAAACATATGCTTTCCTCACCTTAAATTCACGTCTACGGAGGACTTAAATATAACATTTCTATGGGCAGAGAAGTTTAGTTTTAAGTCATTGTTTATTGTTTACATTTAGCTGCTAAGCAGAGCGTTGCCTTCTGGCACAGGCATATAACATGCCTAAAAGGAGGCTCCGGTACCTAGTTATATAAGTAAATCTTTGTAAAGAAATAAACAATTTTGAATTTTGAATTTGAATTTTGAGAGAAACAGTACCTATTTGCAGATATGATCTTTATCAAATAAAGTATAGTCCAGTAATTTTAGCAATTTTGATCCACGATCTGCGGAATAATTCCTAGTGAGCTGAATTTTTGTATACACCTTAATTATGATATTGTAATGATGATGTGAAAAATCGACATTGATATTATCGTGCCGGCTAAAAAAGTTATAGGGGTCCAAACGTCACGAAAATCAGTTTTTCGCAAATATCTCGCGATCTATTGCTCAGAGGTCAATAATGGTTTCATAAAAGTTGTTCGTCGTAAAATTGTCTACAAAAAAGGTCTCTTGCAATTTTCTGTAGAATTAACCGTTTTTGAAATAGAGACTAGAATGCACTCACATATGGTATTGTATACCGTACGCCGCATACCAAGGCATAAACCCTATTGTTTGTTATTTTCCCTTTTTTGTTTGTGTGTTTTTTGTTAGTATGATGATCTACATATAGAAATATAAAGGACTTGTAATACTAGTACAGTAAGGAAAATAGGAATATCAGCTATAAAAAACTAAGTGGCAAATTTTTTTGTCACTTTATAACTTAAGAACGGGCTCACCGATCCAAACCAAATTTTCGGGGTTTGTACAGACTATTAAGTAGATGTTTTATGTGAGTTTGAACAAAATCGGTCGTTCTTTTTATACGTAGCGAAGCACGTACCGGGCCGCTAGTAATGAGGCGTGCAGATGTATTTCCTTAACGCATAAATAATAAAACTAAATGTTATACAGTTTAATTCTTCGCAAAAAGTTCTATTAAAACTTTGTCCCCGCACCACTGGTCAGTTAACACAACAAAAACCGTACAAGAATAAGTTGATTGCGCACCGGTTACATTCATTAAACGGTTTAATATTCCGTCCTTAGTGGGGTGGGATAGATTCCCATGATTAAGATGCCAAGGAACAGTTCTTCGGAACAGGTGCGGGTTAAGGTCGGAGAGTTCTCAGAGCGACGGGTCACTGCCCACGTCTTGCTTCCGCGCGCTGGGTGACCGTTGATATCAGCTTTTTTGGTGTGAATAATATTAAAAAAAGACTTTGGCAGTTGTGCATTCTTGCCTGTAACATGTATATTGCTCGACCTTGTCATAATTATATGGTAGATTTTCAAAAATGTTGGTATTTGAACACGCGTTCTATTTTTAATTTTATCTATTCAAAGTAACTCACTCAATAACTAAAGTTGGGTTACTGAATAGGTTGAGCAATAGAATGACCCCATAGCCCCCACCAAATCGACCAATCTGTCAAAATTTCACGAAGGCAATTACCCTTTCGGTTTAATCTCATTTCAAATTGTTAATTGAATTCTATCCGGCGCACACGTGACATTTATATCAGCCAATCAACGCGCAATTCCGCAAAATGACGTCCAATTACGCGAGGGCGTCTCGGTATGCGCCAATTAGGTGTCCGCGCGCACACCTGGCGCACGATTCGTATGGTCACGCGCATACTCCGCGTTTTGACCGTAAATCCATTCTTCGTGTAAGACCATTGTGCATTATTACAGGCCCAGAGATCGATTGAGCCAATGATACTGAGTGGTTCGCATTAAATCGCTTATAGGGCGAGCAGATGCAATAACACACCTACGAATGGAACGCGAGATAATTGAACTTAACCAGAGTGAATGTTCGGTCGGTGTATGGTTACATGTAATCACATATTGGTGTACAATGGGTAACCACTGGAGTGCTGCATCCTTTTCCATATACGGTTGATCTATGCTGGAGGAGTTCGTGACTTGATCCTTTTTATTTTCGTTTATGGTCTCGCTCAGTTTCCTTAAAACCAGAGTTGATTATCACTTCCAGATGTGGGAAGTATTCTTGTTTCAGAATTATGCTTTTTACCAAAACGAATTCCAAATGCCTTTTCGTACCTTAAATCGACTGCTACTTAGGTAACTTAATACATTTATGTAGGTCGTAGATACTTTATGAACTTAAATTAATTGCTCTTGTATGGACTACGAATTTTAGATCTCCAATCGGAAATGGAAGACGGCTGCAAATTGAGCATGGACATATGCTCAATTTGCAGCCGTCCGTTTATACAAACCTGAGGCGAAATTAAAATCAAAACTTTAACACCGTATCTTATGTAGGATAAAAATGCACACTTATTTTGTATACTGTCTACAAGACACTTAAAATATAAAATCTCATTTAAGGTACTCTTAGGTTATGAATCATGGCATCACTAGACTTCTTGCGTAGGCGAAGTAAGTGCGTCCGCTCATGTTTATAGTATTATGCCGTGCATACAGACGTCTTTATTACATGTTGGACGCACGTCAACATTCACTAAAACTTTGGCAGAATCATTCGACGAATACTAAGTTCATTATCTGAATACTAAGCAACATATCTAAGAAACTAACCTAAATAATAATTGTATACTATACCTAATTTACTAACAATACGTTTGAAGAAGGATTAGTATTACCGACATACACAATAATTGAGACTGATTTACAAAGAGAGCAGCTCTCATGGCAAAGAGCATTTTATGTATGGCACCCAAAATTTACAATAAGCTTCCTATACATGTCAAAGAATTGCCTTACAATAAATTTAAATATTGGGTTAAGAACCATTTGACTATAAAATGTTATTATGATATCAAGGAATTCCTAAATGACAAATTAATATTGACCAAATTATATATTGACATTTTTTTTATTATTATTATTTAGTTTTATTCTATTTAATTATTAGTTTCATTCTATATAATTTAATTTAATTTATAATCATTGTAGTAAACTTTTTTTTAATTTATACTGTTTTAAATTGTATTTAAATTATCCTGCACTTATGAATTTGTACACCGCAATGGTACGGCATGTTGAAACTGAATAATTATATCCATCTTTTGTACACATGTTTGAACAAATAAATATCTTTATCTTTATCTTTATCAAAGATAACAATGTCTCCCGAGTTTAACAATCAGACACCCACATTTTATTTGAAAGACGTAGATAAGGTTAAGGTACCGGGCCGTGATCTCGAGGAATTGGGTTCGATTCCCGGGTCGGCCAAAAATTTGAGTTGATTTTTCTGAGCACAGCCCGGGTTTGTGATCGCCAACCCGCATTTGGCAAGCGTGATGATTTAGTCAAAACCCATCTTTGTAACGACAACATGATTCCAAATGATGGAGGCCTTTGCCCTGCAGTGGTGGGACATTAATAGGCTGGAACAGATACAGACAGATAAGAAAATAATGCTAACAACACCATTTTTCGTAAGGACGTGTCTCCGACTTAATTTGTAATTGATTCGCCTATTTATTTTATAATCTGTACTTCGTAATTAGGTAAACATTGGTAAAATTCGCCTTTTCTGACCGGTCGATTATTTTGGACAATTTGCAGTTGCTTAGTCACTCTCGCGTTAAGAAGATCTATATGATTTCACATATCGTTCCACACCAAAGCATTGTTCTCGTAAATTAGTGTATTAGCGTACTTAACCTAGGTACGGGCAGCAGCGGAAGCAGCGATTACTCGCTAATGAGGAAACTGTTACGCGACGCGCGCGCATCCTGTTGTTCTGACGGTACCGTGGAATTACCGTTTATAGGTTTTCGCCGTGTTATTAGGTACTTTTTATTACTCGTAAATTTTAAATATTCCAATTTTGAAATTATAGTTTTTATTCGGTGCTTGTAGTAATTGAAATTTATAAGACGTCTTTAAATTAGATCGTCTATTAAGTAGTCGGTTTGTTCTGATTGAAGGGTACGGTAAGAAATGAAAGTATTCCAGTTTTAAAATTATAGTTTTTGTTCGGTATCAGAGGTTGTAGTTATTGAAACTTATTAGTCGTCTTTAAAATCGCCTATTAAAAAGACGGTTGTTCTGGTTGAAAGGTAAAGTAATGTAGTTTTTATTATGGGTAGCTTAATGGCCTTGCCTGACACGTGCAGTGCAGCAATGAACATATTATTTTAAAATCCGCTGCCATATTAATATTCGAGCTTTAAGAGTACACTTGAAATAAGGGCCTCATAATCAGAAGGGCCTGTAATTTGTAAGCACAATGAGCGGTGTTTTGTCAAGTGTTCCTTAATGGCGTTAGCCCGTCATGACTGCTTTCCATCAGATATCATAATAAATAATAATAATACTTAAAATGTATTAAGGTCATCATTGACGGTTGGAGAAAATCAGTTAGTCATTTACACCGTGGGTATACACCATGATTCCTGTGATTCACTTTTTCTACTCTCACCGGCCATTCACCAAAACGCACCGAACCAAGACCGAGAAACATGAATAAACCTACCCAAGTGAGAAGAGGGCTCACTGTTAACAAAAGGGTTCTGTATATTTACTCTAATAGTATTTTGTATGATTATCAAACCACGCAATAATAGTGTAGGAAGGTCACAATCACAATTGATTTTTTTTTGCAGAGGCGGCAAACGATCTTTCTGGTTGCCTGATGGTAAGCAATCACCACCTTACACTTATGGACACACGCGACACTGTAGGTATCGCCGATGCGTTGCTGGCTTTTAAGACCCTATACCCTCCCAAACTCAGCTCTGGCGACCATACTCACCAGCAGAAACATATCACAACAGTTAATTACAGGAGACCACAGTGAAATAGTACTCTTTCACTGTGGTCTCCTGTAATTAAGCTAAAATAAGAGTTTTGAACACCTAAGGAACTATCAACAGCTCGTCTTATCGGCATTATGACATACCTCTCATCTATGGGAGGTCTAAGTCCAGCAGTGGACAGCAAAAAGCAGCTGATCACGGCGACAGACTAATGGACCTTTAGGCCTTTATAAATGTAGGAAAATCTCACTCAAATCGCCAACCATATGACAAACACGCACTTACAAACAATCTTTTTATTTTCGCATACCTAATCATCTCTTGTTTTTACAATTTTGACTTTTTATGTTATCGTTTGAACGTTAAGGTCTCAGAATTACTCCTTGCAAGGAACCTTAGTCTTGTGCAGTAAGGAATCACGCCGCATAAGCACCCTACGGAGGAAACAATTGCTTTATAATGGCGGCGAGAAGACGGTGCGCAAGAGTCGACAGGAAGTCCAATTCGGACGATCGTTGGGGCGTTTGAAACGTTCCCGAGTGTGAGTTAGGGTACGATACATTGTCTGTTGAAATCATGTTAGCAAAAATAACAGAGTTTGTCAATAAGATATCATTTTGCTTGAAAATTATGGTAGGGTTATTAGAAACACAGAATAATAATAATACATTTGATTATTGTAATTATAGCGTATAATTTGCTAGCTCTATATTCTTGATTACTCGTATCAATTAAATAAATAACATCTACCATAGTGCTGAAAAAATTCACTATGGTTAAAGGTACAGAAATACCCAGAAAATAGCGCCTATTCTATTTATTTTGTTGGCAGACCAATTTTATTTCTGTTAGAGAGAAATATTCAAAAATTGGGATATTTTATTGTACGTTTTTTATTGCTTTAATCAAATTAAACAATCATATCATTATGTTTTATTTAGAGAGAGAAAAGCGACATTCAACTATTCTTATTAACATTTAAGCGATTTACTTAAAGGAAAACAAATAAACCAATTCGGCCTTGTAAAGTCAGTGACCTTAATGCCTAAATGGTTAAGAACCTCTGATTAATACTGATAAGCTATACATCATTGAAGTAACGATTCTAGTTAAATGATTCCGTAACTTACTAATTGGCTCCATTGATGCCAACTTCCGCTACATGTGGACAAGCAAAAAAAGTATAGATCAATTTACTTTAATTACCAAGAGTCCGGTAATTGAGAAACCGCTCTACTCGAGAATGAGTAGTTTCCGCAAATCATCCTATCTGTCCTATAACAATGTCGCAGTAGCTTATAAAATATTGCCTATGTTTCATAAATTTCCATTACAGAGATATTACATTTGGTTTGGTTTGGTGACTTATAGATCTTACGGGTTAAATAAGAAGAGTTTAAAAATTTTGTAAAATCACAGAGATCAACGCTATCAAAAAGCCTATAAGATTACTAAGTCCAAAATTAACTACATACTTAGAATTGTTTATGGTTCAGTAGTGAAAGTTTATTTAACTTTTTTGCCATTAGAAACTAGCTAACGACTTAGATGGCCTTATAAAAGCATATCAATAAAACCAAAGAACACATTAACAATAAAAGGATCTACGGTCATCGCGCATGACATTAAGAATACGATCGCAGCAAAAAGCATAAGGCACCCTCCTTCACGGCGCGTACGCACACTGATTATCACGTAAGTATACCTACGGCTCTCCTTCGTTCCGTCCCTGCACCGATGAGCATCAGCCCACCCACTGGAACCAGAAAGGGAGTTACTTGGAATAGGAATCACGGAGTGTACACAGATTATCTATATATATAAAACGCACAGTCCGAACCACTGGACGCATCGGGCTGAAATTTGGTATGCAGGTAGATGTTATGACGTAGGCATCCGCTAAGAAAGGATTTTGATCAATTCAACCCCCAAGGGGGTGAAATAAGGGGTGAAACTCTGTATGAAACTTCGTGATCGGGCTGAGTGAGACTTTGCATGCATCAAGTTATTATGACGTAGGCATTCCCCAAGATACGATTTACCTACCCGGGGCCCAAACTAAGCTAAGCTTGTACTATGCGAGCTGAGGAACGGATAGATATACTGAAATACTTTTATAAACATCCATGAATCGAGTACAAATGCCGATGTTCATCACACAAACATTTGCCCGTAGTGATATTCGAACCGGCGACCTTTAGTTTTGTAGATCTAGGGTATCTGACCACTAGACAAACGGGCCTGTTTTGTATAACCATATATCTCCGGCGTTTTTCTTCCATATGGTAGCCGATCTTACGATCAGCCAGGTACGCAGATTATATTATAGTGCACAAATGAGTGCGCAAACACAGGAGCATTCCTTATTCCCTCACTCTCATTCGGGTTTAGGATTCTGAACTTACCGTAAAGAGATGACCAACGGCTTAACGTGCCTTCCGAAGCAAGGAGGATCCAAGATGAAAATTATCGGTCACCCATCCCTGTACCGATGAGCATCAGCTCTGTCTACATAGCTTGGAGAGGAAGAAATCACGAAATATTATTACCAACAAGATATGTATATAATATCTTGGCTGCCTATAATATGAAAGTTATAACACTCTTTTTGAGTCAGGCTGGTACCACCTTCCTGTGGCCCAAGGTTTATATATACGTCAGTGACTGTGTGTTTAAACAACATTCCTGAACTTAGTCTCTCAATCTCAATCTAAGAAACTTAAAACGTTAATATCATAATTATCTTATAATCTATCGTAATTTCGTTGATTTGCAATATAATATTGCAATCAGAATGTGATTGCTTAGTAAATGGGCAGATTTATTCTAATTCCTTGAAACGATATTAGTTGTAAGATCACAAATTAACTTGAATCGGAATTTCGGAAATCGTGTCAGCTCTACATGAATATTCGTAGGACTAATATTTCCGAATGTAAAACAATGTCAAGCACTTTAGTACATTAATTTAATTTTAATATATTTGTTACGGGCAACGTGATTAATCGGGAATTATGAATAAGGGCCGGTCTTTATTAATAATTCCCAAGAGCGTTGGGCAAAGTGATTAATTTATCACTTTGACCGGCCCGTATTAATAATTCCCGACGCCTCTTGGTCTATGTAATAAATCAGTGTTTGAGATGGCTTGTATTTATCACTTGGACCGGGCATTATGATAAGAAATGTTTAAGGGTCACAAAAAAAAATAACTCTAACCTGTTTTAGACCACCTAAGAAGCGGAAGACTAATGGATGGATATAGGTTAGGGTTATTTTTTTTTATGACCTTTTAAAATTCCCCTAGTCACGAACATAACACATGGTAACGACTTTTCATCTTATGTAATATTTTTATCTAAATAAAAGTAGGAAGTTAATTATATCAATAATTGCTTTTTTTAGTGTTTATTTTTAAATGTTCAATTGATGTGTCCTTTAACTTTTCATGTTAATATTGTAAGTTTAATAAGATTTAATTAGCAAAAACACTTCAAATAACCTATTTTATCACTTTGCCCAATATGGGTTGGGAATTATTCATAATGGCCGGGAAAAGTGATTAATTTCGCTATTTTTATCACATTGCCCAATTGAGTAGGGAATTATTAATACAGACCGGGAATTATTAATACGGCCCGGGCTTATCACATGGCCCGTAACATATTTATAATTCAATTCATATAGGTAACAAATAGAACTTTCAATTATACTATAATCTCAGTTACGTAAAACATTTAATAACAGAAAATAAAACAACAAAGTAGTTTATTACGTGCTGTTTAATCAACTACATAATATATTTAAAAATTAAACTTTGATGGGTATTTCCTTGGTTTGCATTTGACACTTTTGAGCTGCGGCGATCATTCTTACTTCCTTCCTTATAATGATTTTTATCACTAGCTTCACTGCTTTGAAGATGAAGTACACCAAAAAAATTGTCAACAACACCACTAGAACCAGAATAAGTGCTTCCAATCGAGTCACACGTTCCATTATTTCAAAGTGCTTGTGTCCACTCTGTGCGTCCATCGTCTAACAAACGTCTTACTTATTTGAGGCTTCAATTAAAAGGTAAGCAATATTATTTCACTATGACTACCTAAATCATGAAATGCTGAATACGTATAAAATCCTCATACGGTCACGTTTTGCGCTCATGAACTAGATTTGATATTGATGATTCCACAAAGAAATAACTACGATTATAATTTACGCAGAGAGATTAAGTTTACTTAGGAACGTGATCCCAACAGATATTATCGATATCCAATTTATTTTTCTTTTGACTTCTTGATAGTAATCGAACTTGATGAAGCTTAAGATGAAACATGTTTGTTCAGAAAAAGTAAAGCTTATTATTTACGCCGGCCTATACAGCTACAAGTGCCTACCATATCTTTATTCAGTGGTATTAAGACCAAAGGCAAACGCGAAACCTGTTTGGGTCCGAAGCGATTCCTCGGCCAGCTTTGGGAATGCAAAAAGAAAAAAATTAACAAGCAAAGAGCGCGACTCCCGCGCACCACGCCGGCCGCGGCCGTGGAAACAAAAGCCTTTGTTGGGTTCCACGTATCCAGAACTGTAGCGTTGCGGAATCCTATAACTAATCGAACGGATTGTTTAGCGAAATCTGATTACCGCGCTATTTCTTTGTTGTGCCCGGTTAATCGTCTGGCAACGTGACCGAATTCGAGAAAGCGGCGATGGAATATTATTAAGGCTGAATACCTTTGGCTGCATTACATGATCATTTTACAACAAACAGGCTGAAATCTGACAAGTAAGTAGACACTAGCATTGTTTACCTTCCATAAAGGAATACTTACACAATCATGTAACGACGTGGGTCACTTAGGCATAGGAATAATATGAAGTACAAATTAAAGTACCTAGATACAATTTAAAGTACACCTATGAGGGATGGTTTTTGCGGGACACATGAACAATTTAATAATTACTATACTACACAGCGGATCTCCCTTAGATAGTTCAGTATTACATCATATTATTATGTTTACAGTATTGGACGTAATTAACGCACTGATGATAGCTGTACGTACATACTCATACTTATTTGTGTAAATCATCCGATATAGACACTGCTTAATCTTTGTGACTTATGACTTTGAGCAAAGGTACCAACCGTTCATAAAATAAAAACCCAATACATAAACTCTTAATCTGAAGCCAAATACAATAAGTGCCTATAAATATTGATTGTGTTGTTAAACACCTCAGATGTTCCAACAATTTGTTAGTACTCATTGGTTTATCTCATATTATTTTCTGGCCAGTCAACAGGAACTTCTTATCACTAGGAAACTCCTATCAACGAATCTTAGCTGTCATTTCAAATGACGTTCATATACTTCCACGTGACAACTCTTGTCAATTGAGTTGGCAGCGAATGTCGTCATATGTTTACCGCGGATACAATAGGTATCAATGGGCGATAGGACGGATCTCGGCAGCTGCCATTGATGCCGACGCAGCTGTGACCCGCGATAACCCGCGAGGCGCCGGCGTGCCCGCGGTATGTTCTATTAGTTACATTTAGTCTGATGATAGAGCGCTAATAATGCTACTGGGAGACGGGGATCGTTTTCCAATATAATGTAAGTTTGGTTGGGGTTATTCGAATCAAAGGTAGAATAGGAATACGTCTAACGTTACAACCAAGATTTAAATCAATGAAAAACATTTTTCGTCGCAATTACAAATTGTACACGTTTGCCGAATAGTAGCTAATATACCGAAGTTCCATGTAGGTATTTATTTTGGTTATTAAGTTTAATATTCCCACATAAATAAAGGCGTTTCGTTTTGAATCCCAACTAATATTATAAATGCGAAAGCAACTCTGTCTGTCTGTCTGTCTGTCTGTTACGCTTTCCCGCTTAAACCTCGCAACCGATTTTGATGAAATTTGGTACAGACAATCTTTAGACCCTGAGACAGAACATAGGCTACTTTTTATTTCGAAAAAAAGAAATCCACGCGGACGGAGTCGCGGGCGGCCGCTAGTAGTTAATAATTTAACCAGGCCAGAAAAAAAATCTCTGGCAATTTGCTACTATATGTCTAAGTAGTTTAACAATAAAGAACACATTCCATTCCAAACCACGTAAATATCTAAGACGTTACCGGGTCTCAGGTCGTCCGATCTTTGTACATGGGCACGCACGACCATAACTTGCGCACACGCAGTGTGCTACGTGGTCGCACGCAACTCGGCTTGAGAGTAAGTGATCACGACCCAACCGCGACCCGTGCCCTTTGTGTAGTCACAAGTTAATTTCTTCTAACCTGCACGACGGGTTTTGTTATATAAAAACAACTGACTATCAGTCTTAACCGTGAATAGCAACTTCGTCTAATTTTTGTGGTGCCAATGTACCTCTCAATATTTTTTTACAAATTAATACTAAGGTGGCGTTCGGGACCACCGGTCCCGGTCCCAAATGCCGCCTCAAAATACATATTTACTACTAGCGGCCCGTCACGCGGTTTCACCCGCGTCCCTGGGGAACTACTTCCCGTACCGGGATAAAATATAGCCTATGTTACTCTGGGTGAATGTAGCTTTCCAACAGTGAAAGAATTTTTCAAATCTGCCAAGTAGTTTCGGAGCCTATTCAATTCATACAAACAAACAAACAAACAAAAAATCAAACCTTTCCTCTTTATAATATTAGTATAGAAAACTCAGAAGCTCGATTTGCATGGTGATCTTTTCTCTCGTTTTTAGTAATATGATGAAAATGTTTATTTGGCATTGATAATGACATTACAAAAACATAAATAAAATCTTCAGTATACCATTTCACGAACCATATTTTTGAAAATAAAAATTTAAAAAATTAATACGTCATATGGGGTGTTTTACAAAAGGTCATAACTAATGATTGACGACAATGTAATTGGTGGGTAACCTTATGGTCTTGTAACAAAACCAACTTAAAGTTCAATCCTTTCGAACGAATTCAATACCTTCATAAATGTCAGTAAGCACTAAATCTATAACCAAATGTATATGTATATCCGTAAGTAATCATTACGCTTGCACATAAACATACATCGAGACTTAGCAAACTTAAGGTTTTGGATTCAGACTTTTAGAAATGTGATTGAAGCACTGGAAAATCGCGGAGCCTGAAAACATTCTAATATTTAATCAGAGATGCTTAACGTTTCGGAGGTGATAATATTTTCTTAGGTTTACGCGGGAATAACTCAGTACATAAAACCATTTTAAACATATAAAATAAAGATTTGATGGTACCTTCATTTATTCGTTTATAATACATAGTTTTATTCAATTGCACAAAGTCAAAGTCAAAGAGGTTTATTTTGCAATTTGATTAACATAGAAATTCTTTTGCACATGAAAAAAAAGACATGACTTTACCCTACTAGCACATCGACAAAGTTGGTCAAATATGCCCAATAAATTGTACGAAACGGTAGTTCATACCATGCTCGGCCCATTCATCTCTCGTCCGCTCAACAGCTGTGCGACGCGATTAGTTTTAATTGTCGCTATCACGCGTTCTGATTATTGCGCTTACGCAACCGCTCGTAAACCGTTGCTGAGACGAATAAGACTCTAATGATGTTTATTTTTTAATTATATAATTACAATTTTGGTCTTGGAGGTTTCATTATAATTAGGGTTATTGGTACCACCTGGATACGTGTTTATTATATTCGTATATTCACTTGCTAGTTGTTGCAATAGCGGAAAATACTCGTATTTGTGATTTTGTCGCATAATTACCGATTGCAGACTTTACATAAGTAAATTCAGCATTAATTGTCTGATACTTATTTAAGTTAATTCTGTATTAAAAACCAATATCGC
Organism: Nomophila noctuella; assembly: GCA_958496325.1. Lineage (NCBI taxonomy): Eukaryota > Metazoa > Arthropoda > Insecta > Lepidoptera > Crambidae > Nomophila > Nomophila noctuella. The sequence continues at coordinate 9,720,207 of OY292494.1, read as the reverse complement.
TGATAATCAACTTCTATAAACAAGGATATTCACGTATGTAAAGCAAGTCCTATATGCCTACCTACATAATACCTATGTATGAAGACATTTAATTATGAATTCAATCGTATAACACCTATCTTAACTTAATTCCACCACACTTGTTGAACTCTAGCAATGTAACAATGTAATGCAAGCAAGGTATCGCATGTCTCGGGTCGCGGCGCCTCGCTGCACTCAACTTGCACTGAGCAACACGACACTCGTTCATATGTGTTACAGAGCCGTATCAAATGAAAGGCGACCGCCTTACGAGTCCAGTCAATTTGACAAAATATAGCCAGAATTTTAAAAGTGAGTATTTATTTTTAAATTGTATGGGTGATAGAAATTAGAATTAAATTCGGAGCAAGAATTAATAATATACGCAAGAAGTGGTTGACACAGACTGACATTTATTCATCTCCACAGATAACATATTACATGAAGTACAAGTAAATACCGAGTGGCGCTAGTATCTATGCTAATTATTTCAATGCATTACAACACCAATTACAACACCACCACTCATTGAAATAAACAAATAATCTAAATATACAAACCTAAGTCTGACAAAAATTTATAATGTTTAACACTAGGCAAACTTTTTGTAAGGATGTCAGCTGGCATACAAGTAGTAGGCAAATATACAATTTTTACTAAATTATTTGCAACAGCTTCTCTTATGAAATGGAAACGAACATCAATATGTTTGCTCCTTTTATAAAACATACAATTTTCAGTTAGCTTTTTTGCACTCTGATTGTCGTTATACAAAACAATAGGACCTACTTCTTTTCCAGTTAGAAATAACATTACATTTTTAAGAAATATTGCTTCTTTACTAGCTTCACAGACTCCCATATACTCAGCTTCAGTGCTGGATAGTGCTACTGTTTGTTGCTTTCTACACTCATGCGATATTACAGCTCCTGAAAGCTTGAAGCAAAAGCCAGTATAAGACCGTCTGTCTACTGTATTAGAAGCCCAATCAGCATCCACATAGCCAACAATATCCAAATCATCCTTAGTATAAGTTAAACAATAAGACTTTGTAGTTTTTAAATATTTTAACACTCTCTTGGCATGCTGCCAATGAACTTTATTAAAACAATTATTAAATTGGCTCAAGAAACTAATACTGAATGAAATATCAGGTCTGGTAAGTAAAGACAAGTACATGAGGCTACCAATTAATTGCTGGTATGGATATTTCTCATTACAGCTTTCACTTTTATCCAATTTCAAATTAATTTCCATAGGAGTAGTAACTGTTTCATTACAATTTTCTAGACCAAATTTAATTAACAAACTATTAATAAATTCTTCTTGATCTAACTTCAATTTGTTATTACAAAACTCCACTCTCATTCCTAAGCATTTTCTTACTTGACCTAAATCTTTTAGTTTAAATCTAGCACATAGCTCACATTTTAAATTTCCCACTTCTATATCACAAGTTGAAAAAACAAAAAAATCGTCTACAAACAATGCTACATAAGTTTTCTTAGTTTCACTTACAAACAGGCAAGGTTCATGTTGTGATTTTTTATAATTTAATTGCTGTAAACATTCATCCACCTTCATGTACCAGGCTCGAGCTGATTGTTTTAGCCCATATATAGCCCTTTTCAGCTTTAAAACTTTACCCTTAAGAGACAGGTTTGGAGGCGCCTGCATGTATACAGTTTCTTCTAAATTACCATTTAGAAATGCAGTTGTGACATCATAATGGGTAACTTTCATATCTAATTTTACACATAAGGCAAATAATAACTTTAAAACAGAGTACCTCAGCACCGGAGAGAAGGTTTCTTTAAAGTCTATACCTTCTTTCTGTGTGAATCCCTTCGCTACCAACCGCGCTCGGTATCGCACTTTATTGTCACTGTCAAGTTTTTTCTTGTATACCCATTTACACTTCACTATGGTACAATTATCTGGTTTTTCCACTATTTCCCACGCATCACACTCACTGAATGACCGCATCTCGTCCTCCATAGCACTACACCACTCTTTTTGATCTGGACCACTCATAACATCTGCATATGTCAGATTTTCTTCACCTACACCTCCTACACACATAAAACCAAATCTATCTGGAGCTCTTCTCTGTCTTTTTTCAGAAGTTATGTTCCGTACATTTAGGTGGTCTGTATCGCTTAGTGTGTTGAAGAATTCATCAGCACTCGAAGAACTTCCGGTGTCATCTGGCACATAGGTCACGTCCAAAGAGGTATCACCTTCAAGTGATGTGCATGTCAGGTCTGATGATTCCATGGTGGGTTCTGTTTCTTCAAAATTATCACTTTTTTCCTCTACTACAGCTTGAGTCATGTCGGTAGTACTCTGAGCATGTTCCATGATGATAACATCTCGACTGGTGATAATTTTATTACTCTTGGGATTGAAGAGCCTGTAGCCTTTTACATTATTGTCATATCCCACTAGAATAAGTTTTTCAGCTTTCTTATCCCACTTTGCAGTTTTCATTTTGGGAACATGGGTCATTGCAGTGCTGCCAAAAACTCGAACATGGCTGACATCTGGCTTTCTGCCTGTCCAGAGTTCATAAGGTGTTTTTGTCAATAACCTGGGCAATACAATAGTAATTACAACAAGAATGCTTCGGTGCAGGAGTGCTGCTTAAGAGTTTATAAATGAATACGTATATTAAATAGGTATCAATAATTTAAAGTCTTTTTTGATTGTATTTGTTTTGGATTTCATAATCAACATAAATAATTTATTTAACCCCTCAAACGATAGAAAATAACTTAAGTAAAAGTTACATACCAAAATGACACATCAATACAATGTCTAAAATATTTTCCCTTTGAGTCGGCAATCATTTGCATACAGTACGCAAGCATTACTCACATAAAGCATTCTCAAATTGAATATCTGCGTAAGATTTCACGGAATTCCTCGTCGTTTCGTGTCCATGTCATTTCCAACAAGCACATAAAGGTAATTTCTAAATGCCGCGCGCCAACGAGGTCAAGTTGGATGCGGTTTGGCGCCAAAACAACCCAGCTGCGCAAGCGCAACTATTTGCGGAAATACACAGCGCAAACACGCAGCTGTAGTGATGGGGGATATGATTATGACAATTTAAATATTTCTTAATTTGACGTTATCTATCAGTCTTAATTTTAAGAGAAAAGGAAACAGTTTTTTTTGGGCCCACCGACAATCGGTAACGTTTAAGAGAAAGAGAACTACGATAAAAAAATATGTGTTTTTTTATGAATTTTGCAATTGAAGTGATTTTCAAACGAAACCGGAGTCATAAAACCAAAATAAAAAGCCTTATTTTGATTATATCCGTGAACTATCTGTCCCAAGAATAGTCAACAATGGCTGACATACAGATAGCTGAAGGAAAAAAAGGTTTTTATCAATAGAATTAAAATAAAACTCTTGAAATCGAACATAAAGGAGACGCAATTTACTTTTGGAATAATTTTTATGCCTACTTTTATCTAAGGCGGTGATTGGTAGTGATTTTTAATCATTTAATTAATGAAATAAAATAATTCGAATAAACAATTCAAAAAAATCCGTATAACGGAACTAATTTGCTAGTCTATTGCCGGATATTGATTTTGATATAAACTGAATACAAATGTCAGAAACCTCCCGTCTGTCAACTGTCATTAATGGTTATACTATAATAATATAAAAAAAACTGAAGTTTGTTGGTTTGGACACGCTACTATCAGGAACTACTGATCCGAATTGAAAAAAATATTTTTGCGTTGGATAATCCATTAGTCGAGGCAGTCTTCAACTTAAAAATGTTTAGCTTTAGTTTAACACTATGTATGCGAAAACCTAATTCCACGCGGACGAAGTCGCAGGCGGCCACTAGTAATAATAAATTGTTTATACTTCAGATACATAGGTAAACATAATGGAAAATCGCCCTTATGTATAAGTCTTTACGGTTCAGGCGTTGAACGTCAAGAAAGCAAAATGCCTGATTAGTTTGAAGTTAATATATATTTTCACATCTTGTTTCTAGCGATTCCGGTTAAAACATGGAAAAGTAATGTTACCACTATAATCTGGAGATTCTAAGGAATAAATTGATACCTATGTCGTAAATAAACGCTAAAATTTTAGGTGGGCCTAACTCTCCATACAAAAACGATTGACTCCTTTGAATTTTCTTTTACTATTTGGTTTGATAAATGGGTATTACCTGAAAATAGCTTAGGTAAAAAGCTAAGCAATAAGGGTAGGACGTATTGAAATAAAAAAAAATATGTACAAATAAAAACGTGAATTGACACAAAGACTGACACAATCTACCTTCGACCTGATGGTTAATGATAGCTCTTTCTAGATCATAGCTAAAGCTACTAAGAGTTACTATGCCAAAGAAGATAAATATTTGTCTTATACCTATTAAGGTCTACCTTGGTCTACCAGCAATAATGAGTTTAGCCTTATAAGTTCTACAGCTGGTAAAAAAAATCTTATCTTGTACCTGTTTTAATACAACCCAAAAAAATCAAAATAAAATTAATAAACTAAAAATAGCAACTTCAACACCGATTCACCGAGTAATTAGCGCATGCACTGCTCTGCTGATTCGACACGCACACACTTGCCCATCACTAACCGCGGCGTAGCTCGGTAGCGTGTCCCCGTGGCCTCAATTGCGACTCGAACTCAGCTCAATCGAATGATTAATTGCATTGTCGACACTTATTGTATACAAATTAACAGTTAAAGACGCCGTCTGGCCTCTGGACCGTTCATTTCTGTCTTTTTAAATAGTTGTGGTCGCTTTTTAATTTGCTTTCAGGGTGGTCTGGCTAGGTCTTGTAGAAACTGTATAATAGTACTTAGTCTGGGGCGAAAGTTTACTGAAATATAGCTGCTTCGTCAAAGTGGATATAATGAAAGTTGCATTCAAATCAAAGAGTTTATTAAAGTAAAAACAGTATTTTCAAAGATTTTTTGCTTAACAGTAAAATAAGCATAAGAAAAATCTTATTCATTGCTGACCAATCTGTGAATTGGATAGCAATAATTCAAAGCGTCTTTTCAGTTACTAATAAGTATGTAACACGGTCGTTTGTTATATCGAAGTAAATATTATAATTAATAATACGATAAAGGTTTATCTCATTGACGATTGATAAATGTTTACTGTATCTCTTGACGCGTTGATGTCTTTTTCCAGTCCTTTTACTTTCTATATTATTATATTTTCTTACAATTAAAACAATAATGCATAATATGTACTTTTATAAAGCTTATCGGTTTACTTTACAAATTAATCTGTGGTTGAAAGCTAAGAGTTTTGACGTGTTGACAAACTTAACACTAACTTGACTGGCTTGCATGAGTTATTAGTGGAATATTAACAAACATACGGGCATATTAAGATTGCGGAAATATGAACTCTGTATGAACAAAGGCTATTATTACATTCAAAATGTGCATTCAAAACAATGGTAGATTTATTAGAATAATTCCTTAGATTGGCCGCAATGTTCCCTTTCGTACTCCACGGAAATTGGACAAGAGCAGGAATCAAGATCTAATTTAAAGTCATGTACCATTTAACCACATTGAATTCAAATCAAACTGCTTACCATATTATTGTTACTTGAAAGCGATTTCGAACCTAAGATAAATCGTTTTAACCTCTGACAATAATTTTATATTCTACTCATGCCTTTGAGGCAAATATAATTGGATTTCCACTTGTACGGGCATCAATGCTCGCCTGATCCGTAGCCATTATTACGAATGGTCCTCGCAAATGGTTAGCGCTAACAAACATTACAATCGACAAATTATCAATTAAATTTATTTACATTCATATTTCGTAGCCAACTGAACGATATTGGTTTTAATTCTAATTCTGCTAAGAACAATGTTTTGTGTGATAAATGGTGCATTTATACTAGAGTCATTCAGTATGTCTATCTATACGTTTACTAGCATTAATATTGCAATGAATAATAAGTAGTGTTTTCAGCTGGACAAATGTTTTTTTCCTCGGAAGTAGTGGGTTCAAATCCCGTGGGGAACACTTTCACTTTGTGTTGGTTTTCCCAGTTTGGATTGGACTTTGCAGGATTGAATCACCCAATTGTCTGATAAGAATGATGATTCCATGCTTCGGAAGGCTCGTCAATCCGTTGGTCCCGACTATAATCAAATTGGTCTGGTTTCCCTTGTAAAGGTAGCGGAGGTCATACGACAGTCGCTCCACGGCTAATAACAAGCCTGGTCAATTCTGGATCATAGTTGTGGCGTACCTTGGGCTCTGAGACAACTGCCGAGGATGCAACAGGGAGAGGTGAGGATGATGATGATGACATGTAGTGGTATATCAACTCCAATTTTCGTACGCAACAGTAACGCGGCGTGAAGTTTTTAGTGTCTCCTGAAAAATCTACTCAAATGGGTTTGACTGGTTTGCGAATCAAGGTATTGGATATGTAGTCTTAGCTCGTCAGCCCATTATATTTATGTATCAGTCCTTCGATAAACCAATTGTAAATTCCAGAGTTAATTTATGCAAATGGCATGCATATATGAGGCGGATAAAGAGTTATTATGCTTAATGAGATTATTAATAGCAACAACAAACAGAGGCGGCGATGATCAAAACAAATTGTTTGCGTCTCGTCATTTGCACGTGTGCGAGTTACTGTGAATGCTTTAGTGTTCCAAGTACATAGATTGACAAGTAATGAAGGCAAGTAAAAATCTTCTGTAATAAATAAATAACAAACACCACTGTTATTTTAAAAGTTTTCCGATCCAGTACATAACCTCTAAAATTTACCTATAACCCGCTAATTAAATATTGTAGAACCTTTAGTCGTTTTTAACAACCGATATATTTAGTAGCCTATAAGGAATATATTACATGCCACTACATAACTGAATGTAATGTATTTGATACTGACTACATTTTAATGACAGTTGGCACAGAGAAATAATAATATAATGAGTGTCAAATTCTAACCGAAAAACATTTCCTAGATTTCACTCAACTCTGAGCTCGATCTTGATATGTCATTCTCATATAAAACAGCACAAGTCAGCGACAATCTTAACAAAATAATTTGTCGGCCTACAAAAATAAATTCACATTTTCAACACAGATTTCTTAAGTCTCCACACTACCTCTAGTTATTTACTTAACAATTAAGTATGGAAATGAGGAATTAATGCATAACTGATTGAACTACTTCTCAGAATAACTAGATATTATTACATTGATTTATCGTTTTATTATACCGTCATTTGTAACGTGTTATTTTCGTCATTCGTTCACTAAGTCACTGAGAATGATAATAGCTATATGCATACTGATTATTTGAATGTGGCATGTTAACCCATAATAACTGAAAAAGATACATATTTCCTTCCCTAATCATTAAAGTTGACAGGAAATGCTTCGTAACCGGTTTTAGAACTATTCCGACTAAGGCATATTTGCCTAGCCAAAGGCTGTCTTGCAATCATTAAGTCTATGAAAATCGCATGAATGGAGCAACATTTAGTTTTTCTACAATAAAAACCCAACGCTAAGTTAGTTACCTAGTGAGTTTATGAAACCAACGCTTAACAATAAACCTATTTCAAAAATTAGTAGACAAAAACAAACACTTCATTTTAATTACTAAGCTACGTTTCATTTTAAATAATCTCGATTTTCCGTAAATCAAGTAAACTAGCATTATGTGAAAGAATAGCAAGCAAACCGGCCAAAGTCTCGCATTCCAAGTCCGCATAATGTGGAGAAATAGAGACATTGGTAAACAACAGCTGTCCGTAATATATTCGTACATAAATGTATAATGTGTCAACAGAACGGCCTTGTCAAGTAACTGTTTCGGAGTCGGAATAACCCGGCGCCATTACTTATGCAAATCGATTTATAGAATATAACGAATTGACGCCACTGGCCGCTGGGCGCCTATTTTGTAACATTATTATGGCTTTACGGCGAATACTGTGGCTTTCCAGTATTTAATTTCGGGTTTTGACTTGCGAATTACAGCAAATAAAATATGAAAGTGGGTCCGATTTGAATTTATATGCAATTTAAACGAATACTACAATTTTCAGTCGATTTAATTTGCATTGTACTGGTTAAACTAACCGCATTATGTGATTGATCACATAGTTACCTTAACATCAGGTTTAGTACATGAACAGATTTCCTAATTATCTTTAAAATTACTACACTAAGTGATAAACATTTAGTACAGTGGAAGAAAGTATCTTTCCAGTAATTTGTGTCCTGGCAAAAGTCAAAGGGTAAGAATAAATACGAGTACCTAATAGGAATTAAATCCCTCATTTGATTTGAGTTGATGCATCAAGAGTCTTACTCTCTTAATGTGGAGATGTTATTAATGTCCACAATCGGTAACTATGCAGTTTGTTGGATAAAATCAGATCAGATGATTCCAGCCTTAAAATTTATACGATTAGGTACATTAATATTCAAATATGCATAAAACAAAATAGAAAACCAAATTATTATGTAAAGAATTTCTTTGCGTCACGAGCGACTTGAAACGACTCCGCACGTGTCGGTTGCTAGCCGATTTAATTTAATAGACTGGTATTTATAACGATTTAGTCCTCCAATAATTCAGCAACAATGTAAATTTTATATTCATAACTAGCGGCCGCCCGCGACTCCGTCCGCGTGGATTTCTTTTTTTCGAAATAAAAAGTAGCCTATGTTCTGTCTCAGGGTCTAAAGATTGTCTGTACCAAATTTCATCAAAATCGGTTGCGAGGTTTAAGCGGGAAAGCGTAACAGACAGACAGACAGACAGACAGACAGACAGACAGAGTTACTTTCGCATTTATAATATTAGTTGGGATTAGGCTGAGCTAAGTTGCTACTTCGCTAAGATGCTATTGTCAGTTGTTGCATGTAATCTGACTCTATGATTATTGGTATAAGGGTTATAATTGATTGAGGTTGCAGTCATAAATGAAGTTGACCGTTACGGCCTTGCACCTGGCGCCAAATCTCGGTCAACCGCTCTGACGTCACACCCGGAACTACATACCTATTGGCGAACATATGTTTTTTGTTAAATATTTAATTATACAGCGAATTAATATTAAGCATGGCAAGACAATGCAATCTGCGAAGCCGTTTACATAATTGCTTGGCTATATGAATTTTATTAACAGTTCCATCACATTAATTAAGCTGTGTGGCAACCGCTTCTTACTGCATTTTTGGGACGCGTGGAAGTCTGAATACTGTACTTTGTTTCATTTTATTTTAAACGCGATCACTAGTTTTCATTATTACCTATTGCACACAATATGAACTTCTTTATGAAAACTGGTCCAAAAAGGTCTGCTATAATCTAAAACAGTTTCTTTCCGAATACAGTATGTAATGTGGTACATGTACACACCACAGTTAAAACTTTAAGTCTCACAGAAGACCAAGTATAACACTTACAGATTTCAGGAAAGCAGAATTTGAAAGCCACACCTGCAAAATGTGTTAAGCCCTTTAATCTGAGAATACCAACAACACTTCCAAAAACGGATCCTGATAAAAATGAAACGCTATAAAAACATTTGAAATATTCCAAAAACATAAACCATAAAAAATACTTATCTTAAATAGTTGGGTAGTGGTGAAACATTTGTATATTCGTTAATCTTTTATTTAAGTGGTCCCGTCGTTTGAAAGTGTCAACAATTTGTTTGACATGTGTCGAGAGTATGGGTCGTAAACTACCATATTTACGAGGAAGCCTATTGAATTTTAAACGGCGTGCAGTTGAAAGGACTAAGGAAACAATTTGGAGAATTAAACAAATTAACTAAGTGCGGGTCTTTTTTTCACTTCCACGTTATTAAATAAATTCAAAACACTTATTTATTAACTTAATCTTCTAGAAGTCTACAGAGAGGAAGCACTAGTAGTATAAAATTGGGAAGTCTGGCGCACGATTCCCTGGGAATGGATCTGGAGTTTCGGAGTACTGCAGTCCCCAGATACATGAGTACCCAAGTACTCGAGTTTCAGAAAGAGCGGAACGCAGGAACTTCAGCGCCTCTTAGGAGGCGCTGTGGTGGGGGCGTTCCGCTTCCCTGAAACTCGAGTGTTTGGGTACTCATGTATCTGAGGACTGCAGTACTCCGAAACTCCAGATCCATTCCCAGGGCGAACCGCGCGCCAGACTTCCCAATTTTATACTTTTACTATACTCCATTAAGATAATATTTTTCTATAGAAATATTTATTATTATTATATTCCAATTCCTGAAGAAACTAAGTAAGTACTAGGATGGGGAAAAAACTATTTGCTGAATTGCTACCAATAACTTACTTGAGTAATCATTGCAATACTTCACTATCAAGCATTATTGCCTAAGCATCGTCACAAACTTGTGATATTACGTAGGTATACTACTAGGTTCGTGCGGTAATTTTAAATTGGTTTGACAGGTGTGTTAAAGAAAACTCTGTTAAAGCATAAAATAATTTATTTCACAAAGTCGAAATAGGTTACATTATACATATACATATCTTGCTTCTTTATATATTTAACATAGAATTAAATCATTTTACTACAAGTCTACTGATACATCGCTTCTTGTATATCTTTTAATACTTTTCTTATGTCACAATATACATTATCGAATATACTTTGAGCTACATATTGGGCGCTGATCTCAGGTTCACAATGACTGCTGTGGTTATTATCTTTTGTTTGTACGTCATACACTTCGATTCTAATAATTTTAGAAGCTTTTTTGAATGGTTTTTTCATGCTTGTGTAAAAAGGATCTTTGTTCTGTTTCCTCGTATGTCTAATAGGACCAGGAATATCCCTGCTTTGATTATCAATCTCAGGACTGCGATTCATGTCAAACAGTTTATTGGGTAAAAATGGAAAAAGATCTTCAGAATCCTGAAACAAAACATATGTAATTAAGACCATTTCAAAGGGTATGTAAATGAATCTTAAGGTATTAGAATGAGATTATTATTATTATGTATAATACTTACCGACATTGTCTGAACTTTCCAAAGTACACGGCTACTAGCTACTAAACTGAAAATAAGAGTGAATATTTTCTTGTTATTTTATTAGATTTTAAATTACATACGTATTCTAGATGGTTCCTATACTTACTAATTATAACATTTATTTTAAAATTAGTAGAGTTTTGAATTGATTTTTCGTTTACGGTGTTCCTTGTTACCTTTTTATTATTTCGATATCATTTACCTATACTCTATATTTAACGTATAGGTACAGTTATTGTGTACCACACAAGATGTAATAAGATGCTTTGGTTTTGCGCCTGTTCGCGCCGCGTGATCGATGACAGTGATTGGGATACTTATTTGGCTTTTTTGCTAAGTTTGCTATTCTATCGCTGTATAAACACATGTAAAGTTACCTAAGTCTATAAATATATCCCGAATATCGTTGGGACGCGATCATTTCAGTCGGTGTGCCTGGAAGTGTATTCATCAATAAATTTCTTTTATTTACAAGTGTTGAGTAAAAATAACTTCAGTCTGCAAAGATGTAAGTATCCTACGGATTCATTATACTATATCTAACACTAACTGCCATACTCAGAGACGTCAATTAACGCTAAGTTATCATTAACTCAAATTGTTCATTCAATAATCGTCCTTATTACTTTAGATTTTAGTATCACAAGTTTTTACTAATGATCCATTTAAGTTAAATGACGTCTTTGAGTGTGGCTGGAGAGTCTATTGTTTATGATAACGATGAAAAAAATATTTGGTATTCTGAGTACTCGATTGCACAAAATATAACCGTTTTATTAAGTATTTCTAAGCAACAAACGCATTGCTTATTTCAGGTCTAACAACATTTTCTCAGACGAGGCGTATGATTCAAGTTCATCGAGTTCGTCCGGGTTGTCATCTTCTTCATCATCTAGTGTCCGATCGAACAAGGCCGTGTCACCTGTTGCCGTGCCACGCGCGCTCGTCAATATGCCAGAACCCGGCCCTTCCACTGCGCCTGTATATGAGACCAAGGCAAAGGCGGGGAAGAGGAGACACGATGATCATGATGACAAGCGAAAATCTAAAAGGTAATGTAGTAATTATTCTACATCGATATTTGAGCATCAGATACGCGTTTATTTCCCGTTTTTTCGATAAACATTATTATTATTATTATATTTAACTAATGAATACAGACTATATGTGTGGTAGTTTTAATATTATTATTATTCTTTTCTTTTCAGGTCTAAAGACGAGGTCAAACAGTTATCTAAGAAAAATTCTCCATTATTACCTGAAGCTGTAGTTCCATCAACACGTGGAGTTGATTTAAAAGCTGATAAAAAGAAATGGTAAGTTACTGTATCATTGGAGGGAAATTTAATTTATGTGTAGATGTTAAATTTGTTCATTAATTGTTCTTGATACATTATTCTATGTGCACTTAATATTTTCAGCTCAAAACCTTCAGTAAAAAAGGAGGATAAAAAGGGAAAAACTGTCAAACTAACAACGGCGAATGACATCATGGGTGATGAAAGCGATAACCCTGCGGAAGACATCTACGGTACTGATGACCTTAATTCTTACATTTACCGTCGCGTCGCCAACGGGTATACTAAGCAATACAAAAATGACCAAACGGGCACTCATTATATAGATCTCAAAATATATGAGTGTAAGGAATTGGAAAACGTTAAACCGAAACAAAGGTGGCGGAAATCAATATTGACGCTTAAGACAAAGAGTAATAACGACACTGAAGCTTGGCGTCACCTTGTTAACTTTCTCAAAGATGTTAAATTGCAGTTCAAGGATGTGCCGGTTTCTTTTGTGAACACATCAAATCATCCATGATTTCGGTCTTTCGTTGTTTGGTCATTTTTATTCGTTTTAATATCCATCTAGTTTAATGCCTGTCTTATTATTATGATATACATTATGTGTCACTATTATACTCGTATCAGGCTGGTACTCGTACAATCAAAAACAGAAATAGGTTAACACTTTAGTACCCAGTCACACTATTAGTTATTCTTATTAGAACGCTACATTTTTACCGTGTTTATTTATTATTTTTTAGTAAAAAATAAATAAACATGGTAAAAGAGTATAAGTTTATTCAAGTTTGTAAATTGTAACTGTTCGTTTAATAATACCTAATTAAGCTCTTAGTATTTTTGTACTCTTGTCTTACTATAATATTCAACTATAATCTAATTGTGGTTATGTTATCATTAAATATATTCTCAAAGATATTTATTTTTTATCTTTCAGAGAGGGTCCCAAGTAATAGCGTAACGTGTGAGAAATGTAATATCAAGCTTGACAAAATTAGTTACAAGTATCACTTAAGAACTAATTTACATAAAAGAAATTGTATTTTGAAAACAGAGTTAGAAAATGTAGATATAATTGCCACTGCCTTTAAGAATAGAATAATTACGTACAAAGTTAATCCACTTCAAAATCGAATATACTTGACTCCGGAAGAATTTATGTGCGATATAGAAAAAGTTGTAAAAACATTAATAACTATGTCATTAGAAAAACATAAATCTCTAAAAATTAATTTTGAAATGTTTGCCAATTTTGTTCTACCCAAATCAGACTGGAATCAGATAAAATCATTCAATTCTAAATACGAAGCAGTATTCTGTAATACAGACCTTAATGAGATGTATTCAAACATTAGTAATACTTTGAAAGATAAATTATCAGAATTTGAACAATCCGAATCAGGATGGTCATTTACATCTGTGAGTCATCTTGAAGTTAATATAAACAAATATTGTCCTTTAAGAGGTGGCAGTTATTTAGACTTGCCTAAAGCTATCAAAAATACAAAGAGTTGTCTTAATATAAGAAATAATGACAACTTTTGTTTTGCGTGGAGCATCGTTGCCGCATTATTTCCTTGCAAAAAAAGTGTGAATAGAACAAGTTCTTATCCTTATTATTCATCGGTATTAAATATAAAGGGTATGAGCTTCCCTCCGACTCCTAGTGATATAAAATTATTTGAGAAAAATAACCCATCTCTTAGTGTAAGTGTTTACGGTATTGATAAGGAAAATAACATAACTGGACCTTTATATGTCACAAAGCAAAAAAAAGACAACCACATCAATTTACTCTACATAGAAAAAAGTAACTGTGGACACTACTGTTTAATAAAAGATCTGAAACGGCTTGTGCGTAGACAACTGACTCATCATCATGGAAAAACTTATTTCTGTGAAAGCTGTTTACAGTTTTTTACGTCTCAGGCTCAACTTGATTTACATAATTGTTCTAATACTGTGACTGTATTACCTGAATCAAATAGTAAACTATATTTTAAGAACTTTGATAAACAACAAAAACATAAGTTTGTTATATATGCCGATTTTGAAAGCTTACTAAGCAATTATTCAGAAAGCAGTACCGATAATACTAAAGCGTACAAAATGCATAGACCTTCTTGTTTTGCTTATTACGTCTGTTGTGCACATGACCCTAGTTTAAACAAATTTGTTTCATATAGAGGTTCGGATTGTGTTGAAGTATTTATAAAACGATTAATTGACGATTCATTGTTCATAGACGAGATACTTCGTAGTCATAAAGTCATGAGACCACTCACTAAGCAACAAGAGAACGAACACTACAATGCATCACATTGTTACATTTGTAGGGAACCGTTTACAGGCGCTGATAAAGTACATGATCACGATCATATAACATCAGAATACAGGGGAGCTGCTCATTCTAAATGCAATATATTATTTCGAACTAAGCCGTTCATCCCTGTAATATTTCATAATCTTACAAACTATGATTCACACTTATTTATTGAAGAATTAGTTAAATATTCAGGCGAAATTAAAATAATTCCCAAAACAAAAGAAAAATACTTAACAATCACAAAATACTTTGAATTAGGCAATTCAGCCAGGTCCCTACAAATTAAATTTATAGATTCATTTCAGTTCCTTAGTTCAAGTTTGGATATGTTGAGTAAGAGCCTTGCAGATGAAGACTTTTGTCATTTATTCAGTGAATTCAAAGATAATAAACAATTCCAGTTGATTAAACAAAAGGGTTTGTATCCTTACGATTACGTAGATTCATGGTCTAAGTTTAGTCTGGGACAAATTCCTTCAAAGAAACATTTTTACAATAGTTTGACAGGCGAACACATTAGCGACGAAGAGTATTTGAGAGCTAAAAAAATTTGGGATGTGTTTCATATTCGTTCTCTTGGAGAGTATACAGATTTATACCTAAAGAGTGATGTTCTGTTATTGTGTGATATATTCGAAAAATTTAGGGACAGTAGTTTACATTATTATAAACTAGATCCAGTATTTTATGTAACATCACCTGGTTTGAGTTGGGATGCGATGCTCTTGCATACTGGCGTAAAGTTAGATCTAATCAGTGACATCAATATTTATGAAATGTTAGAAAAAGGTATTCGTGGAGGTTTGGCTCAATGTTCTTTGCGACATGCTAAAGCTAACAACAAGTACCTTTCTGACTATGATTCTTCGAAATCGTCTTCTTTTCTTATATATCTAGATTGCAACAATTTATACGGTCATGCAATGATGCAAAAAATGCCAATTTCAGATTTTAGTTTTTTGTCTATCGAAGAAGTGAAGAAGTTTGATGTACTCAATGTTACTGATGACTCTGAATATGGATATATCTTAGAAGTCGACTTATTTTATCCTGAGATTTTGCATAAAAATCATAGTGATCTACCGTTTGCCCCAGAAAAATTTATTCCACCAGGCGGTAAAACAAAAAAATTGATTGCTAGTTTATATAATAAGTTTAATTATGTTATACATTATGTTTATTTAAAAGAATGTTTGAAAAATGGTTTAGTGTTGAGTAAAATACATCGCATACTTCGATTCCGACAAGAAAGTTATTTAAAAAACTATATTGAATTAAATACTCGCTTACGTCAAGCCGCTAAATCTATTTTTGAAAAAGACTTTTTCAAACTATTGAACAATGCTATATTTGGGAAAACTATTGAAAATAGGAGAAAACAAGTAGATGTGAAATTGATTTCTACTTGGAGAGATACTAACAACAAAACTAATAAAAAGAATGGAGCTGAAAAGTTAATCGCTAAACCCAATCTACACAGTATTTCTATATTTTCGGAAAACTTTGTTGCTGTTCAGCTAAAAAAAGAGAAGATCATATTAGACAGACCAATATATATTGGGTTTTCTGTTCTTGAATACGCTAAACAACATTTATATCGGTTTCATTACGATTTCATTAAAACTCAATATAACAGTAAAGCAAAATTATGCTACACAGATACGGATAGTCTTCTATATTTAATAAAAACGAAAGACTTTTATAAAGATATGCAATCGCACTTGTCAGAGTATGATACGAGTAATTTCGAGGAAAATAACATATATAATATCCCTAGACAAAATCGATACCTTAAATCTCAAATGGCGTAAGCGCCAAATTGGTCAAAATGACTTTTGAATGCAGTTTTATTCAGTTTTTTTTTCTCTATCGATCTGTATATTTGAAATCCTGAAATTCGCAAAAAAATGGTCATTACGACCCGATGTTTTTTATAGATTTGAACGCTTTTTATAAGGTAAAGAGGGCGTAAGCAGCTATAAATTTAATGCATGAACAACGTCAGGGCGTAACGAGATATTTTAATACATTAATATGGCGTATCACACATAGCCAACTTTATTTGGTGGTTACGCCCTTAGAAATTATTGTAAAGTGAAAAAAAAAGTAAAAACACACGGGGGTAAGGGACATCATTTTTCGGTTTCGGCGTTTACACCACACACAATTTTTATTATTGAAAGGCGTTTACACCCTATAAAAAACACGATTTTTTTGAGATTAAGGTCGTATCTCCCATAAATTCATAAAAAAAATACAAAATAAAGGGTATTTTCTACATCTTTTATTGAATTTGGTACATTAAACGAGTAAGAGGATTTTAGAAAACAAAATAAAATCTAAAAAAAGCCAAGGCCGAGAGAATAAGAAGGCCTAATTCGATTAAGTAGTGGTAGAAAAACGACCCTTATTCTTAGCAACAATGATTTCTACTTATATTAATATAATATTTACGTAATAATCAACTTTAAAATTCAATTAAAGTCCTAATGGAGTTAGAAAAGATTACAAAAATTGTATTAATTTAAGAATCAATGAATCAAGTAGCTACTTTCAAAAAGTAAGAGATTTTAGAAAGCCTTAATTTAAAATAATCAGTCAAAAAAATTAAATTGAAACTATCAAAAACAATCAAACATAAAAAAACAGTATTTTTCTGTGTCTGTAACTCCGTCCTCTATATCAGTGCCTGGTAATACATCTGGCACATCTTCTGCTGTTGGTAATCGCGGGTGATATTCTTCATGATATGTTTTTGGGATAATGCCGTCTGTGCACAATTTTAATAATAATTTAGGAAATCAGAGTGAGCTGATACGATGACATTATAAGGTCGTGGTGTCTTTCTTGCTGATTAAAAGTATGTCGGCCATTGCGATGGGAGGTAAGAGCCCATCGCAATGGTCGTGGCGTAGCTACTTGATTCATTGATTCTTAAATTAATAAAATTTTTGTAATCTTTTCTAACTCCATTAGGACTTTAATTGAATTTTAAGTTGATTATTACGTAAATATTATATTAATATAAGTAGATTTGCTAAGAATAAGGGTCGTTTTTCTACAACTACACTGCTTAATTGAATTAGGCCTTCTTATTATCTCGGCCTTGGCTTTTTTTAGATTTTATTTTGTTTCCTAAAATCCTCTTACCCGTTTAATGTACCTAATTCAATAAAAGAAGTAGAAAATACCCCTTATTTTGTATTTTTTTATGAATTTAATGGGAGATAAGACCTTAATCTCAAAAAAATCGTGTTTTTTATAGGGTGTAAACGCCTTTTTGTCATATTTTCAGAAGTCGTAACCGACTTCTATTTTTTAAAATATAAGATTTAGGTGCAAATAGTTCTAACTGAAGCCTTCATCTCAAAATTCTAAGAAATTTGATGTATAAAACATTTTTATAGTATTAAAATATATAAAGTTATGATTTAAACAAATATTTTTTTTTTGTTTTTTTGCTCTCCTGAAAAGTTGTGTTTTGGTGGTTACGCCATTTGAGATTTAAGGTATCGAAATGCTAAAATACCTGGGATATTCAAAGACGAAATGGGTGGTGAAGTAATAAAGGAGTTTGTAGGACTAAGAGCTAAACTATACTGTATACAAAGTGAAAGAAGGCAAATCAAAAAAGCTAAAGGTATTTCTAAATGTGTTACAAAGCGTATTACTCCAATTCAATATAGAGACACACTAAAAAATAACTTAAATATTAAATTTAAAATGAATGTAATAAGATCAATGAAACACGTTATATATTCCCAAGAAATAAAAAAACTTGTTCTTAATCGAAATGATGACAAAAGACAAATAATGGCGAATCAGAGTAACACGCTACCTTGGGGTCATTGTGATACACTTTGTTAATAGAGAATATTTTAATGTAGTTATTTTACACAGAATTGAGTCTTATTATAACAAGTGATCGAGTTATCGTTTATGCATTACTCATAAAGCAATCCCAGGACATCATACACAAAGCCAACTAGTCCCAAACTAAGCAGAGCTTGTACTATGGTGTAGATACATACTTAATATACATATAAACATCTAGACCGATACAAAACAAAAATGTTCATGCACACAAATGTAAATGTACCGTGCGGGATTCGAACCCGCAACCTTTGGTTTAGAGGCAGCGTTTACTACCACTACACCAAACAGGTCGTCAATGTTAAGTGTGATTCAGTTAAATGAGTGTAAAAGATATAACGCAATGGTTTAGAGCTAGTTTTGATAGTGATACTTGTACTGTATGATAAAAGTCTTGATGTAAAAGCAATGGATTTTTATTTTATATGCAAATAAAATATTTCTGAAATTATGATTTTTTCATTTTGTTGTTACACCTGATCCTTAAACTTTCCCTAGGTATAAATAGACTTGTCACCTTAAAAAATCATTACACACTAAAATGAAATGGATTAAGCAACCGCTAGCCTTAGAAATAACTAATATAAATATTGATTCAAAGTCCGAAGAACGTGTAAGACATAGTAATCTTTTACCGAATAGTATTCGTTGCATATTATGTGGACCGTCAGGATGTGGAAAAACCAATGTAATGCTTAGTCTATTATTACACCGCAACGGATTGAAATTTAAGAACATATACCTTTATTCCAAAACTTCATTCCAACCAAAATACCGTATTTTATCTCAAATATTAGACAGGATACCTGAAGTAAATTATTTTATTTTTAGTGATGATAAGGAAATCCTTCATCCCAATAAAGCTTTACAACATTCTATTATGATATTTGATGATGTTATTTGTGAAAATCAAAGTAATATACGCAACTACTTTTGTATGGGACGTCATAATCAAATTGATTGTTTTTATTTGACGCAGACTTACTCAAAAATTCCTAAACAGTTGATACGAGACAATGCGAATCTGTTGGTTGTATTTAAACAAGATGATACAAATTTAAAACACATATATGTCGAACATGTAAACAGTGATATGCCATGGTACCAGTTCAAAGACTTGTGTTCAACTATTTGGAAACAACCACATAATTTTTTAGTAATTAATAAAGATTGTACTATAAAAAATGGAAGATATAGAAAAGGGTTTGATATCTTCATTACTTTAGATTAAAGCACTTTAAATTACTTTTATTGCGTGGTTTGGGTCAGTATTATTCTACTTTTAATGAAAAACAGTAGTATACATTGTTTAAAGATGGAGCAGAATATTAAAAAAGAACTCATCAAATCAGTTGATACGATTAAACACAAAATACGTGATATGCGGAACTTCGAAGATGAAACGAACTTGGCTATGGAAAAGATTTTAAAGCCAGTCTCTAAGCCATTAACCACTTTCATTAAACAGAACAGTTATCCTCGGCATAATGAGGTATTTTCTATTAACAATGAAAAAGAAAGTTATGAGTCCGATACATCTACCAGTTATGAAGACACTGAATACTATGATAGTAATCTTCATAATATCAGTAAATTTGATTTTAAACAAGAAAATACGCACTTAACTGATTTTATTAATCAAGGTAAGCGTGGTTCGTTGCAAAAAGATGACTTAGTTAGTTTCTATGGAACGATGGGTGTAAATATACCATTCGGAATCAGGAATGAAAACAAAGAATTATACATGGGAAGTTCTTCAGTAAAAATGTCTAAAACTGATAACGCTTTAAATAATGATCCGATATATTATGTATCATTAGATGATAAAACGTTTGAACTCACTCCGGGCATCAGAGAGTTATTGTTAAAGAAAAAACCTGATTTAACGCTTGTTTCGGATAAAGATAAACTTGTATATAAAGATATGCTTTTTATTAGTAATGTTCATAAAAGAGATTTTGATCCAAATGGACAAATAAAAGGAGATAAGAGTCAGAAATATCGTGATATAATTAAACCTCTTCTATCAGAACCCAATCATTCAACGATAAATATAGGAAGTCCTTTAATAAATTTAAATACTGCAAAAAAAGGTGGCTGTTTACCGAAATTGAAAAAATACAAATCAAATACCGATTTAATTTACTGGGACGATCCTAATGAATTAGTAGAAAGATTGAAAATATTGATCGCTTCCAGAAACGCTGGTAATGGTAATCATGATAATGAAATCCTTGCTATTTTAGAAGAATTAAAAGAGGCGGGCATCATAAAGGCATAAAAGTAGATACTTATTTGTGTTATCATCAGTATCTTATCATTAATTGACAGCAAAGTAGACAGAAATATCTGAAAATGAGCAAAGTAGATATTGTTAATGAGATACATAAAAATGCTAGGTTAAACTTTCCAAGAAGACATGTCATCATGAAGGATATAGATGATTTGTGGCAAGCTGATTTAATGGATATGCAAAATATTCATAAACAGAATTCTAACTATAAATACATTCTCATTATAATTGACACTTTTTCAAAATTTGCTTGGGCATTTCCTTTGAAACGTAAGACAAAAGAAGAAGTGAGTAATGCTTTTGAAACATTGCTTGTAAATGGGCGTAGTCCTAAAAACTTACAAACAGACCTAGGAAAAGAATTTTATAACGAAAAATTTAAAACTGTAATGAAAAAGTTTTCTATCAATCATTATTCCACATTCTCAACAAAAAAAGCTTCTATTGTGGAAAGACTGATTAGAACTATCAAATCCAAATTATATAAGGCTTTCAGTTTGAAGGGTAATTACTTATGGATTGATAATACGCTTAATGAAATAATTTACGATTATAACAATACATTTCATAGAACTATAGGATGTAAACCTATAGAAATTAATAAATATAATAAAAAAACTATATTAGAAAGGTATGCTCGAATACAAAATATTGAGTGCACATCGAATAAAGAAAAAAATCTAAAAATTGGTGACTATGTTCGTGTAAGTAAATACAAAGGAGCCTTTGAAAAGGGCTACACACCGAATTGGTCGTCAGAAATCTTCAAAATAATTAATGTTCAAAAAACTACACCTGTAACTTATCTCATTGAAGATTCTAGACTTCAGCCAATTCTGGGAGCATTTTACGGTTATGAGCTACAAAAAACAATGCATCCTCATCTATATCTGGTCGAAAGGATTTTAAAGAAGAAAGATAATAAAATGTTAGTTAAATGGTTGGGATTGCCATCAAGTGAAAATAGTTGGATAAATAAATCTGACATCGTGTAAAAACTATATTAAAGAAAAAGTATTGTTCTGCTCTCAGTTTTGAAAAGAGCATGAAAGAATGCAGTCTTCTCAATTGGTTTATAAATAATTTACCATTTGAACTGCATTTACCTGGTTATAATTATTGTGGTCCAGGTACAAGATTACAAAAAAGACTTGCTCGAGGTGACAAAGGAATAAATCTTCTAGACGAATACTGTAAGGAACACGACATTGCTTACAACAGGTGTTTAGATTTAAAAAGTCGTCTCAAAGCTGATTTAAAGTTAATGAAGATGGCAAAAGTACGAGCAACAGCACCTGATTCGAGTTTGAGTGAAAAATTAGCTGCACATTTAGTGAATAAAGCTATGTTGGCAAAAGTGAGTTCTGGTGCAGGTTTAAAGAAGTCTAACACAAACAAAAAAACAAAACTTGTATTACCAAACAATTTTAAAAAGCATCTGAAGCACATAATATCTCATACTAAAAAACGCCTTTCAAATATCAAACCTACCTGCAGGAAAGCAGCTATTGATTTGGCAATTGCTGCTGCTCGAGAAATTGCACCAAATTCTGTTAAACTTCCCCGAGCTATACCTATTCCAAAAACTGGAGGATTTTACCTCTCATACCCATATTTGCTGGACTGTCTGCTGTTGGCAGTTTAGCTGGAGGAGCTGCCGGTATTGCCAAAGTGATTAAAGAAGTCAAGGATGCTAAAAAACGACTCTCTGAACTCAAAAGACATAACGAAAAAATGGAATCTGTATGTTTAGGAAACGGATTGCAATTGAAGCAACATAAAAATGGTTTAAAAATTTGTTTGTCAAAGAAAACTAAAAAAAACTAATTCATAGGCTACCCAAGCGAGCTCTTTCTAATATTGATATAATCAATCATGCTCAAAATATACCATATTTTCGTGGAGTGTTTATGAGAGATGAGTTACCGCTACGTCCTCAGTTGATAGAAAGTGGTGTTATTAATTTAGACAGTTCTCATAATGCTGGTTCTCACTGGGTAGCCTATGTGAAGATTAAAGACTACGTTGAATATTTTGACAGTTATGGTAACCTAAAACCACCTTCAGAATTTATCAAATATGTAGGATCTAACATAAATTACAACTATGATAATCATCAAAAAAACCACCCATACAATTGTGGTCACCTGTGCCTTAAATTTCTGAATAATTTTTGGAATAATATATTATCATGTGGTATACAACCAATCACAGGAATTTATAACTGGAACTGAGACACAGAAAAAATTAAGAAAGTTTACTTGAAAAATGATAATCTTAGTTCGAGATCGAATAAATAGAATGAGTCGATGTTTCAGGTTAACATTCTATCGTTGTCTTTAATAAGGTTTGAATGTGTATTTGTGCAAGGACACCATTACATCTATATAATTTACCCTACGTGTCCCCTGGTCACCAAAGGAGCGATTCAATCATTCATTCATTAGGAGAAAACATAGTTCAAAATGATTATTTTCGATAAAAATACAAATACAAAAGTATCAACAATCAAAACTTCTTCTACTTCTAAAGTGAACAGACGTATTAATAAAATAAAAAAAATAACAGTACCTAATAAAAAATTCTTACAGTCGTTAGGATTTAAAATATGAGTATTCTGCAGATATCTGATTTACCTCAATTTGATAATACTATCGAGGGCTATGAAATACACACATACAGTCCCTATAGTAATAGTTTTAAAGAAAACGACGAAATTCGGATACCTATACAACAACAAGACTTATATGTACTCCCTTCCGCTAGTTCTATTCACATCGAAGGATATATTACACCGATCGGGAAAGACCAAAAACCGATCAAAAAAGATTTGGATCTTACTAACAACCCTTATGTTCTTGTTTCAAGACATTAGATACGAACTGAATGGCATTGAAATAGATCGTACAAAAAATACTGGAATAACGACAACTATAAAATCATGTATATCTATGAATGAAGGTGATAGTCGAGTGGCTGCTCTATGGGGTTGGAAATTGGACGGTATAAGAAGCAATGGACATTTTAGTGTCGTAGTACCCTTAAATAAGATATTAGGTTTTGCGGAAGATTATAACAAAATAATTATGAATTGTAAACATGAACTGATTCTTAATCGAAATAATTTCATTTTGAACAGCTTGAATATTACGGGTACTGAAATTGAACACGTTGATGTTAATATACAAAGAATACAATGGCGTGTTCCCCATATTAAGGTATCAGATCGTGAAAGACTGGTTTTATTGCGTCAATTAGAAAAAGACAAACCAATTCAAATAGCTTTTAGAAACTGGGACTTGTATGAATATCCACTTTTGCCGAAAACTACAAAGCATTCATGGTCTGTTAAAACAACTTCTCAGCTAGAAAAACCAAGATATGTTATTGTAGGATTTCAAACTAATAGAAAAAACAGTAAAATAAATAATAGCTCTATATTTGATCACTGCAATGTTTCTAATATAACATTATTTTTAAATTCGCAATATTATCCTTATGAGGCTATGAACTTAAATTTTAAAGAAAATCGATATAGTATTTTATACGAAATGTACACTAGATTTCGTCAGTCGTATTACAACGCGCCTGCTGATCCGTTGTTTGATCTGGTCAGTTTTAAAGCAAAAGCACCACTGTTTGTAATAGATTGCACAAGGCAAAATGAAAATTTGAAATCTGGACCCGTTGACGTTCGGCTGGAAATTGAGTGTTTGGAAGATATTCCAGACAGTACAACGGCTTATTGTTTAATCATAAATGACCGATTAATTGAATACAAGCCACTGAGTAATATAGTTAGAAAACTATCATGAATGCAATTGTAGATATTCAAGGCTTTAAATCTGATTGTAACGACTTCATTCTAAAAGAATTGGCAATTATAAATGACAACCGGATGCAAGTATATTTAATTAAACCGCCTTACCCATTTTACGAGTTATCTAAAACAGAAAGAAAGCAAGTGTGTTGGATAGAGAGGAACAGGAATATATTTTGGAAAGAAGGATTTATACCATATCAAAGTTTTAAGGATTTAACGAACATAGTGAACATTTTAAAAGATAAGTGTATATTTGTAAAAGGTTTAGAAAAAACTATATGGTTAAGAGATATATTAGAAAATGATTGTATTTTTAATTTAGAAGATAAAGGTTGCCCTAGTATTTTAAGCTTGTATGATAGATATAAAAGTACTCCGGAGGTATCTACATGTATGTATCATTCGAATGTGTGTGCTTTGAAAAATGTTAAATGTTTAAATCTTTGGTGTTTAGATAATAAAGTTTTCTAAATAAATATGAGTTTTTTTATTTCCTATGAGTAATAATGGTATAACAGAATAAGAGAATAATTATAAACCTCAATGCCTAATTGTTACCTTTAATAGATAAAACAAAAGATAGAACTAGTAAAATATTATCTTAATGGAGTATAGTAAAAGTATAAAATTGGGAAGTCTGGCGCGCGGTTCGCCCTGGGAATGGATCTGGAGTTTCGGAGTACTGCAGTCCCCAGATACATGAGTACCCAAACACTCGAGTTTCAGGGAAGCGGAACGCCCCCCACCACAGCGCCTCCTAAGAGGCGCTGAAGTTCCTGCGTTCCGCTCTTTCTGAAACTCGAGTACTTGGGTACTCATGTATCTGGGGACTGCAGTACTCCGAAACTCCAGATCCATTCCCAGGGAATCGTGCGCCAGACTTCCCAATTTTATACTACTAGCACTAATTACTGTCGTACTGTCATTGAGTAGGTACCGAACCATCCCAGAGCTAAACTTTAAGCTTCAAGATTTTATGGTACACCAATCAATTAGTGCAACTAATTTATGAAGATAATTAAAAAGTAATGAGTACCAGTACTAAACATTCATGTTCAATTTTCTTTAAATACATTCTTTGGAAAAACACCAAATAAATAATTAAAATTTAATATTAATAATAGTGACATCGATCGCACATCATTATCGTAAGATTAATTATGCAGATACGATTATAATAGCACCATAACATACACCTAAAGATGATTCGTACCAGGCTTCATCCTTGTACAGTCCCAAAAACAGCAGAAGATACTAGAAATTACTTTCTAATATTTTATATTAGGTTTCAAGATGATACTTCGATACTAGGTATTTATTATCAAAACATGAGTTGCGTATTTTTAAAATAGACATAAATAAAACTTTCTTAACACTTATCTGTAGCAATAATAATTTGGTGAATCTCTTCATGATGTTTTATCTAGATATAATATTCGTAAATGCTTATTTTTACATGCAGAGCTTATTTGAAATCTATCATCAACTATGTTCCTCTAACAAAATCTAAATCATCAAATCATGATTTGCAGAATTAATTACACAAGTAGGTACTCATATGGAATCTTCTACGACTTAGTAAAGGATTTAATTAAAACTTAGATGTGCGTAATAACACTTCCCAGCAGGCATTTCATCAATTAATCTTTGCTGAAGTCTACTTAAGCACTAACCATCCATCAAACTTCTGTTTAAAAGTTTGCAATTTTACATCTGCAAAGCTATCTATAGAAAAACACACTGTGCGTGTGTGGCGTTCCTAGTACAAGAGAGGTCCCAAGACCATTGGGTTAATTAAAACAATAAAAGATAAATAAGTAAATCACAACATCAATTACATTGATCTAACTCCGTGTTAGGTAGATTAAGTACTTTTCTTACAGATATCAGATTCAACAATGGTATTACAAATATCCTTAAATAGATACATACAACACCCAGACGAGGACAAACAGACATGTTCATCGAACCCTTCGAACCCTCTTGGTCTAGTAGACAACTTCTTGAACACTACACCAATCGGCACGACAAATTATTATTTAACTCAATGCCTATAACTAGATTATGTGGAATTGAAACGTTTACTTCACATATTTCCTCGTAGGTGATGATCATCAAAGTGTAAGCAAGCTTTATCTGCCTATAAAAAACCGAGTAACTGATGTACCTTCAGAAAAATAAAACAACATCCTTTCGAGAGATTCGACGCTGTATTTGTAGATATTCAGCGACTTCATTCTTTGACATCACTAAACAGTGAAAGATACCACTTTTACTTACGACCTTTGGTACTATAACTTACGTTAAACTATATGTTCTAAACATACATTCGAATAAACTTCGTCTTTCATCGTTAAGAAATATGTAGGCTCATTTTGACTTATGTTGTACATTGCCATCGGTAAACCTTTCTTAATATATGAGGTTCCAGAGCGTCATTAATCGTTCCATACAACCGGATAGCTGTTATGACAGAAGATTTATTTTGTCTAGGGATTTCTAACCTCCGACCTTCCGACTCGTGGGCATCGTTTAGGGTCGTTAGGCGTTTCGCACCGCAAGCGGTTCGAACCGCGGTGTGAATCGCCCAAGAGCCTCTTTTGAATGGGTCTTTTCGCACCACGGTGCGAATAGCCGAAAATCATTTTTAATGGGTCGATTCGAACCGCAATGACTAAAGCAGTTTTTTTTTAAATGGGTGAATTCTGACAAATTAAATGAATGTTAATCACACATCTCATAAAGTACAGCCGAGCACAAAAAAACAGGTCAATCAAAATAAATTTATTACCACGTGAACATCTTAAATATGCGTACATTCCAAAAAATCAAGGAAAATTTTGACCCTTTGTTCAAAGTGGACTCACCGGTTAAGTACACAATAGACTAACTGGAAACAAAAGCTTCCAATCAGAAGCACCCTTGCACTTGCTTCTGATGCTATAAACATAGTTTTAAGTTAAAAATATCGATCAAACTATGATTTTAAACCATAACCTATTGTTTTATAAATGATACAACTGTCGGCTATAAATTAGAAAAATTAAGAGTTTAGTTTGTTGATTTTTTTGTGAATTTTCATGATTATCTAGTTTTAAGTACATTACAATGTATTGTACTGTCATTATTTTACTCGTATGCCATGTTTAAATTTAAAACTGTTGAAAATATTTTTTTTGTTACATTTATTATCTTTTTTTAACAATCCACTTTTCTTCTGCTCTGTACTTACACAAATCACTTTTATCAGATCTATTTTATGCGTGTTTAAATCGGACTTACAGGTGCATTGTACCGTGGTTCGAACCGACCCATTTCAAAAGAAACCTTGAGCGATTCACACCGCTGTAACTACTGCGGTGCGAAAGAATCCATTCAAAAGGGGCTCTTGGGCGATTCGCACCGCGGTTCGAATCTCTTGCGGTGCGAAACGCCTAAAGACCCATCGTTTAACCCTCGAGGGTCAAGCGGTTGCCAGATAAATGTGAAACGTGTTTGAAACTTCCACATATTTCGTTGCAGGAAGAAAGTTAATCTCTGTTTTGACTAAGTCAGTTCATTAATCAGGTATATTTCTTTTCGATTCCTTTCAAAATATTCCAGGAACTCAAAAACATAAAATTAAGTAAACATACGAGAAAGCAATTAACAAAAATAGAAATATTTGATATTATTAATTTTACTAACTTTTTAAGAATGAAAGCACACCATTTGAGCTATCTTTTAAATCTCACGCATTTAAAATAACAATATAAAAACGTACAATATGTTCTCATTTGTAATTCCAGTGATGAAAAATTCTTTAAACATGTTGACATAATAATCTTTAAACTTAGTCTAACAGTTCGTTACACGTTGAGTTATGCATTCCAGAAAGGTTTATAACTTTACGGTTAAACAATAAACTCGATCAATTCTAACCGCACCGCGAAACTAATCCCACAACAAAGAGTTACTTGAGAAACAATCATAAAGTTTTTACAAGCGCGAGGTTTTATACCTCCGGCAACAATCGACGAACCGTGCTCTAGCATTGAAGTGCCTGGTGACCCCGTAATTAAGCCAGAGCTGTAAAACGAACATCAAAAACTTCTCAAAGATGAGTGGATGACTGATGCAAACTTAAGAATGTTTAAAAACAGCATTCGACTAACGAAAGACCTTTAGCAGCATTAAAATAAGGTCGATAATTCACTCGAATAAGCAATTTAGTTGAAAACAAATTCTGTGGTAAATGTGTAAAATCGGCCCGACTAGTAAATTATGCAGAGTATGACAGACTGTGTTTGTTGCAAGAGTTTTTACGATCGGAAACATTGAAACACGTGATTAGCTCAGTCGTTTTGTGAGGTCAGGTGCTCCGTTTGCTAACCCTTTTGAGTTGTGAAATTACTGTATTTGTAACAAACACATTTCTCAGAGTATTTATGGTGCCACATGGCACAAGTAAAGTTTTGGAATATTTAAATTAAATGAGGCCACGAAACAATCAACATTGGTATATTATTAAGAAACAAAACCCAACAAAGGGGCCGTAATAATCCTTATAATATCCATATCCATTCCTTTTATTTTAAAGACGTTTGGCCGTAGAACGGTAATTGGACAGTTCAGTTCGGACTGATTTATCATCAGTCTAAAACAAAACACTACGTTCATTAATATAACGTCCTGCTAGTAAAGAGTAAACAGGATAAGATGAGGTCTTCGGAGCTCCGATGACATTGTTTGATATGTTCTCCACACGTCGCGGACATTATTTATTCAAAACTAGCGGCCCGGTACGTACTTCGCTACATGTGGTAAATGAAGAAACCACCGCCCGATTTTGTGCAAACTTCACATAAACCATCTACTAAATAGTCCGAAAAAACCCTGAAAATTTAGTTTGGATAGGTGAGCCCGTTTTTGAGTTATAAAGTGACATCGGAAAATGGCACTTATTTTTATATATTAGGCTTGCGCCCGCCCGCGACTCCTTCCGCGTGGATTTCGATTACCAATAACCTAAAGTCTTCCTTGTCAAATGGACTATCCTACACAAAAATATAAAATTTTTCAAATCGCTCCAGTAGTTCCTGAGATTAGCGCGTTCAAACAAACAAACAATCATACAAACAAACTCTTCAGCTTTATAATATACTAGCGGCCCGCCCCGGCTTCGCCCGTGGTACTTGTCCACTATTTAATGGATGATATTATACATAAAAACCTTCCTCATGAGTTACTCTATCTATTAAAAAAAACCGCATCAAAATCGTAGTTTCAAAGATTTAAGCGTTCATAGGGACATACAACATACAACATGACAGAAAAAGCGACTTTGTTTTATACTATGTAGTGATTACATATTAGTTGGGATTTCTCGCTGCGTGGATGTCTGTTACAAATACCAGCTGCATGAACACGTGCGGTGGTCACGACAGACGGCCTCACGAAATTGACCATCACGACTCCGCCTGTCATGACTGTATACAAAAAAACTGATCCGTGGACTAAATAATTCCTTATTCTATTTGACGTTCTTGGTAATACGTAGCTCGTAAGAGTATTGTCCTAGATACATTTTCATAGTCTTTGACTGAAGGGGCAAAATAAATTTCAGACATTGAAATAACTATAACAATATTCAGTATTTTCAATAACATACAAGCCTCAAGGTACAGGCAGATAGCTCTGAGGATGTAGTACAATTTTTGAGAAAGTATTTGGTAGTTTGTCCGCTCCTTATTTATCGTAAGCCCCGACACTAAATTATATCGGACCACAAACATACCAGTATCTCCTAAATTCACTAATGGTGTGTTATTCCCGAAACAGGAATGCACACCTTACATTCTCTATCGTCATTCATCAGTATCTTTTACTATTAGGAGGACTTCGACATCTTGAAGTCGTTTAGTCCTGAGTTAAAATGAATAAACGTACTCAAGTGTAGTTGCAATTGAAAGACAGACACATATCGCGGTCGTTGGTGCGCGGGAGCGGGTCGGAGGTGAGAGCCGCGGCGGCGCCCGCCTCGATATCAATTTGCTAATTCGCTCCACCAGACAGCTGCAGACACACGATGATCTATTGAGGTGATCCACTTTGAGCACCCATTCTATTTAACCTGCTACTCGAGCACCTTTTCATAGCATTAACTATCTAAAAGTATCAAAAAGGACTGCCAAAAATATCAATCAGTCCTTCCAGTGTACTAGGCACTTCCAGTGTAAGTTAGGAGTGCTCAAAAATTGGGTGCGCAAAGTGGAATGCGTCGATCTCTATTCAGATAGCAGCACTTTATACCACTGTTAGCTATTTGTACACTGTCACTCTACCACACTAATAAACAACTTGCAATTATAAACCTTACTAGGACAACAGTAGATGCATTTCTGGTTGCAACGCTATTATGTTACTGGCATCTTGTTATATCCTACATCATAGTTACACAATCGAGTCAAATACAAACAAGGTGTGTATTGTTTGGTATTTAGCACTTGCCTGTGTCGTGTCTGTCGCGAGAAATAAATTGTGATATTTTGTATATTACAACATTACCTACATTCTTGTTGAAAATGCTTGATGCACGTTATTAATAATAACATAATCGCAAAACACATCAGTTTCCACAACTTTTGTCAATACAAGCCGCGCATTGTTAGTTATTTCTTTAGAAGTTGACTGTAAGCGCAGTTTTACATACTTCAGATAAATGGTTTGAATTTCATCACTTATCTATGAATTTTTGTATGCATATGTGTGAGTTTTTACTTCTAGCCATTCGTAAAGATTCGCAAAGAACCAATATAAAGACAGAATCCGATGCTTAGGTAACCAGTAGTTTTTTTAAAGGATGAACATAACTTAGATTTTGGTGCCAGTACAGATCAATCGGTATACATCTGAATAAAACGCACGAAGACAGAAATACATATATCTCTTTTATCATATACCTATCAATATCCAGAGAGAGCGAGAATAATAAACAGGACCTCACAACCATTACTCAATCAAAATCAGTTCAAATTAGCTCATTAATTGTCCTGGCGCAGTATATAACTGGCGATAACTTTAATCTCTCGCAATGATAAGTGCGCGTGCGCAGGGCCGCTCCGTCAGCGTCTGTTTACTGACAGCGGCGCCTGCCGCCGCCTCACGACGCGCCACCACACACGGTGGAGCAGAATAAAATATAAATAAATAAATAATCACACAATATTGCAAACATAGTTCGACTAAGACTAAGTAAATTACATACATATAATTATCTTCAGTGGAAATACAAAATATTCAATAAGTCTAAAAAACTCAAAGCTGACTTAACTGGCTGATTTAGTGAAAGAAAGTACAGGCCAAACCGTTGGGCGGACAGTTGAAACGGTTTGGCATGTGGCTGGTAGATGTTATGACTATAACGTGTAGGCATCCGTAAAGAAAGGATTTTTATGTATGAAACCGAAATCCATGCGGACAGTCACAGGCGGCGGTTTGAAATTAAATAAATACCTGAAACATTAAAATAGAATCGCACAGAAGTTATACTTGTTTTATGTAGGTACACAGGCGGCGGCGGTGATTTCTTACCATCAGGTGACCCGCAAGCTCGTTTGCCGCCTCTGCCATAAAAAAACTACGTAATAATTTACCAAGCAGTTACTAGAATTAATGAAGTAAATTAAACATTCAAATTACTTACTTACATGTGTGTGTTGTACGGAGATTGTCTTCCGTACGAGCGTATTTTGTGCTGACAGTGCGCCTGCGACGCTTCACAGCACACATGGGCCAACAGTAACCAGAACTATTTGCGTTCACGTGATGATCCTGACCAGTGACGAGTCAGACCGAGTCTGCAATAAGTCAAAACAGTTAATCAGGAATGATTTACTAACTGTTCAACTCGTCTTTTTAGGTTAGCTCGGATGCAGTATGAACTGAAACAGACATGATATCTTCTTGTTTATATCAGATGCAGGCATATGAACGAAACAGTTAACAGACATATTAACTACATTTATAGCTCGCAATATTAACTAAAGATTCATATGTACAGTCGCTAAACGCATGATGCTGATTTCTTTTGGAAAGGTCATAAGGCTTAACTTAACCGTCGACCTGTACTTTATTAGTTCCAGATTTAGATAAATTATGGTTCAGTATCTAGAGTTCATAACTAACTAACAAAATATGAATTTATTTACTTGTTCAAAATTACAAATGCGATTTAAATAAATCCATAATATTTAGGTAATATCTCCAAGGAGCTTACGTATTTCTTAATGAATGTTGTTTTCATTAAATGCTAATCTAAATTCGTAAAATATTAAAATCTACAAATATATTCTTGAAAATCTATTCAAACTGTTGCGCCCTACAAAAACTGGTCCAAAATTAAAGCAGTCGAATTTAGCTCGTATTTACATGAGATAGGCAAAATTCTACCTGGAAACCAAGACTGTGTCCTTATTATACAATAAAAGTCACATTTAACATCCGCGTGACTTCATTCCCGGGTTAGGTGATAACTGATAAGGGATGAGTAAGCAACCGAATAAATTATACAAGTTATGTCTTAATCAATCTAATTTTTTCGTTGCATATGAGAGAGAATTCCTTTGCCAGTTTCTTGGCAAAAGAAAAGCATTTTTTTAATTTAGGACATGGATTCGTCTTATATAGCCAAGCCCCGATTTTAACATAGAAATAAAACAATAAAGTAAGTATTTTAGTGACTTAAAAGTCAATGACAGGAGTCGTTGCATTGATAAACAAATGAGACATGAACAAGCATATTCTGTAACTGTACAAGAGCCGATTGGTTATTTTGCGGCCGGTCAGACATTGCCGGAAGCACGTGTTTCGATTTGCATATGCCAACAACGATAGGATCGTTGCCCATTCGCTGTGTTGCGTCACGGAACGCGGCTTGTTACACATTCAACTCAATTCAATGAGATCGCACGATTTACCTAACAAAATTTATCTATACTAATACTGTTTGTTTGAACGCGCTAAACTCAGGAACTACTGGACCGATTTCAAAAAATATTTTTGACTTGGATAGTCCATTTGACGAGGCTTTAGGCTATAGTAATATAAATACCTATAGGTGCGGAAACCGAAATAGACGCGGACGGTGTCGCGTGCGGCCGCTAGTACTTCAATGAAATCTTACTTATTTAAAAGTTAATTTAATCGGGGAAAGTTCCTGCAAATGCTTGGAAAAACTTTATGAATGCTTTTGTTTCTGTGAATTTCGCAACATTTCAAAACTTTTAAGCGAAATTACGAAGTGTTCACTACGGAAATATCAAATATTTAAAAGTTTGCACGCAGGAAACAGGGTTGGCTATTTTTTTATTCCAAGAAATCTTTAATATGTAGTAGAATAAAGTATATATATATACAGCTGTATAACATACGTTTGTCTTCTGTTACCGCAGGCAATTAATTGAAGTCAAAGTATGATAATATTTATGGCATCTACGACATTTAAATCTTGTAATTTTGAAGATAAAATCTCGAAGACCTTCAGACCGGTAGCTAATCGTGACTCGTTAAAGTATTCAAAAAAGTTACTGTTTAATTCCAATCGGGAATATACGTGACAGTAGCATACCACGATACTATAAGTCACTGCTACGCTCTCGATTCAACAAACAAAATTTAAAATTACAAACAGAAAGCAACACCCCACTTCATTAAAATGTATGATCATAGTTAAAAAATACAGTAATTCTATCGTGTTAACAAATTTTTCGCTCCCGATTCTATTAATACGTAAAGAAGCGCAGGTGGCCTAGGTTTTTTTCACACTGAATAAAATGAAACCTAAGTGGGTTTCCTGAATCTAGAACGTCCACCTGTGAGTTTCTTGAATACAGTAGAGAAAAATTTGCATTTGTCAAACTATACCTACTGTTATAAAGGAGGATACACACACGCTGCTAAATGGGTTATTTTAAATATATATGTACCTACTTCTAAATTGTTAAAAACTTTGTTGTTGAACATGTATTTAGAATGTTTTGTCTTTAAGTATTCATGACTTCAGCCTTACGGCGAAAAGTAGGATGAATTTAAATATCACGCAGTTTTCCCGTGATATTTCCGAGATCACCGTCCGTGCTATAACAACACAGTACTGGAACACCAATGTTTATTAATCCAGTCAATACTTTACTAATCAT
Organism: Nomophila noctuella; assembly: GCA_958496325.1. Taxonomy (NCBI): domain Eukaryota; kingdom Metazoa; phylum Arthropoda; class Insecta; order Lepidoptera; family Crambidae; genus Nomophila; species Nomophila noctuella. Next base: position 9,685,330 of record OY292494.1, on the reverse strand, counting down.
AAATAGGTTAGGCACTTAGGGTCCGCATTGTTCTTTAAAGGAAATTAAATCTATAATTTGATGCATAGACTTGCACATTGTAATGTGCACCGCTATTACGCGTTTATTTTTTGCAAGTGAATAGTAAGTATCGCTTATCATATTTTGTAAGCCAATAATTACTATAAGATCAAAAATGACGAAATGTATGTGAGTGTAAAAGAACCGTAAGAGCTAAGCCATCGTAACATAAGTGACCCCATCAGATTTTGTGTGGGTATACCATTATCATAGCTTTCATATTATGTAGGATCAATGTGTATTTATTTAAAGCATTGCAAATTGTATACCTACTAGCTATTTTGGAACTTTTGCCTACCAACAGAGTGCGTACATTTTCTTCGATGGTTTTTTAAGTGAAACGTAAACGGTTCAATAACTTCTAGCTTCACGATGTAAAATAGTACTTCCTTATCCTACTACTATTATAAAGGCGAAAGTTTGTATGTGTGGATGTATGGATGTATGGACGTATGGATGTATGGATGTATGGATGTATGGATGTTTGTTACTCTTTCACGTAAAAACTACTGATTGGATTTGAATAAAACTTTACCACAATATAGCTTATACATCAGAATAACACAAAGGATATTGGAAATCGAAATCCACGCGGACGGAGTCGCGGGCGGCCGCTAGTTTTTATATATTTTTACGTAGCGTGGGTGTCGAAATAACAGACAAGAGTAGGATGAAGATGAGATAATTTGCGAAATTACATTGAAAACCGGTTTAAATACCCTATCCTACTACTATTATAAATGCGAAAGTTTGTATGTGTGGATGTATGGATGTATGGATGTGTGGATGTATGGATGTATGGATGTTTGTTACTCTTTCACGTAAAAACTACTGAATGGATTTGAATGAAACTTTACCACAATATAGCTTATACATCAGAATAACACATAGGATATTGGAAATCGAAATCCACGCGGACGTAGTCGCGGGCGGCCGCTAGTGCCTTAATATCGAACAGGTTTGACATTATCATCTGATTCGAGTCGGATGCAAAACACTACCAATATTTTGCAATCACATACGTCCAAAATTTGACTCCAAGCTGTCAGCACAAAAAGTGTTGATGAACCTAAGTTACCCACAATCCACAAAGGATTTTTTTTTAAAAAGTCCAAGCCGTTACTCATAACATAAGCTTTCCTCGGTGCTATAATAGTGGGATACATCAAAGGTACTGTTTAACTGTTGCATTTCTAAAAATCCAAGCTAAGCCAAGCTGTCAGCACAAAAAGTGTGGATGATCCAGAGTTACTCACAAAGGATGCGTTATCAAAAGTCCAAGCCGTTGCTCATAACACAAGTTTTCCTTAGTGCTAGAAGAGTGGCATTCATCACTAGTACCTACTGTTTAACTATTGCGTTCTCAAAATTCCAAGCTATGACTACCGAAGCGAGCCGTCGACTGCCCAGAGTGGGATGTGAACTTTTGCATCACATTATTACCTTCAAGCGTCCAAGCTGTGACTTCTGTCGGCGGCACAAAAAGATCGCAATCGCGGCTCCTTTGTCTCGTTCGACGCGGCGCGTGCGCTATCGACGCTCGTTACCGCACATCGCACGCGTGATGGAGATCCACCGATTGCGGTCTGACGTCAGTTGCCGAGTATTGTCAACGACAATTCGTTCGTGTAAAAGCTTAACTGTGGAAGTTAAGGGATTTAGATTTTTAAAACTGCTTGAAACTAAATAAAACACTAAAACGCTCAGATGATGATGATGCAGATGACGGGTATTTCAAAGCAGTAAAATGATATCTTTTCGTTGCTTTTGTCCATAGAAATGTATGTATGTACTCTCAAAACAAAATATTTAAAACTAACGGCCGCCCGCGACTCTGTCCGTTGTTGTTAAAGTTAGCTTAAAGCCTTCCTCGACAAATGGACTATCCAAAACAAAATACTTAATTCGAACCTTTTATTTGAGTGATTAAGAAACAAACAAACTCTTCAGCTTTTTTATATTGTTGTATAGATATGTTATGTAATGCAGATTTATTTTAAGTCTTAAAAGCACTGTGTAGCAAATGGTTATGAATATTTATACAAGTATTTTAAACTGGTAGTTTGACTGGTAGTCAGGTTAGAACTCGCAAATATGTTGTGCAGATGAAACACTACCCGACCCTTAGGCAGCTTTATAGATCTTATATATATTATCTTAACTGGGTGTGATTTAGCACATTGGCGGTAGTTCAGATAAATAACACCTGATGCAATCGCCCGTGAAACCGTGATAGCTGGCAGTAGACACTAAACGCCGGTTTAGTATCACCTCTAGAAGTCTGCAAGTTATCGGTACTTTATTAGATTGTACTCCTTTGGATTTTCCAGAGATACAATTTATTATATCTTATAGAGGATCCAGGCGAAGATTATCTTACTCGGTTATCGCTGAATCTGAAATATGGGATTTTCTGAGTTGATTAAAAACCTTTCCTAATACTTATATAACAGTCTCTAGAGCCAGTCAGAATTTGGATAAGAAAATCTAAATAATTATGTCCTGAAACTTTCTTCTAAAAATAAGTTAAAAGTTTAAGAAGAAGACTGCATGCCCTAATTAAAAGGCCCAGTACGCTATCCGTCCGAGAAGAGCTCTAAGGCAAAACGCACGGCAGAGGGAACAATATGTGGTTGGAAAAAACTTAACACCCCCCCCCCCCCTTGAATCCGATTGGAAAAGACCTATTTGAAAAATTCCAATTGATATTATAATTTAATTCTTTGGACGACCACACCAATTGGCTAGCACCAAACTAAGCTTGAAGCTTGTACAATGGGAGCTAGGGAACGGATAGATTTCCTTGTATACTTTTATAAACATTCATTACTTGATTACTAATGCCGACGTTCAGCCTCATCACACAAACATTTGCCCCTAGCGGGATTCGAATTCGCGACTTTCGGTTTTGTAGCCAGGATATTTCACCACAAGACCATAGGGCTCGTCATAAAATAAATTTTGATACAAGCACTCGAACCCCTGACCCTTGTTTTTGTAGCCAGGGTCTCTGACCACTAGACCAACGGGATTGTCAATATAACTTTTATAAGCATTCTATCGCGATGTAATCAGAGCGAAGCACGGGGCTCATTAGCGCGGTGCGTCCACATGTAGCTCGCACGTGGCCGCCATGTTGCCGTCGCTCAATGCGCCCTTGTGCGCAACATTTGCACAGCATCTGCTCAGAGCTCGAGGGAAGATTATGGTGCTTGTAGAGCCACCGGAGTGCCGGAGTGCCGGAGTTACTTCACTGACAATTCTTCGAGTATCAATATTAGTGCGAATTCAGGGGTAGATGCAGATACAACAGCCCGAGCCCGTTCAAGTAGACGACGCCGAGCACCGCCAGTTCGCTTGTGACCACGGCTGTGGCATCACAGCCGAAACGTCAAGCAGTAAGTACTCAGGTACTTATAAAAATAATATCGAATTTGTCTAGTCTTAAATGCCGAATACTCTGGAATCTACTAGACATTCAAGCGAACTATATGCTAAAGTACTCTTATTACGTAGCATGACCGTATAGCATACGACACATTTACAATTTATGCGCAGGCTCCGAACCAGTATTTACGAATGCGGATTATAATCAGTACACTCATGTTCATTGAATTTTACCTTTTGGTCCAAGATTTCATAATATCAGAGATTGCCATGAACGCAGTAAAATAATAATGATACCCCTCCGGTCGCTTTTCGATCAGCCAGAAACGCGGGATATATTATAGTGCACTAACGAGAGCGCAAGCACACTCTCTATTACCTCACTTTCATGGTTCGGTGGGACAGCAATCTGACACGACCGTAGAGAGATCAGGCGCAGGACCAACGGCTCATCATGCCTCCCGAAGCACGGAGGACCTCGAGTCATCCGATGACTGACCGCTGCGAAACTTTCGCAAGGAACTTCCTAAACTTAGCAATCGCAGGCTAAGCGCGCTCACCACTGCGACATCGAGCTCCTCAATATTAATATATTATGTACAACACACAGGGCCCATCCTGGTGGTGGTATGGGAGCTCCTAATATGCAAACCTGCCACGTTGTCGTCGTCCGCCGGATATCACATGCTAATGTGCAATATTTTAGCGTCCTCCAAATGAATTGGCAAGCAAATTAATATTCCAATCGCACTGCCATTTACTTACGCTTAGTACATAATGAGTCAGATTCCTAGACATGCAAGCACGAGAATGTATGTTGTATTTATTTATTACCAATCGCTTACCTTTACTACATATTGAGGGTAATCTGACATGATGAATTGGCTGAGTTTTAAGCGGGTGAGTTGTCACCTAAGCCAAAATTTACAGGATAAATTATTTTGCACGTCATATTGGTTAACATACCAGCACTTCTACGGGCATGGTCTGCTGAGAAGAAGTTTGTTATCGTCAATTTGGATTGTAGTTACGTCACTTCGTCGAATATACATAATATTAATTACGAGCGGCCGACTCCGTCCGCGTGGTTTTCGGTCTCCGCACACATAGTGTCTAACACTATAGTTTAAAGCCTTGTTCTTCTTCTTCTTTCTGCCATGGACAATCCGACATATTTTTTTTTTAATTCGAACCAGTATCTCGCGAGATTAGCGCGTTCAAATAAAATAAAAAACAGACACTTCAGTTTACATAAATTAGTACATATATAGATGATACATACTCAAAACGAATCATAACTCAAACAGGATATATCATAGATATTTTCCCAGAAAACTCTTTGCAGAAAGAGTTATTTTAGCACCTGTCTGTGTCACGTGAGTGTTCCATGCCGTCTGGTGACAGCGATACTTCCCGGCCACTTCCCGGCGGAGGTGTCATTCCTGTCAGACGACGTCTGACGTTTTGAGGTGAGCTAAAAAATATTATTGCGGTAATAATAAACGTCGGAAGAGATATGTCTGTGTTATAACTGATATCATGATGTTTTGTCTGATTAGCTTGGACGTAATTTATTTGACATGAATTTAAGTTTTCCTCTAATTTAGAAACTGAAGTAAAGTACGTGAACAATAAAGAGTGGGCGAGTCAATTTGGTCCCAGAAAACATTGATTACATAGTAGGTAGGTATTATTTCTTTTTTGAGTAAAAATAACCACACTTAACTTTGGTATGTTGTATAAATGAATTTCCAGCCGAGGACTCCCTAAAAAGGAGAATAATATACTTATCAGCATGAGTTATGTATACCCTAACCTTTAAATAAAAACATTGCAAATACCGCAGTATCTCATTAACTTTTCTAGATGGCAACAATCGTAAGTAGACTTTCAAATTTCTAAATTCCGCTCACGTTGTCATAAAGATTCAGATAACAAATATTATTCTGCGTAGAGAAAATCAGAAGGCCTTTTAACCCGAAGATAAGTAGTCACGAATACTTGTCCAAGCTCATAATAGCAAAGCACGTGCTTAAGTAGGTACCTTTTTATTCTGCGGATCTAAGTGATATCGCACCCCCAGTGCAAAAAAGACGTAAGTGAGGTTACGTCGAATCATCGATTTTATCATATTTAAAAAGTACGTTCAAAGACTCATATGCTCAATTTTTTTCATATTTTTCTTGTTAAAATTGACGAATTAATACAAGAAAATGAGTTTTGAGACTTTTTATTCCATCACTTTTTTTCTTAAGGAAAAATAGCTTATGTGATATAACGCAAAGAACACATTGAAAAATATGACGTATTACTTAATATTACCTTTTTCCCTAAAATTTTATGTAGAAAATAAAAAGTAACCAATATTATGACTTTATTGCGTTTTTTTTTTAAATAAACTTAAAAAATAAGAACAGCAATATGACTGTTTACTTCTTATGAAGTTAAAATAAATCACAATAAGAACAATTACTTCTTTCTTCCACTAGAATATTTTCATTGCACCGAGACGTAAGATTTGAGACAGCGGCGCGGGGGTAGCCATCAGGTACATAAGTGTGAATACGTCGATGCAGGGGGCGCGCTGGATGTGGGGAGTGGGTCACTCCACACATCCAGCGCAGCATCTTCATCTCCGTGACTCGCAGCATCCACTTGTTTTGCTCAAGTACAGGGCACGTTTCACTGCCGTACAAAAGGACAGGCCTAACTATGGTCTTATAGACTTACCCCTTCAGCTTAACTGGCATTTTGGGGTCGCAAATGACACCAGTCACCTCACGCCATTTTGCCGAGGCTGCTGCAATGCGGGCCATGACGTCGTCATCGATATCACCAGACGCGTGAAGTAAAGATCCCAAGTACTTAAACAAGTCCGTACGCTCGACCACGTCACCGTCTATGCGTATGCATAATCCCCCATCCATACGGATGGGGGATCTGTTTTGCAGGCCAGGTTCTCGAGTGCCACGTTCCACCTATTTGCACGTCTCACCAATCGTCCCTTGTCCGAATCCGCCAGCGCGATATCATCAGCACTGTATGCTGCCAGCAGTCCTAACTGGTCTTGGTCCAATGGACCCTGTTTTCGCCTTAAAGATGATTATGGAGAAATACAGAACGAAGAACACGCTTCTGCATTTCCTGTTCCTGGACATGCAGAAGGCCTTCGACTGTGTTCCTGGCATGATGATCAGGTGGGCACTGAGGTCCAAGAGGGTGCATGCAAATTATATTGACGTAATTCGAGACATGTACCACGATTCCGATTCTCTAGTTAGGACTGCTGTTGGTGACACCAACCCCTTTCCCATCTCCGTCAGAGTCCTCCAAGGATCCGTCCTTAGTCCCTTCCGGTTAAGCGTGATATTGGATGAATTGTCAACTAGCATCATAGACGCACATGAGCAACCCCCGTGGCTGCTCCTGTATGCTGATGAGATCGCGCTGGCGGATTCGGACAGGGAACGATTGGTGAGACGTGCAAATAGGTGGAACGTGGCACTCGAGAACCTGGCCTGCAACACAGATCCCCCATCCGTATGCATAGACGGTGACGTGGTTGAGCGTACGGACTAGTTTAAGTACTCGGGATCTTTACTTCACGCGTCTGGTGATTTCGATTACGACGTCAAGGGCCGCATTGCAGCAGCCTCGGCAAAATGGCGTGAAGTGACTGGTGTCATTTGCGGCCCCAAAATGCCGGTTAAGCTGAAGGGACCATTATTAGGCCTGTCTTTTTTTACGGCAGTGAAACGGGTCTGTACTTGAGCAAAACAAGCGGATGCTGCGAGTCACGGAGATGAAGATGCTGCGCTGGATGTGTGGAGTGACGCGAAAGGACCGCGTTAAGAACTCGCGCATTCAGGGTAGCCTTCATTTCCGTGATATTGCTGATAAACTGCGCCATGTTTTACGGAAACCGGCCAGTTGCATGGGAAACAAACGTCTCGACATGCCAGGAAATGCTGGGTTGACGTCGAGAAAGACGACATGCTTGTCAATGGCCTGACCACACAGGATGCCGAAGACCGTGTGAAGTGGAGTAGAAGGAAGGTGGTCCCTGGACTTGGAGGCAATGGCCGAGGATGTGACCGGGATAATCGCTAGGATGATGATGATGATCTGAAAATGTATAATCGGACGCAGCACAGTAGGGCGAGAATGATTTTTAAGTTAAGAGGAGAGTAAATTTAGTTTAAAAGTTAAAAAGAGATTGAGACACAATGTGTTTACTGTCTAATCCACCTAGTATTTTCTCGTCTGCTCTTGGGGAGCCCAGGGTCCGCATAAACAATGATTTATCTGGGTTTATCTAGTCTGATCATTACATTGAAGCGACTGTCTTCCGATCTTTGCAATCGGAAAGGCGAACTATAACAATAAGATCATAGTTACACATTCTGAAAGAATCAATGTGCAGTTTCCTCGCGATGTTTTCCTTTAATGTCGGGCTAGTAGTGGTACAAGTAGTAAGTAAGTAAGTGCGCTAGACAGTCACAACAATGGTCTGGTTTCAAACCAGGGGAACCCCTGTTATATAAGTACTAGAGACTAGAGTTATTAAACTAATGTCTGTTACTAACGATGGTGTTATTTGTAAGGACCGTGCCTCACATACATGAGGTCCTTGGTTCGACTCCGGGCCAACTTCCTCCTCCTTTTGGATTTTTTGAAAAATATATGAGTGGATTTGTGCCATTAGCTCGGCATAGGCTTAAGAAAACACCACGAGGACACCTGAACATTCCGATAGTTTCTGACTTTAGTTCAGATAGATCTGAATGTGTAACCATGATCCAACCTGTCTAGTTTCCTTCTAAGGGTTAGAAAGGTCTGACGGCATTCGTTTCACTGTAATAACCAGACTCGCCAAATCCTGGATTATGGTCAAAGGGGACCCCGCACAGAAACGGGATAAACGCTAGGGGGATGAATGCCTGTTACTAACGTGTAATTTTATTTCTATTTTTTAAAGATATACCATAGATGTTATTCAGAACGGGCAAAACGCGGTAGCTGGCGCCCTCCTCTTGCTAAATAATAGTAGAAGAGTATTGCCATCACTCGGGACGCCTAGCATTAATAATTACTTAAGTAATAACCAAAAATGTGTATTTGGAGAAAGTTATTAACTCACCTACAAATATTAATTTTACATGCTACTTTCAAAGGCGTCTATTAGGTATCATTGTCTAATATATTAATATACTTACATCTAAAAACCCCAGCCATATCACATTATACACCTGATGTTATACTAGGAGTTCTGTGAAGGATTCGGCAAGAGGTATGTACGTACACTCAGACAAAGTTGATGTGTGAAAAGTACCTCAATTTGTAAATAACTTTTGCTTGTTATTTTAATTTTATTATTGATAGAACATAATATTTTGCTGTACGAAGCCGTGTAAAACTTATTTCATTAATTGTTACAATAATTCGTATCAATTTATCTGTTATTTTTTTAAGAATTGAAAAAAAAATCATGTGGTAGTGATCTTCACCGAAACTCCACATATTTGAAGTATTACTGTGCAATTTTATTGTTGATAGTACGAACTTTAATAATAACCAAAACTATAATAATATTTTTCCAGTATTAATAAATAGGGAACACAAAAACAAAAAACAACTTTTTTCCTTACAGTCATAAATAATAACTCAAAGTAATATGTGTTAATATGCGGCTAGCTTTACATAAACATATAATGGAATAAGTAATTATTACTGTTTACTTCAGTTACTTTAACTAGTCCCCAAATTGAAAAATGGAGTAAGTGATACTTATGCACTTCAAACATAATTTTAATAAAGGGAATAAGGCAGTAATCTTAGTTATACTAGCACAATTGTGTGTATTTACGAGTTCATAACTGCTTTAATATCACATACTTTTTGAAGTACATTTGACTTTTTTGGCAAAGACTGGCCTAAGTTTTGATACTCAGAATCCGCTATTTATTTCCGTAATGAAAAATAGCGTAATAATTTATTTTTACAATTCCAAATGAACTATAAACATTAGAACTAACTTGAATATAACACGCATTGCAACAATTTTTTCTTCTTTTTTTGATATAAGAATTATTGTTCTACGTTTGAAAATAAAGTAAATATACCTAAAAGTTCAGTTTTTTCGCCGTACTGAAAAGTCGTCATTTTCGACTTACGTCTTTTTTGCACTGAGGGTGCGATATAATCAATAAAAGACAGTGGCAGGCAATAGCGACGACTATTATTATAAGTAGAAGTTTGAAGTACTAAGATTAAATAGAGTAAAGAAAGTATTTTACACTCAAAAGATCTTAGTTTATCTACCACTAGAGGTCGGAACAAGAGAAAGATCGGCATTTTTTTAAATAACAGTTAAGCCGTAGTCAAATCACCGTGAACATTGCTAATTATTGTACCTGTAGTCCGAGAGTGATATTACACGCTTTCCACTAACCGAACGACGGCTCATCAATTTGATTTTGGAAAACAAATACTTTGCTTCCTTTTTACAGGAAAAATGGACTGTTAAACTGTTAGCATTGAAAACCGAACCTTTTTATAAAAAGTTCGGTGTAAGTATAAAAAGTTGTTGTTTTGTTAACTTGCCCAACTGCGTGGGAAATTTAAATTTTGGTGCATCATAATGTCTCCCAAGATCAAACTCAAACTGCCAACTAACTCATTACATTCCCATATGTTGAGACAGCCAATGCCAAAATTACCACTATTCTCCAAGTTGATTGAAACTGATATTTCTGGAACTGGTATCTTTGAAAATACCGCCGCCATCTGCAAAGCAGATTCATACTCCAAGATTGCCCAAAATCCACACCAGATGGACGTGAGAACCGCATCCACATTTGTTTCCTAAAGAAAGCCTCGTTTGTCCTTTATGGTGGGTTCCTCCTTAGTTTTGGTACTTAGTCATTTACTTGAACACGTGGGAATGGTAAGCAGATGTACCTAATGACGCTTATTGTTTCACAAAGAGTTTATCGGTTTATTAGTCAACATCTGTCAGCTTAAAAAAGTATTAGTTATCGTAACAAACTACATACCTATAAAAAAAAACAATTTTACTTTTTTTTTCCATGTGAAAATTTACATATAAAAGGAAAGCATAACCGTTTGCAATCTCTGTTTTAAATTTCAATGCACATTCTTATTCTGAGAAAAAAAAAACCATTACTTTCCAATGTGAATTTCCTTACTACTAAATATTATTGGTAAAGTCGACGATGCCATTCAAAACTTATTTTTTAAAACCTTGATAAAAAAATACCAAAAGCCTCATCTTTCATCCTGCCTACTGCCTGTTCTCTCCGATATCTATTGAAGCTCAAGAAATTCGCTACAAAATGATTTCACAATATTCCGGTTAGCGAATCGTGCGCAGGATTCTTCTTTTTACCCCGAGATACCTGGGCACACGTGCACGCAGCCGCACACGTGTGGCTCTCGATTGCATCCTCGATTTATGCGCCTCCATTACAATAATGCATTTGCGTCAGACAATGTCAGAGCCTTTTTGAATCTCCTTAAACTGAGGTCAATCTTCTTATTGTTGGAGTTGCAAACGTTAATAATGTCATCGTTTAAAATGATTATGGATTCTTTAAAGTTTGCATTCGATACTACATTTCTAAATTTTTTTTAATAAAATCTTGGATCCTCTAGACTCTAGAGGTAACTTAAATGTACTTAGTGTTCGAGTAATTTACCTTTTTTTCGCAATAGAATGCATTTACGCGCCGTAGCGTACAAGCTAAGCTAGTCCTGCAGCCGTGTTGGGCTCGGAACTAGAGACGTTCGAACCCTAGCAGGGAAAGATCGGGTCCGCCTTGATAGGCGCTAGACCAATCCGTCTGAATCCGTCCCCAGGTTCTTCCTGGCCTTATAATATCAGGACAGAGGGTACCTACGGAGGATCACCTAGAAATCAACATGATCCATAGGTATGGCCCGGGGAACCTTAAAATATGAATAATAGTGTTATGTTACTAATATTTGCCCGCAATGATGCATCTTGAATTTCCAAAAACTAAAAGATTAATAAATGAGTGGAAATGCTTTAGTCAAGTGTAAATACTTACAAAATCATGCATGCGATTGATCAGTGCTTTCATATCATATACCGCATATCCATGCAATTCAGTAGTGAAATCTTTCATTAGGTAGATAACGATGATACGAGTAGTTACGTCCCATCTGTCGCTCTGGCGTACACGTATGTATATTAATTGCTACTCTCACCCGCGCGTAATAAGAAATGCATGGATGCGGCATTAAAGTTTGCAGTGGTGGAACTTTATTTGCAGATGGCAGGAGCTGTGTCATACATAGGTTATGATGAATCATGTAATAATACGTGAGCAAATAAATATAAAAGAGAACGATTACATTATTCTATGCTATTTTAACCGACTTTTAATATGTTGTGGTAGGGAGAGATATCATTTTAAGAAATCATTTTTCTTATATTTAGGTTCAAAACCTAAAGAGCATAAATACGTCAAAGGGCGAGTTACAACGATGGTCTACTTAACTATTTTAGTAATGAAGTTCTTCTGGCAAATTGTAATATCGAAAGTTAAATGAACCATGAAGTAACATACCGATTGCCCAGGCAGATAATTAGATGAATTGGTCACAAATGCCATGAAATCTGATCTTAGCACGGAAATCAATAAATATTACGTTAGTAAAAACCAAGTTCTTTACACGTCATTGCTATAAGAAACTTAGTACGCATATAAATTACAAAACATGATAAGATTACTGATAAGTAAATCTGTCACTAATCTTCTTTAATTGTCATGAATAAACAATAACCGCGTTAACACCTGCACGTACTGGTTCTATTATTGGGTCACACGTGCAAATAAAACCAAGTACATATGTACTGAAGTATTTACTATCCGATAATTTAATGCTTTTATCTTTGATACAAAATCCAAACGTCTTGGGTGTGCATTTGCAGGTGTTTTTCAAGGTTAAGATTATTAAGATTTTGATTGATGGATTTGGACTTTACCACGTTGTTTATTGCAAACAATTTTAAAATCATCGCGTTTACAATTGTAGGGACATTTTTCAAAATAAGTCGACCCGCTTGGTGCAGTGGTCAAGGAGTTGACTATTAGACCAAGAGGTCGTTGGTTCGATCCCTCCCACAAGACATGTCTGTTTGTCTAGAATACCCGAAACACGGTCTGGGTGTTATATGTAGATATCTATTTCAGTATATTTGTCATATCACTGTTAAATCTGATATCTGTAACTCAAGTGCTTAAGCTAATTATCACAGCGTCAGATCAATGTACGTGATGTGGTTATCACTGCGTAGCAAGATATGTGTCTATGGGTATATTATGTATGTACTTGTAAAAATATTTTAAAGTTTAATTCATTTACTAAGGGATCAGTCAGCGTAGATAGATTGTGGTTCTCCAATAAATAGAGACAACGACATAGTATATCGGTACAAACAACGTTTCTATATTGTTGACAACGTTACTATCGTTCAAAAAGTCGACACATTCAAAGTGTCTTAGAGATCGGTCCAGTCAAATAGTTAACTGTCGCCGATTGAATTACCTACCCAACAAATAAGGATTGCTGTAATTATAAGATATTATATAACAAGGTAGCGCAGGTTACGCTATCACTCGGTCGGTAACAACAGTATTACCACTAATGTCACACTTATCGCTGATTTGTCATAAGCGTTGCCACATCCAATGATCGCTCTGCGGCATCAGCTCACCTATCGTTATCAGCGCATGTGGCGCGCTACCGATAGCAATGTGCCTCACAGATTTGCGACGGGAACAAACCGACCCTTAGTTACAACACCGCTTAAGTCGAAAATTGGCGATTTTGACTTTTTGATGTCATTCGATTTATCTACTTTTTCTTCGGAAGGGACGTCGCTGTTAGCTGCAGCAGAAGGCTGCTTTAACAGCTTCACCACACTATTGATCTACTCATTGCGCATATAACCATTGGTCACATCATGTTATAGATTTCACCAATTAGAAGTCTTAATTCAAAAAGTAGTGACACAGCGCATGTCGGAGGCCGCGTCGACACCGCTCAAAGAAATAGCATCATGCTACAAGATTTTCATGAGACTTTTGGCGCTAAAAGTCTATGCAAGAAGTTTGACTAGTAGATTAGGAGGTAGGCTACACAATAAAGTAATGTTTATTGATTTACGCTTTTACGTTTAAACAAATAATAGAAAAAATATTTTTGTTGATTTAAGTGGTTTTTGTTAACTATAAATGTTTTTTTTTTACTTAGGCCGTGTAAAACAACAGCGTATTTCGCCTCTTGTAAAGTTGCTAAAAACGACTTATGCTGTTTTCTACGCTAAGAGACGAAATGTGCCGGTTCCTTGCACGTGCATCGCATGGGAACCGCTGCGCCGCACATGGCCCAGATAACGACTGTTTTATGAAATGTTTTACAACTAACGCTTACTGCTTTCTAAAGAAAGGTGATCGCCAAATGTGGCCGAACGCTTCCGCCGATCGGCGCACTCATAAACGCCGGTGATAAAACGTATTGTTTCTGTTTTCCGAGCGGACCACGTGGAGTATCCTTGCATGTGTCAGGTGGCGCGTTTAATGCGCTTGAACGCTCGTGAGACTAAGGTGATGTCCAAAAAATGACCCAGATTCGACAGGAATGAAATGTATACGAGTGGATTGACATTGGAATATAATATAATGTTACCAAGAGGGCAACCCTGAAATCGTTATAGTATAGGAGCTAGGAGCAAAATAAAATAAGGAAAAAAATCGTTCTATACAAAGTTTACGCCATGTTGTGGCTTAATATGACGTTTTTTTTATGTTGTTTTACTTGTGATGATTGTTAGCAACACATTTCACAAGCAACAGCAACATAATAACAACGATATTCTCACCCACAACATGGCTCCTTGCTCCTATACTATACCAACTATTTTTATATTTGCAATCTTTAGCCACAGAATTAACAATAATACACACAGTTCTGTAACGATTGAAGTATCTATGGGCTAGAAGAAAAAAATATTCAAAAAACAGAGTGTTTGTTATGATGTGACTTAATATGATGTTGATATTAGGTTGCTGTTGCTTGTGAAAGATGATGATGATAATTATCGCAAGTGATGCAACATTAAAACAACGTCATATTAAGTCACAACATGACGTAAACTTATTTTATTATTGTTTTGAACGAATTTTTCCTTATTTTATTTTGCTTCTAGCTCCTATACTATAACGATTTCAGGGTTGCCCCCTTGGTAACATTACATTACATTTCAATGCCAATCCACTGGTATACATTTAATTCCTGTCGATTCTGGGTTTTTTGTCCATACATTTATGGACATGTCCTTTGTCTATCATGTTCCAGTACTTCCGCCTTTTTTGACAGATTTTACATAAACATTTTTTATTTTTACGAAAAGTTTTGATAGCAAGTACAAAATCAGAACTGGAGGCGTACTCTTGCGTTTTCTTTTTTCGAATTTCGCTTTACGTCCAAGGAAATAATCATTTTGAGTAATCTAAGCGACATTGGTTCTACGATCATAATCATCGGTTTAAGTTTTAAGCAAAGTTGTACAATTAAACGAGTTAATTTAAAGCCCAGGCATACAATTGAATACAATAAATGTCACGACCGTTCATTAACACGTAACAAAGGTTTCTTTTCTCGAAATGAACATTGAAATAGAAAATGTTGAGCTTAAAAATAACAGTGAACAGTTCGTGACACGGACAAATGAGACGGATAGACAGGCAGACGGACACCTGGCGACTAATCATGCAGCATTCGGTGAGCCCATTACTGGATGGGATGCATTCCACTTTGACCACCTAATTTGTGAACACCCGCAACTTGAGCACCAGACCTGGGCCAGTTTAGGAAACCTATCTATGTTATTGGCTTGCCAAATTATTGAAAAACGCCAGCCGAAAATATGAATCGGTGCGCAAATTGGACCAGGCGGTGCGCAATTTACGGGTGCTCTAAAATTGGGTGCCCAAAGTGGACTACTGTATGGGGTTTGTGACGCAAATCATTTCTCATTGTCTCGTTATCGCCGCCTATCGGAGATTGATTATGGACCGCAGACCCTGGGAGGCCGTATGCCGTATCTATCAGGAGGACAACGTAAGTAATGCAAAAGCATTACAGATAAAGAGTTATCTCCTGGGCAGGACAGTGAATGGTGACGAATCTTTTTTACAAGATAACGAGTTTTAAAGTTTTGTTAAGGGTTGCTTTTAACTATTTGCTATGGATAATAAATTGTGTCCAGACAACATAGACGATGTCTCTGGCCGTAATGAAACCAACTCAGCGAATTTCTTCGTGGAAAATCTTTGAGACTAATTCTAGATACTCTTAACAATATTAATATTGGTCAATAATAATATCATAATTATAGCTAGCTTTTAAAAAAATGGACTATCAAACACAAAAAGATTTTTTCAATTCGAATTATAAATTCCTGAGATTAGCGCGTTCAAACAAACTTTAACAAACTCTTTATTATATTAGTGTAGATTATACTAATATCGTATTGTAGATATAAAAGTCTTAGTTGTTTATTATTGTAGAGATTAAGATAAAACATTCCACCACCAGGTGAAACTCTAATTATGGGTAAGAACACTTATGATGATATGTCTTTATCCATGAAAATTAAGACGGATTACCTATCAGCGCAATAGTGTCTATAAAACAACTTCGTCATTCCCACTAATCACTATACTCATACAAAACTTTTAAAAGAATTACTAATAATGCCTTCTTTCTAAAGTCATTTTAATTGTGGTACTTGCGATCGCATACAATATTGGAGGAAATGTGAAAGGTTGCTCTAGGAGCCAATTCACTACTAACAACATTAATAGAAGTGTCAACCAACAAACCCGTCTTCAACGGTTTAGGAAATTCAGGAAACATTAGCTTAAGAAGGAAATAAGGATTGTGACCCCAACACATTTCAATGGGTATCATACTTTTTTACTATTTCTATGTAAGTATTTCTATCACTTAACATCATGTTAAATGATGTCCACTGATGAAAATAGGCCACCCTCATCGATCTTCACGACCAAAGCAACAAGGTATATCTTATGAAATATTTCCCTCTCATATCTTTGGCTAAAAATAAGACGTAGATAAATGACCACTGGCGGGCAGGCTCGAATAAGAGTGCGTAGTCACCTCCCTAATCAAGTGTTGTACAAAGCGTTACAAAGTTTAATCCGGTTTGATACAAGCTGTATTAAATTATGCAAGTAATAAAATCCTATTCTGTGCCCGCGACAAAGCGACTCGTCTGGAGAACGCAATTTCTCAAAACATTGTCGCATCATTTTTCATTGCGTCAATCAGGAACTTGACTTTGTCGCTTAGGGGTGACACAATTTCTGTCAGATATCTTAATAATATATAACAAGTATAAAACATAATAATGCAGCAGCTGACTTTGAATTTTACTTGAAATATAAGTTAAATAAATATGTTATTTGTGGTTTGCTTCCAACACTTCTCACGAAGACGAAATTTAGATTTAAGTAAACACCATAGAATACCTTCTCCAAAATCTATGAACCCGTTATTAGAACTTTCTCAGATTTTCCCATAAACAGCAGATTGATCATTACTAAAGCACCCGTATTACATATTTTTTTAAACACATGCTTTTGTGTACTTATTTTTAGGTCAGGTTCAACTTTAATTTAGTAGTAGGAATTTCGTATATCCCAAATGCAGTACATTCAAGTTAGAACTAAAACCACTTATCACATCGTGTTTTTTCCAGTAAAGCATTGTCGTTGTGGCCAGTAATGTACATCCTTGAAAACGCTGGCAGGGCTGTCTCATCAACTGTTAAATAGAGTGTGAGCCAATGAATATTTTTATTGACGCGTCCGACGGGTTTACTTGGTCACTCGCTGCTTCCACTCTCATTGCAGAATCGCCAATTTGATCTGTACTGGGAGGACTTACAGTTGACTTTTGCAAGAACAAAGAAGTATGCACTCAAAAAATAAAATGTATTCTAATTACATCCACATAGAGTTGCAACTCGGAGTTAAGAGTCAAACGTCAAGTAACCCGAGACGAGTCATCAAAGTAATGTGCGCGAACAAGGAGATCTGCTGGACGATAAGTTCCTCTTGTACGTTTCTTATGCAAATATTGACACAGTGTTGGTATCATTAATCAGGCGAAATGTCAGGGGCTTGACAAAAAGCTGAATGTGCCCTGATGTAGTTCACGTGCACCGGGCGCCGACTGATATCAATCAAGTCTACGAGTATTTGCCTTCTTGTTTGTATTTGTAAGGAATAGCGGAGGCATTACAATTTATTGGAAAAGCAGTAGTTGTTACACGCTCAAAGCACTTTGGTACATTTAATGGCTTAAGAAGGTGTATTATGGCTATCTAAAAACACTCAAGGCACTGCAAATAAATGAGTACATTTACACATAAATAAAAAGGAATCACTGGTGGTGTGGGTACAGTATCATAGTTGTCTTGCGAATCAAATTCAATATTATTTTCTAACCCATTAAGCATATATCGACTATTTGGTGGAAAGTATCATGGGTCATTGAAACAATTTGTACGATTCGAAATTGGTACCTATCAGACGAGCTTACCCATTTCGAAATTCAGCAAGCATACTCTAGTCTGCATGTCCAATTCTGATCGGGTGTTATCCGATTTAACGCGAGTTTAAATGGTCGAGAGGATTATGCTAATGGACTGGCCAACGTTTGACATGAAACCTGTAATTTGAAAAGGCATCTATTTGATAGAAGACATACCCATATCCTTCAGAAATAGCTTTATTTACTTTGTAAAATAAGTTGACTTGCCCTTAGTTACTAGATATCAAAACACGCCTATCGGGACCACCTCAATCGAAACCAACGATTTTTTTTTTATTTATATTAATTAATATTGCTTACTTTATTTATTTAACATAAGTCGCCAATTAAAATTATTCAACATTGAAGTTGTTTTAGCGTTTAAGTACTGAAAAAGTACAAAAATAAGCACTAATTGAATTTAGAGTATATTTTTACAACCTTAACCTTTTCAAAGGCGTTAATGGCTGACCCTCGGGCCATATAAAAAGCCTTAAAGATAATAATAACAAAAACGATTAAACATCCAGTTGCCTCGCTTAACAAGGCTTAAGTACGCCCTAAAGCGAACAGGCAGTCACAATATTTACAAACTACAAAAAAGTGAAAACCAACGCATATGTCTTGCAGATTTGACGGTTACCGCTACGTACTACTGTGAATCATGTGCCAACCAATGTATGGCATTCAACGAAGTGCAGATGTTTAAGATTTATTTGTATGCTTTGCCCAGTTTTCGGCTTTATAGAATTAGGAGTGCTCAACTGGAAATGAAAAATAACAAGAGAATGAGATAGCAACTCCAATTGAAGGTATTTTAATCCGTGTATGCAACTAGTTCTTACTTAACATTGTTATGTCAATCTTAATTCTCAGCGTTGCATGTTTCTTATAAATACATATACAGTTAATTAAAATGCCAAAATACCAGAAGATAATATTTAAATTTCGCCAATCTTTATTAAGAAAGTGATCCCCATCATTATTTAATTAAAATTTACGGTGGTACCTAATATCACCCACGATGCGAAGAAGATTGCCAGAAATGAAGCAATTAATAAGTCGATTCAATGATCGCAATTAACTGCCATTAAATTATAAATTCCATCTTATCTTCAATCAGAATATTATTTTAGTTATGTTTGCGGATGCGGATTTACAAATACAGTCCATGCTTTTCATCCGAACTTTTAAATGTACCTAACGTAAAAATTTTAAGTGAAGATTTCCAAAAATTTGTCATAGTCCTTCCTGTATTTTCATTTTTTAAAGCTTGTAATGTTTGTCTTTGCATATTTAAAACAATAAAAGACATACATTCTTTTTTCTTAATCCTATTAGTTCTTTCATATCTATAAAAAGTATTTAAGTATGTCTATCCGTTCCCTAGCGCTCATGGTAAAAGCCTAGAGCTTAGTTTGGGTCTAGGCAATTGTTTTGAAAGTCCAAGGAATTAGTTTATTTTTTACTAAATTCTTCCCCCTAACACCCCTTCCCCCACATTTCCGGGATCAAAAGAACCCTATGTTCACCGGGGATAGTGTAGCTTTCCAACAGTGAAATAATTATTCAAGTCGGTCCAGTGAGTTTATTCGTTACAAACAAAAACACACAAATACAAATCTTTCCTCATTATAATATTAGTGAAGCTTTCCAAAATAGCCGAATCTTTCACATCGAAGCTAAACCAAAAGCGCCATACTGTCAGTGGGTATGCGGTGGGCGGGCCGCCCTCGCCTGGGCGCCAAATGTGCGCCTGCGCTTGCGCACGTGGCACGCACGGATATAGACGGCGCAGGGCTGTGCGCACCCGGTGGCGGGGAGTATACGCGTTTCTAGGGTAAAAATACAAACGGTTACTACATGCCAAGGAATATATTAACGGTAATATATCCCTGGGTATGTAGTAACCTACAACACCCGGTTGTTGTTGGGAAAAATCCAAATTAATGTTTAAACTTATCCTGTTTTTGAAGACGCGGGACACCACCTTTTTTTAAACCTTGCTGATCGCTACATGATTAGTTAGTGGAGTAACTGTTACCATCTTCTTCTTTTCGTCCTAGCGTTTTCACAGCCTAGTGCCGGGGTCCTGCTAAGAACTGATACCATCATTCACCTAGTTTTTCTATCATATTAATGTAATTTTCAGGTAGGTAACTAATAATAAAAGATGATTTTACATTTGCTGCCCATATTCGCGCAATTTAATCTCAACGGGTGAATCGCTGAAATTTAGTCATTCTGAACGAGTGGAACAGTGACATTGAACTAAATCCATGTGATTAGTCAGCCCTAATCCAACAACGGGCATAGTGTCCGACAATGGCGCATTGTGCAGGCCAGCCATGTGGCGATGGTGCCATGTGCCCTCGTATTAATATCACTTTATATATACGTTAAAATACCTACCTTAATTGTGCACCAACTACTGACTTAGGTGCCCGTTTGTAGTGACAGCTTAAGTATGATTGGGTGGCGAGTTGTTCTTCAAAAGAATATAAGTATTAATAACCACCTCATGTACGTTAAAATATCAATGCCTTGTTCTACTGGCTTACCCGGTTATAATAACAGCTTATACTCGTAATTTGGTCGTGATACATTCTTAAAATTAGAAGAATCTCGTATTCTGTACTGGGATTATCAAACAAATATGTGCATGTGCAAGGTATTGTCTCGACTGGGCCATTCAAATATTATTTAATATTGTGCAAAGTATTTTTGATATGTCCATATAAACTTATAAACTTCGTCCACATCTGCCAGAGGATAATTTGCTGACTTATACATACATATTTATGTACACGGTCGATCGGAGCTTTTCATTGCCTAAGAAAGCGTCATAAAATACCTTTGTACATTATTATTATGTATTAACGGAACAGTATTGCTACATGCACAAACAGAACATCGCAGCTTCGCAATAGTAATAAAATCAGCTATAAATTCTTTTTTATTTGATCATTCCCATTTCGCAGTAGACATTGACATAATCCCAGCATTATCATCATCTAGACTCCGCCTTATCTGCAGAGGTGTAATAACGGCGGCATTCACCACAATACTAGGTGTTCGTAATAAAAAGTGTTAGTTTATTAGGGCGTTTGCATACGCAGCTGTAGTACGCACAGCTGTGGCCGGTGCTCGGTGTGAAAAACGCCGCTGTGCGATTCTCACTGTATGGAATTGTGCGGTACTAGCGAAGTAGGGGAGCTTGGTTTGGACACCCGGCTGCCGAATGTGGATGCTGCTCAGCTGTGCCGCCAGTTCTCTATCGATAGGAAACAAAAGACGACGCTTTTTATTCGTACAATGGAAAGTGGAAGTTATAATATGTGTTGACGGCTGTACAAATCTTTTGATGCATAAAAAGTTCCTATTACCCTTCAATATCAGTTCTAATGGCTAGTAGCCATGTTGAGCTTTATTATTACAATTTATAAAATACTTCTAAATTTTTTTTTTCATATTTGATTGCGGAATGTCGAACCCCGTTTACTGCTGCATCATAGTAAACAAAAACAAGTACCAAATTACTTTTGAAGATAATAGTTTTCTTCAGCCATTTTTTACGGTAAATTGAAAATAAATACCTACATAGTTTTAAGCCGTGTAATCAATTAAAAATAATTAACGACAAAAGAACACCTGCCATCAATCAGGGGTAATTGTTTAAAACAATCGCCTCGCAAAAATCGCATTCGGCCCATACATCATTACGCCATGACTAGCTGGCCACTCATTTATCATCCGTCCACAAGCATAGCATTTCGATCTTAAATATTTAAAAATAAAAATGTCATTATTGTACTTCCAACTTGAGCTTCCAACAGAATATGCACAGCAAGTTAATTGGGGAAGGGATGAGGAGGCCGCAAATTTGTTATTGATTAATGTGATTACCACAAGACCCATTAAAGCATCATCGTTTAATTTTGATAATGAATATATTCGTCTCGTGATTGCCATTTTATGAATAAAAGTGTAAATTTTAGCATATTTAAAGGTTCGACCCAACGGATGACTTATATCATAAAAACCGTAGTATCTTTTTGAAGCATGTATTGAAAAATTACAAGGTTCTTTTACTTAATCTGTGACAAAGTATTATTGTTGATATCTGGAAATTCATTTTTTTTTAACTCGTAATAATTGTATATGCCTATTTGAAATAAACATAAAAATTAAAGATTAATAACGTCAGAAACGTTATTAAAAATCGCTGAATACATTTCTGCTCGATCCAGCAACATAACACTACAATGCACCAGCATCTCATACTAAACTAGTCAATACAATAGAACGATAACGTCTTAGAAGCCAACAATAGAAAACAAATATTAAATTCCCCAAACAACCGCTATCCCGGAGTAGAAGAGCACAAATAAACCAATCACTACGTCAAAACGTTTACAATGCACAATATCGCATCATCTGCAATTAGGGTCACGAATAATTGACGCCGAGGTTTAAGGGCGTTCCTTTCACTAAAATGCCGACATTCATAAAACCCTCATGAGGACAAAGTGAATCAAGATATCGTGCCCCATACACCTGGCTTTCACCCCGGCTTGGTCCGCAATTCAAAGGTCCTTGAAAAAACTCAATAATGCTTTCCACGGTTCATTGGTTCCGAAGGGCATGAGAATATGGAGACTTATTATTTCATAGTTACGATAGCGATCTGCCTTATTTTTGTTAAAACAAAAGAATAGGTACTTGTTGACCGGTACGTAAATAATCAAATATTTTAAATGGAATATAATCGACTAACCCCAAGCAGTACTGACGCTATTCTTTTTGCTCCAATAATAATAGTGGCAAATTATCATTAAATAAGTTAAAAAAATATATTTGAAAACGTTGTTGTTTATGATGTGTGTGAACTTTGTTTTACATTTCTAATCCGGCACAAATCCCTCCAACTAAATCACTTACGAATCATAATCCAATGTCCATTCATCGCGACAACGAATGAGCAAAGCGAATCCGTCTAATGGTCCTATAGTTCCTTTATCAGGGCGAGTTAAGTGCCTTTACAATAGCGGCAGCTCCCACGCCGTGTCACAACACCCCATACATATCAACCACTAGAACACGACCCTTTACTATTCAGTTAGTTAGTACTGGCTTGTAAATCCGGGAGAGGTCTTAACAATCTGGTCCGCGAATTATAATATCGCGGGCCGCGGGGTGACGTCACACGCTTATTTTCGTCGGGGTGGGTCAATCCGTTTTGATCCCCAGCACTCGAAACAGAACCGATTGTGGGAAAATCGACACAGTTTTTGTTATAAATCTGTGGGAGTTTCATTTTGACGTCGAGATGAATGGAATAGTCATTGCGCAAACAGTCGGAACAATTGAGATAAAAGTACAATTGAAATATGTATTTTATAGAAACAACTTTTTTGACTCACAAGAGCACCATTATGTTATTCAGTAAATTAAAATAAGATGATGTAAGTTAACAATTCAATAATAAACACAGAAAATGTAAATTCTCAACTAAGCGAGTGCTTATGGTAGGGTTAAATACAGCAAAACAACTAAATTCAGCATGACTTCATATCGTATCAGAATAAAAACAGAAACCAAACTTTATTACAATTACTTTTCCGTAGAATCGACCCTTAATTACCAAGTTGGAAAAATCGATTCCGTGGAAATTCATTAACTTATCTATAATGCATCCACACTAAGAAACCGTAAAAGCTGAATGTAATAATTCAAGAAAAACCTCACCCCAGGGCATTAATGTAAAACAGTCACGTGACGGCCACGTGGCGCCCCCCTCCCCCCCACCCCCGACGTTCATTACTGCGATTGCGATGTATTTGTCCTCTGCACGCGCACGTGATCGGACGTCTGCATTATTAAATGCCTTTTACGCTTATTGCAAGTTAAGCCCCCCAACCATATCTATACCCATGTTATTAATCTCTAGACAGGGTTGTTAATGAAACGGCTATATCAAATCCATGTTGCTAGGAAAAGAGCAGTCTCAAACGGTATTATCAAAATGTATTTATCATTTACTCGAAAGAGGCGGCGACCGATCTGCCCCACAGCATTGAAATTACATGTAACCAATACTACCACTCATAATGAGGTACACATTATGTGCGGTATTTAATAACTGCTTATCCGAGCACAGGTGTATTCGCCTCTCATTGTTATTATCTCTTCAATTTAATTAATAATTCATTCTCCTTTAACGTCTGTGAATTGAAATTACTTTTCATTTTATTAAATGTTCAATAAAACCATATATACGCTGCATGTCAGGACCTCTCCTGTTTTTATATTTAACGCATTAAGTACTGCGGAAGTTTGGCGTTAATGTAATTACTTACCTTCGAATCAATAAAGATTTATTAATATTAATGACAGACATTTACTACAACTATTGGAAGATGTTTTTCAAGGCAAAAACTGTAAAGACTACAAATTACGGTGCTCCGTATAAGCAAATGATACGGAGGAGTACATTTACATTGTTAACGTGTTATTTACCCATGACCTCCTGGTAGAATCCCAAATATGTCCGAAGGCTCACACGGGTCGCGGGCCCAAGCCTGGTTCTCATAAGAAACCTCCTCTCTCACGGGCTGAGTTCAACAAAATTATGTGGCGATTTACTTTCGGAATCCCATCAGTCTCACGATTCGTGCATTCCCTGGTAATCGTTAAATAGTTTAGTATGCGAGTACAAGCTAATTTAGTTTCATTATAACGATAAAGAACTTGATAATTGGATCGTTTATTTTATGCTCCGCGTCTTTAAAGTGTTATTAAGTGTCTTTGCAGGACCGCGGAAAGTAATTCACGACATTGTTGCAATTTATTATTATTGGACTTGTCAGTATCTTCCTGTTTTATAAAATGTACCTAATTGCTGTACCAATAGGTACCATATCTAACGGCTTGTTTTATTCAAATTGTAAACTTGAAAAGACAAACCAATTAAGCTGAAAACGTTAACAGCTTTTTTCGGATTCGGTGGTAAATTTCTTTGACATCTTTTAATTACATTTTCTTCGCTTCATGCGGCTGTTTCTCCATTAGCTTGATCTTGATTTCATCAGGTTATTACAATTATGTCATTTGAATTCAAGACTGATTACTTCCTTGCAAAGTTCTCCGCGTCAATGTGACTTTTAAATGCAAAAGAATACCACTTACCACCAAATCAAAGTCACATAATTAAAGTTCATAACAACAGTTCCATTAAATCACAATATGGACTAAGGCTGCGAGGTGCGCGCGCGCCGATCGCCCGTACTCGTAATTATCCCGGCGACCTGTGACCCGGTGTTCCCACGCCTTCGCATTCACACGAGAAGTTCACATTTCCCATAGGAACTTGGCTCGTCTCGAAAATTTGTTGAACGATCCAATTATGGAGGTGTGGGGTAAAGGATGGTTAAACATGTGGGTTGATGGTGGGATATAAAATGTTGTTTGATTTTCATGTTTCGATGAACATTTTGGGGTATTATTGAAGATATGATTGGGGTAACTTGATCATAGAGAAACCGAGAGGGTTGGTCGGCCCTCCTTTAAATTACTCTTCTTCTCTAAAAATAGCAAAGATACCAGCCGAGAATATATACTTATTTACCATATTTTTCGGGCTTCTATAAAGTATCATGAGCTCTGTCTGTTTTAACTGTGTAGTTCAATACCAGAACCCACATTTATTCATGTTCTTGCTTATAAGATCTTGCACCTTCCGTACAGAGAAAAATTACGTGTACATGGACACCGAATATCACACATACAATTTCTTTTGTATTATTCCCTTTCATTATTGGAAGTAACTAAAACTTACGTGAACATAGACACCGAATATCACAGATACAATTTCTTTTGTAGTATTCGCTTTCATTATTGGAAGTAACTCTATCTGTATTGATCAAAGTAACATTTCAAATGCGCAGTGTGCATTAGACGCTAGACAATGGCGTGCGAGCGGCGCACGCGCCGGCACGTGGCGGGAAAGCGCGTAATGAGCCCGCACCTGCACGTCACGAATTATGGGATTTCTCGCGCCCTCCCGTGGGACCGGAGGGAATCGAACTGTTTGCTCTGTCAATAAGTTCGCGAGGGAAGTAATAACGGCCAGTCAATATCGTTCTGTATAGCCCTAGGCACGTTGCGGCTTTGCAAACATTAATAATGGGTAACTTTTTGTCTCTATCCACTCACATGACTTAAACAAAATATTTAGTATAGCCATACATATTTGTCTGCATTTCACAGGCGTCCTATTCCCACTATCTCATATTATTTTCAATTCTTAAAAAAATGTCTTTTACAATTACAAACAATAGATTGTTTAATAACATAAATATATTAAAAATAGTCAATAATTCAGTTGCCTTTAAACCTTTACCAATCAGTAAAAGTACTAACAATGCCTGCGGGCCAATAACAACCTATTTCAATTAGTTAAAAGGGGGCTCAAAAGTATTGTTTTCGAAAGCACTTTAACCGCATTTACACAATGAGTCGGTAATATCGGCGCCGTGTAGATAGATCAATCAGGGTCGCGGGGTGTATCACGCGATGGGAGCGGCACGCGCGCGGCACTCCCACGCACGCGCGGTGTGAACCCCCGTGTCTAATGTAAAGACCTTAATGAGAATGCTGATTTTGCACAACGGTCCCGAACAAAAAGATGTTGATTAAGCTGATTCGATTTTTAAAACGTTGTCAATCTCTGCATCAGTCAAGCTATTCGGTCGAATCAATGGATACGCTTGCTAAATGCGGGATGGTAATCACAGACCCGAGCTATAACAAACGTTCCGAAACCCTGCTATTACGGCCAGGTATCTACTTAAACTACTAAAACCAATAAGGCGTTAGACGAATTTTGAAAACATAAAAAAGTATCAAGACGCGTTTAATATTTTCTATAGATCTATCACGGCTTGTTAGATTTAATCGGTACATAATTATCGGAACCACACAGTCCAACGTATACAGCTATACATAGATTAATAAAACTTGTTCTAGCGATTTAGCATTTCAAATTACGAAGTGTAACACAGTGGCAATTTCAAGATTTGCTAATAAAATAATTATAGTGAATTTTTAATGGCAATAGCAAAATATGCAAGTATTTTACGCCTATCCTGTGTAAAATAAATATGAGACTAAATAAAATATGAGTAAATAAATATTTAAAATCTATGAAAATATTATCATGTAGTGCATTGAGAATTTTTGTCAAACGTAGACATCTTCGAAGAAAAGATAATAAGCGGATATGACTTGTAAACTGCAGAGACAACACCAATTTCACACTCAAACATACAAAGTGGTCATCATAAATTGATTTTTACAACAGGACGTTGACGTGGAATTACATTTTTTGCCCAGAAACCCTTATAATTTGCTTGGAGCCGTAAAAGCACCTTACGAAATGTCGCCGTTTCTAATTTTGTAAGGTGTTTATGTGGGTACAGATTTTTTCATTCGCTTTTTCAACCTGTTGTCTCCAACAGACAAAGGATGGTACCTGTCCGCTTAAGACAATATTCCATCAATTGCACTGTGAGACGTCTTAGATGGAAAGTGAGGAAAAAACCAACAAAGTTGACGATCGGTTTGTACGTGAGGAAATAATAAACCCCCGGAACGAAGGTGCGCGGGAGTTGTAAATAATTCGTAGGTAATTGTCCGAGCACGTTTTGACAACTCAGTCGGCCAAGTTATTATTGTTCGGATTTGTTATGTATTTGTCCGTAAACAACAAAATCAGTGCTACTTTGTCTGTATTGATTTGCTATTGAATATGAACGGTTAAACATTGGATATACAATGATTGAAACACGTGATTGTTTCCTTGAAAGTAAGACATCCTTTTAAGTAGCTAACAAAAATGTATCGTTTTATTTTTATACCAGCAAATATTTTCGATACTACTCGTAAATACCTTCGTCATAAAACATGCAGTAATTACAAAGCGCTGAATCTTTCTAACACGCAATACAAAATTACCGATTTTTTTTTATCAATCATCGGCGAATTAAGACGCGTTATTCGGAGCAATTTATTTGGCACAATATACGACACTAAACGGGCCCGTCTAAATAACTCAAAATGAAGCCACTACCTGAGTTCTTTACTCCCTGCCCAAGGTGACTCGTGACTTTTTGCCGTCGTTTTTTTACGACCACGGTGATATTATCGAGCCTCGGACTGTGGCCGAGAGAAAAAGACGTAACTAAAAGTCTAAAATGGTTTAGTTTAATACCATTTCGTGCTCTTTGTCACTGAAATTGTAGAGGTACTTATTCGAAAACACATAAAGTAAAATGTTTACTACAAAAGTTAAATACTGTAGAATAAGATATCGCTGAAATTAAATTAGCTTATAAAATACAATTTACTTGTTTAAAACGTTGTAATCAAGAATCCTAACGACAAACGTAT
This sequence comes from Nomophila noctuella, assembly GCA_958496325.1. Lineage (NCBI taxonomy): Eukaryota > Metazoa > Arthropoda > Insecta > Lepidoptera > Crambidae > Nomophila > Nomophila noctuella. The sequence continues at coordinate 9,656,764 of OY292494.1, read as the reverse complement.
CAAATCTGGGAAACTAGAACGAAAAGTTATGAAACAGAGAAGACATAACAAGACCATCGTTTAACTTAGTAACTTCGTAAATGTATAGAGTTATCTGATTGTAAGAAATAATATTTGTAACCCCGGCTATATTGCTCGCAAATAAAACTTAATGGACAATTCTAACAACTAAGTACCTACCTACTCGTATGATAAAATCCACTTGGCCACTGTATTTTTATTTAAATCGTATTCAAACTCCAGGCGATTGTAATACATTTTAAAAATGTTACCAATTAAGGTTTGTCTTGGTTCTTACTAATTATAAATGAGAACGCGGTCATTTAATTTTTCGAGATCAATAAGAAACGCGTATGCAATTTAAGTTAATTAAAAGGCTCTGTAATAAAAATCTTGTAACGTTAAAGACCGGAATGATCTTGAAATTGCGACACGCTGGTTGAATTTTAAATAAGTTCAGAGCTACAGTTTACTAAAGTTGACATAAAGCCGGGAGATAACCAGATAACAGTTGTTAGAGTTAATTTCTCGGTGGTTGCGTAGTTAAATAAGTACTTGCGATTAGATACCGCGTTTTCGGTAGCTAGCTATCGAATGTTTGTGCCGACCGAAACAATTTTTGGATCGCAGAGAAATAGATTTAAAATAAAAATCTAATTATCAGTAAGTGACATAGACTGGATACATGACCAATTTACAAATGTTAAGACTAAATTAACGTTAACTTAGACCGTTACCGTTACTTAGAGTTATCTACATATTCTTTTCACTCTTCGTATACGGGTTTCTTTAACAATACATTGTATAGGTAATTATTTCATTAAGACGAAGACAAAGTCTTTAAGTTTAAGCCTTATCATCATCAGTATTGAACCAAATACGCTGCATACAATTATTCACGGTCATAATTTATAGGTTGGTAAGATTTTAATGAATCAATTACTGTGTAAAGCGGCTTTCATATACCGGCTCGCTCTCAGGTGCAACGCCCAATTCGTACTGGAATATTTTTAGGGTTCCAGTAGTAAAGAATAATGTTTATTATTTAAGACAAGACTTATTAATGTAACAATATTAAAAATAAATAATAAAAAAGAATAAATATGGATCTCATGTTCCTTAAGAAAATATGTTTCTACTAAGAAAACACTTTAAACAAGTTTAAAATGTAGTTACCTACTAAGGTAACTACATTTTAAACTTGTTTAAAGGACAAACTCAAGAAATGTTTTAAAGTAATAAAATGTCGATAGAACTCATAAACTTTTATTCGTTTATTGTCGAACTATTTTTATCTAGGATTTTCCACAATAGAGCAAATGCAACTATGTGATATGCCTAAATAATATAATGTCCCATAAATTTTGATAAGAAAATCGTTTTATGGATACTATCGTCATCACATTCAATTTGTGAATGAATTATTAATTCAAATCGTTCCAAATATGCACATTTTTGTTTTTTCTCTTTTCCAGAGTGAAGATTAGTTAATATACTGACTTTTGTAATCTGTTGCTACAGAAACCCAAATACCTACTTACTGAATTTTTATCAAGCGATAAAAAGATGATAAGGTATGCATTAAAATGCATTATGTACATTGAATGCATAGGTGCCTTAGTATAGTGCATATTTCGATAAAGCCAACTTGTTTTTCCGCATTTATCAATATACAAAAACTAGGTACCTACTACAAACACCATTCAACCTTAGATCCTTTCTTTGTAACTTTTTCCTTTTGGCATGGCGATGGCGTAGATTAACCAACTTCTTTTTGCTGCCTTTTGCTAACAAATAATCGCGTTTGCTCGGGGTACATTCCAGTGATTTTCAATACATCTCTATCATCACATTAGCTATGTTCATTATCAGTAGGTAAGTATTTGATGTTTAATGAATGCGGTACCTATTAGGTTAACTAACACATTAAGTCTAGTACATTTCCAAAGCCATAACATACTGAACCCCATTCTACTCTCAAACTTTGTTCGTTTTTTTTTCATCCTGCGCCGGCGCAGCCTCCGGACCTGCCGTGTGACCGCGACAAGTGGATGCCGTCACGTACGGCTATTGTTCGTCACAATACACCCATACACCCCCCTCTCCCCTTAGAACCTTCGGCACACCTCCACCCTGGACCGACAAATCGCTTAATCTAATAACAATAATGTTGGGTTTATTTGGGCAAATTTGACTTTAATGTTTGTGGGCTATTTCGCTGCGCTTAAAATGTAAAAAGAATATAATGAGAAATTCGGTTGAATAGAATACCTATAGCAATTTTTTGCCTTTGTAAAATTTTAAATTGCTTCAGTTGCTGAGTGAAGTACCTATATTAGATCAGCTTTAACTATGGTATTTAGACCTTATGTGTTAACCTAATGCCCCATACATTAAACCTCTACAATACCTTAAATACCTATTACCAGAAGATATTAAAAAATATGGGCTGCAGGATGTGTCATAAAAGATAATAATTAGCAAGCGCGTTATTTGAATAATAACTGCACGATAGCCCCAATTAATCACTCAGCAAATATGAGTGCAAAGGTAGATAAACTTTTAATCTAATTGGCAGATAAGATACGGGCACGAATGTAGAGCTAATAAATGCAGATACTGTCTGAGTGCACTTGTACTTTCACATCCATTGATTTTTATACCTAACGAACCGGATCTCTACATTTTATTTACGGTTAGGTATCATAACAAAAAGCAAATATAACAGGAACAAAAGTTACGTTTTGCGCAAAAGAATAGATGCGTCTCATTTACATACTCGCGTGGAAATGTCTAATAAAACAGCACGGGCACAATTAACGATGCGCTTGCAATTTTTTTGTAGCACATTTCTACTGTACATGTAAATAAAGATCACCAACAACATTAAAAATATTTTGTGCTCGAACTACCAAAGCATAAACAATACAATAATGGGACCAGAAATAAACAACATAACAGACAGGACAAAGTGCATGTCATGAGCGCAACGGCCTTAGTCAGGGCCGCCCAGCGCAGGCAGACGGCGCCCGACGCCATGGGAAAAATCAGGCTTCGCCGCCCCCGCCCCGCGCGCCCATTGGCCGCCCGGCGCCGCCCCGCGCCCCACCCGCGCCCATAAATACTACGCCGCCGCGCGCATCTCCTCATTCCTCGCTCGCGACTCGCGTCAGACGCACGTCCGTCTCCCAGTCCCCCAGTGCAACATACGTGTTAGTGAACTCACAATGAAAGCGATAACAGCAGTGTGCGCGACCGGCGCCTCGGTCCCGGCCATCGCCAGCGGCCGCGTGCAGAGGCACCGCGACGGCGAGAACGCCGAGATCCAGATGTACCTGTCCAAGCTGCAGGACCTGGTGCCGTTCATGCCGAAGAACCGGAAGATCTCGAAGCTGGAGGTGATCCAGCACGTGATCGACTACATCTGCGACCTGCAGTCGGCGCTGGAGAACCACCCGGCGATGGAGCAGTTCGACGCGGAGGGCGCGCTGGCGTCGCCGCCGTGCGCCGCGGCGCCGCAGCCGCGCCCGCAGCGCCGGCCGCTGGGCCCGCGCGCCGCGCCCAACACCATCCTCTCCGCCGCACACAACACCTCCAGCACCACAAACAACTCCAGCCACGAGCACAGAAATCAAACGGTTAGTTACAGATTCTTTGCCACCACCATATTTTCCGTTTTGAATGTTTATATTTCACAATTTCCATAATAAGATATATTTTCATATTTTTGTTGTAATCAAAATTTCAAGAGTTTTATTGGCATATATCATATTTTTGAACCAACATAGATTGAATTCGAGATTTGCAAATATTTTAATACCGTTAATATTAAAATATGAACATTCTAAACCTTAAAAAATAAGTATCCGCTTCTATAAGTGCGAAAATTCACTTACCTAAGTGTCATTTCATATTGCCCATTCTTATCATTAAGTCCCATTCCCTAAAAACATGCGTCTATAAAGCAAAACTACCATATTCATCAAATGCCAGTCAGTTTTGTTATTTTTAAGAAATACCAACAAACCGTATTCAAATTAACCATCAATCACTTTTCCAATCGAAGATTCTATTATTGGATAATTTGAATGTATCTTCATTCTGAATAATGGATTTCTCGTACAACCAAGTCATTACTAGAATTATGCCAGCGCTATTTCTAAATGCACTGCCCGCCAGATAAAGAGATACTGTTGCATAAAAAGTAAATGAAATCGGTTGCGTCGTGTTTTTGCCCGCGCACCTGCATGTTTCGCAAGCGCGGGAAGGTAAAAGCGGAGATGCCGAGTTTCACAACACGTGGCGACGTTCTAACAACTCGGTAAACAATCGTGCAATTAGCCGACTCCGACCTCGCCGCTAATTATCTAGCCCTAGAACCTAACAAACTCTCTAAAAAGTTTCTAACAACAACTATCGCAAAAACTTTCTCGATCAACAAATCCCAATATTCCACACCGCACGAAACCCCGGAACATTAATGTTATCAAAACAACCGCAACGTAAACACTACGATAATCAGTTGCAGCTATTCTAACACCGTTTCAATTACGGAGCTGCGCTTAAGAACGTTATGAAATCGTAGAATCGGTAAATGCGCAGTCGCAATCTAAACCGCTGTTCACGCATGCGTGACGGCTGTTTTGAATTTCAGCCTTGAAGCGCGGCCACCTGCGCCGGCGCCGCGTAAACGACCGTGTACTGACACACAATCTGAATATTCAACACATATTTATATTGCCTCGTTTAACATTCCGCTTGACACCTGCACGTGATTGCCGTGATTGCCGCCGGTCGTCCTCTGTGCCCGAAGGTTCTCTACTCTTGCATTCCCAAGGCGAACGCCTAAATGCACCGAAATTGTCATGAATGTGTGCGCGCAGCAGGTGCATCGCCAAGGATTTATTCGTACGGCTGCGATTACGAGCCTCAAGCGCAATGCGCGCTCGTTAATACTTGGTCGCGCCACGTAAATTTTAATCACTGCCAGTTGTTGGAACCGGGGAAATGTTCAAAACAAGCGTGATTTAGGAGACACGAGGTGCCTTGCTGAATTTACAGCACAAGAGTGCCCAGATCGAATGGGTACCTACATAAAATAATGAGACATTAACAACAAATCTCGCACACCTAGCCGCATAGATTGTCTGCTCTGCTGCTCAACACGGCAATAAAAAACAGCTGCAAATGGGCGCAATTAAACAAAATACTCGCGCACGCACATGACCAAATAAATTAAGACAGATAGGTACAAATGGTAATCCCAATTTATTACAAAACACTCAATAAATATCCTCATTATAAGATTGCGTGTCGAGCAGAATTATTTCAAAACGTATTTGCATAAATTTTCGACTTTACCGAAAGAACACTTCTTTTTTTAACAACATCTTCCTTGCTACGCCTCGGACAGGCACAATATATTACCGTTCAGACGAACAACACTCGTTTAATTGCCCCGGGGCGCCGGTGATATCGAGATACCGTCGATATTTAAGTAAATAACGCCTACAAACAATATAGGAACTATCGGAATGTCGACTAATCGGACCGCATTCCTGAATCACAAATGCGGAGCATTCGTTCTCGCAAGGACATTAGAATTTGTTGACTTTGGTCCTGATGTCGGGCGATATGCTGTATCGAATGATTTCGTGAGATGTGTTTATAAGAGCATTTGGCTGGAGGCGATCGTGGCGATATCGGAGGCTCAGCGTGCGCGTCGTGAGGCGGCATTTCACGGCGGTATCTGGCGGGCCATCGGCGCTGTGCCACAAACCTCCGTCACGAGCATACGCCACTGCTATCGCGGCCGTAATTGTAGCCCGCAGCTGCTCGGCCGCGGGCGCTTACGAGGTCGTGGGACCTATCGCAAACTTGCTCGACGAACGAATGTACTTTTACTCCTTTGTCGCGCTTAATCGGAGTAAACCACAGCTTCGCTCCGTACTTTATTGCTCAGATCGCCCTTTCACCTTCAATGATAAATGTCAGCGCCGGCACGATCGTGCAGTGCTATTTGACTTTTCGCTCCAACCATAATAAGCTGTTAAGTATCATAATGAGCACAGCTAGGCATGTAATCCGTAGCGGTTGCACCCCCATTTATTACACCCATTCAAAAGCTCTACCCCATTCAAACGCGCTACAACAAGCGTATCTTTTTTAAATGGGGAATATGCTTATATTTATGATCTTTGTTTACTTTAGAGAAAGTTAGACATTCTCGAAGTTAACTTTTGTACAACATGTCAATATCACTTAGTCATCCAATTACGACCCGCATCGTTCCTTTAAAGATCAATTAAGCGCCCCTCAATGGCGTTATCTGACTTCCGAACAAACATTGTATTAGAATCAACGTCGGGACATGGAATAAGTTCGATATAACACGATCAGTATGGGTATGAGCGGTTGCTAAATCAACCTTTGATGGCAGAGGACTTTGCGGCTGGGCGTGGGCGCCCACGCAGCGGCGGCCGCCTGGCCGCATAGGCAACACTAACGAGTCGCCAGGTGTCCGCGCCCACGCTCCTCGCTCCTCTGAATATCTTTGTCTCCGCGCACTCCGCGCATAAATCGCGTACGTGAAAGTTTTACGAGCACCTTTACGCTTCTCCGAACCGATAAACAGAGCGGACGAGGCCGGTAGACAATGCAGTCCGACCGCAAAATGTCTCGGCAAATCTCCGCACACGTGCATCGATTTCGCCGATAGCTTGGATTCCATCGGCGACGGATCGATCGAGGGCATTGTGCGGGTAACGGTCGCTCGCAGCTGCGTGTGAGCACACGTGACGGTGCCGGTGGCCGGATAGCTAAATAAATGCGATGTACATACCTATTCATTATCCGACGACAATGCTCCACTCATAAAGGGATTTCACGTGTGCGCTCTCGCGAAGTCCCGATCCGTTCGGGACATGTGTGCTCTCCCTTCGGTATGTGTCCGTAAATAGGGTGTGGCCACGTGCGGCCGCTCAGCTGTGTCGCGGATGTGCGCGGACGGGAAACGGTAATCCAACACTTGCTGATACTTAGAAACCTATACTGGAACTGCTGCACCACTTCTGTAAACATCCACCACAGTTACGGCGCCTCACGTGCGCTCGCTCCGCGCTCAGTAATGAGCCGATCACTAGCGGCCTCGCCAGCGCCGGCGCATATTGGGGTAGCGGAATAACCGGCCCATTGTCCGGGCACTAATGAATTAAAGCGTTGTTGAAACAAAGCGCATATGTGGTGACAGATGGCCGGACGCGGGCGGGATGCGCATGTGCCACCCGATACTCTATTTGTCGCAATCACTTATAGTAGCAGCGAAATTAACAGGCGATTAACTTTAATGAACCCTACATGTAATAAAAAACCTTTTGATATGGAATCAACTACAACAACATACTGGCATTTGATTATTTTGAGTAAGTCATTTCTAGTAAGCCATGTGCGCGCGCATCTGTGCAACGATTGGTTGCTGCACCCTCGTTTAGTGATTACATGGGCTCACCTTCTGTTCCTATGTCAAACGAAACCCTTCATTAATAAATTGATACACCAACTCCCTGAGGTTTGGTATTTCAACGGTACTTATTGTTGTTTTTTGTTTGTTACAGATGCCTGAAAAGCAGAACCAGCCAGACAGGCCGTCGTGCTAAGTGACGTAGGCTAAGAGACAGTTAATTTATGGTAAAGTGTAAGATATACCTCGAGCGGCTCGCCGCGGAGGAGGCCGAGGCGCGCCCGGTGGGCCTCCGGCAACAGTTCCAGTGAAGATCATCTCGCGATGATATCCTATGTACGATCTCGTTACGATCAGTAAACTACTTTAAATATAGTAATTGTTTCGTGGCATTACGCTGAAGACTAAGTGCATTGCAATGCAATCGCCCGCCGTCGTTCCCTAACGCGGCGGATTGTTTTGTTATATTTTTTATGTAAAAAGCTTTACTAGTTATTAGACCGATGTATGTACATTTTCACGTTTGTAAATAACAATGAATGTTGAGTGGTTTGTGGAACACCTTAGGGCAGCTAAACAGATCCCCAAAAAAATTAAATACAGATTCAAATTCTTTCAAACATTTTCAGACTTTAAACTTTTTCTGTGGATATATAAAAAATGGTTCTTCAATTTAAGAAAAAAAGAATGATTTATTTGTAAATTCTCTCTTAGATTCTTTATTGTAAAACGATGCTTCCAATTATATCAAAGAAGTGAATCAATTCTAAGTTGGTTTACATTTATAATTTTATTTTCTAAGTTATAATTCAAGAGTGTGATTTTGCATGGCGATTTTGTTTCTATTAGGTTATAATTTAATATGTTGTAAGTGCATAACGCAATCTTTATTATTAATTTATATTTTGCGTTGAGCACAAAACTATATTTTGTAAATAGTGTAATAAAAAGAAAGATTATAAAAAATTTAGCAAAAAATTATCAATCTGAAAACTTTAATGTTTTATTTTGAATATAAGGTGAAGATGCTTTAATTATCTTATATTATTCTTATTAATTATGATGGATGTATTATAATTTAAAATAGACTGTTACAGTTTTAATTGAGCGAAACGTTGTGGGCAGGCAAGTTGTGTCGTTTGTCTGGTATGATTTACTTACTTCCGATAAGTCACAAATTGTATCAGTTTGATCTATTTCACAATTTATTCGTCCATGTTTTCCTTTTTATTTAGTTATAAACTACGCACTGATTTTTTTCGATAAGTACCATTAAATCAATGAAACGGAAAATAAAAAATATACTGACAGTATTTTGAAATTTTATTTCAACCACTTCCTATTACTTACCACAATATTCTTAGGAAAAAAATAAACTCATAGAAGGTTTGTTTCAGAGTTATCTTTTAGTCAAAAAAAGTAATGACATGGTTACAATGTATTGTATTCCTCGAGTTTCCGGTAAACAAATGGATCGAGGTACTCCTAAATGTACTTACCTAGCACATTAGAAAACAATAGCAAACTGTAAAAACCTATTGACACTTGGCTTTTGTTACAAAAGTAACACCAAAAAGAATTTAGAAACAAAATACATATTACAGTTTCCAAATGGGTAATGTTGGCTCATATCGAGCATTTTGATGATGAAATAAGCTTGGTATGAAGTACCTACTGAGTACGTAACTTTATCATAAAAAAAGTTCTGGAGAAAATCTCAAGTAATAGGTAATTTTACACAAAAATACCAAGAAGGTTTTCCTAAAGTAAACCGAACTTTAGTAAGATCACGATATTACGTCACACGGCCAATTATCGCCACTCAATATTTGGTCAGCTGCGTGTGTACTTTATTGTTAAAAGCCAGCAAACAAGCGAAAATAAATGTACTGTCCATGAAATAAAGCTCAATTCACATCGTCACCGACATCAAATTGGGTATAATTTATAATGGACTTTAAATACACCACGTATAAGGTAAAAGTTGTTCTATCAAACAAATATCGCAGAATTGTACGAACATTTGCTAGCAAACATTAGCACAATACCGTCATTCCGTCAAACAGTACGGCTTATTATAGCTGGAGAGCTGGCAAGCATTTTTGGGTAGGTGCTTGAGGCAAGCTGAAAACTTGTCCTGTACCTCTCCTATTATATCCCAACACGAAACTGCAGACCTGGCTGGTGAGTAGCGGGGCTAAATCAAACCGCAAATTTTTAAAAGTATATTTTTTTTTAATCCAATAATATACTTGAGGCAATTTGCAATTTTTATATGTTGTAGTTTAATATTTACAGAATATAAAAAAAAATAAGCCAGACGATTCAGCCGGGGTTTTAACATTGCCAGGCCCGTCCAAAAATATTTTGCAAATGAATATAAAAAATGTGTTTGAGGCAACTTGAAATTTTAATAGAGTATTATTTATAACTAAAAAATAAGACTCTCAAAAAGACAGATCATTTCGGTGGGTCTTTCTACCTGCCAGGCGATCTAACAAAAGACATTGCCGATTTTGTTAGGGAAGGTGGCGTCTTTTTTTTTTCGAGCGTCCACCAACCAAACTTGGTAATCTATATTCTTGAGGGCATTACAAACGATTTTTGCTATGGCAGTAAAGCTGTAAACTCAGTCCGAACTGAGTTAATCAGGTTTGATCTTTTTTTGGCTTCATACATTTTTCTATGGGAAATTGTTTTTTTTGTTTCTTGCGTCCATCGACGAAACGTGAAAATATATATTCTTGAGGTCATCACAAACAATATTTGCTATGGCAGTGACGCTGTAAACTCAGTCCGAACTGAGTGAGACTGGCCAGAACTATTTAAATGTACATTACAAGTCGTAATCGCAATAATTTTCAACTGTTGAAAAAAAGTACGAATTTCCCATACAAAAACGCAGGAGCGAACGCCTAGAGTGAAAACGATCTAGGCTGTCTCACTCCGTTCGGACTGTGTTTACAGCTATACTGCCATAGCAAATATCGTTTGTGATGACCTCAAGAATATATATTTTCATGTTTCGTCGATGGACGCGAGAAAAAAAAGTTGCGATTTCCCATACAAAAAAGCAGGAGCGAACGCCTAGAGTGAAAACGTTCTAGGCTGTCTTACTCATTTCGGACTGAGTTTACAGCTTTACTGCCATAGCAAATATCGTTTGTGATGACCTCAAGAATATATATTTTCATGTTTCGTCGATGGACGCGAGAAAAAAAAAAACAATTTCCCATAGAAAAATGTATGAAGCCAAAAAAAGATCAAACCTGATTAACTCAGTTCGGACTGAGTTTACAGCTTTACTGCCATAGCAAAAATCGTTTGTAATGCCCTCAAGAATATAGATTACCAAGTTTGGTTGGTGGACGCTCGAAAAAAAAAGACGCCACCTTCCCTAACAAAATCGGCATTGTCTTTTGTTAGATCGCCTGGCAGGTAGAAAGTCCCACCGAAATGATCTGTCTTTTTGAGAGTCTTATTTTTTAGTTATAAATAATACTCTATTAAAATTTCAAGTTGCCTCAAACACATTTTTTATATTCATTTGCAAAATATTTTTGGACGGGCCTGGCAATGTTAAAACCCCGGCTGAATCGTCTGGCTTATTTTTTTTTATATTCTGTAAATATTAAACTACAACCTATAAAAATTGCAAATTGCCTCAAGTATATTTTTGGATTAAAAAAAAATATACTTTTAAAAATTTGGGGGTTGATTTAGCCCCGCTACTCACCAGCCAGGTCTGCAGTTTCGTGTTGGGATATAATAGGAGAGGTACAGGACAAGTTTTCAGCTTGCCTCAAGCACCTACCCAAAAATGCTTGCCAGCTCTCGGGCTATTACAAATGAATGAACAAACAAAACGTAGCTGCACACAACTTTATATGTACAAAAAGAGAACCGTGCGACCCTGCCAGGATTCGAACCTGGAATCTTCTGATCCGTAGTCAGACGCGTTATCCGTTGCGCCACAGGGCCAGTTTCTGTAGGAGCTGAAATTTGGGATTACGTTCCCAATCATTTATTTTCAGACATAGTCCGAGTACATATAGATAGAATATTAATACAAATAGTGAATTAAAAAGTTAAATAAAAACAAAAGCCGAATTTCGAGTTCCGAGCCGAAGCTCAATTATTTTGTTAGCCACTCAAGATATTTTTTTAAACATTACAGTGATAGTCAACAGGAAAAGTAATAATTACAAATTAACCAAAATGATTTGTTGTGACACATTAAATACACTACCACTAGTAATTCAGTTAAAAAAAACAATAATTCAGTTCAAATTACATTTCGGAGGACTACAGTTCCTAGGTCCTAGGAATAAAAGGTTTAATAGAATACCTGATCTAGAAGAGTAAACACATTAATAAAATTAAAGGATCTTAATACGTGGTGCGGTCATTTCAAAAACAGCCGATAATGAGATAAAGCCCACACATCGCACAGGTGCCACCAGAATGACCTTCAGTTTTTGTTATAATCCGCTAATAGATCAGCTTTGTACTCTGAATTGCGAGGACTCAGGCGACTGTGACCACTACATAACTGGGACCGTAATTCCAGTTGCCTGAGTAATTTTATCTGCAGTTGCACTGTCTAAGTAGCAAATTTAGTTACCAGAGAAAGTGTGATTTTTTGTCGAAGATTTTATTTACTGTCAACTGTGTCACTACTTAAAATATAATCCGTAGTTGAGTTCCTCCATACAATTTGAGTTTTCTGTTTACTGTACATTAAAGTTAATGGTCCAAGTCGACCGTTTCAAAAATGTTTCAGGCAACTGGGACCGTGATCCCAGATCATTATGTTCCCAGTCGCCTGAAACCTCTGCTTCGTACTAATTGATATTTTAAGTGAGTTTGTTAAGATGACATAAACGGAAATATTATCGGCTCTCTTGACGTCATCAAGGCAAGTTGGAATTGATGGTTATAATAAAATAGATTTTCCTCAAACTAGCCACTGAGATTCAAATACATTTTATGTAGTGCACATAAAACATATAGAAAATGCAATGATATGAGTTTTGTACATTGCGTCTTGCACATACATAGGTAGGTACGTTGTCAAAATAGCCCATGTCTTACAAATTCTCAGAAGAATGCATGGAATTTCGAGGATGTTTTCATACATAACTATGTAGGATTGTAGGTACATGAAAAAGATCAAGATTGATTAGCAATAGTTCAAGGTCAACAACAAATCAGCATGTGACTTCAAACATTACACAAGGATGAGTAATATATCGGAGACACTGCCAGAAGATTAGCGCGCTTTTTGTCGTGGAAGACCCCTCTATTATTCAATTAATCAGCATCATACTCCAAAATTCACAAAACAGGACTTTTAACCTGAATACTATCATTGCTGTAGTAAGGAAATTTTCCTGATGTAACTGTGTGCACACAATGATTAAATTGGAAGCACTGATTGTAGTCTTGGCGTGCATATTACCTACTAGCTAAAGAACAAAAAAAACGGAAAATTTTGAAATTTGTACTCAAGCTTTTGTTTGAGCGTCAGTAGATACTGACGCTCCTTGTGGAATTATTGGTAGATACTTGCAGGTCCATACTCCATCCATTCATAGTTCTATCGGTGATCACTTACCCTGTCGCTCTTCTGACCATGCGTTAATAAAAATCTAATTCCCCGTCACTTAGGTTTAAGAATGTGCATTGATGTGTACACAAAATGCAATCAAAATCCCCGTTCACGGCATACCACGTAAGCCATTACGCAGTTCAATTCGTGCGATGACATAACGACAGCCGGCGGCGAGGCGCTAACACAGGTGTGCAGTACCGCGGCCTTCACTTTTTGTTGCACGTACAACCTCGGTTTAACTACGAGTAATCATCCTTAACCATTGTTGCAAAGACTAGAGCTGTTTACCAATATGTATCTATCCAGTTATATAGACATACTTACGTTTGACAATATTTTTTTCCCTACAAAGCAGAACCACCATTTTTGGTACCCCTAGTAATATACATAGGTGTCCATGAGTCTAGGTGATCATTAATATAAAGCATCCTTACCCTCGTTTGTCTCATCTCTCTTGGAAGAATAGTACCTGACGTCATCTGTTTGCCAAAGCAAAACGAATTAGGATTCATTGTCGAAAAAAACATTTTCAGCAACGTTCCTAATGCATGAACGCCATCATTTTTGATACCATACTGACAACAGCAGGACATCGCTCCCGAATATATTCACCATCATTCGTTCAAACTTACATATTATTTGTGAGTACAAAATGGCCGCTTCGGCTTCACGGTTGAGCGGTAAAAATATTGCTTTATCGGGCGATAACAGGTGAAGTGGGCGCATATCAGCTCCGAAGAGAACCGCATTACACGCATCGCAGTGCTAGCTCGAGCACCCGACGTGGTCCGTTACAGGTTGTGGCTGAGGAATTTCGAAATAGGCAAACAATGATTCATGGGTCATTCATGGATGAAGGCTAACTGCGGAGGTTACCGCAATTAACATGTTCTATGGAAGCTAAGTGTAGGAATTTACGCGGCTGATTGATGTTCCGTCGGGTTTATGATATGACACACTTATAATGGGAGATGACACATAATGCCAAAATTCGTCGCGTAATTTTGCATAGAAAACGCATTGCCCGAGTTCGGTCGCGTAATTTCGGCATAGTGTGTTCCTACAATAAGAATTGACTGCGCAGTTCGTTTTCTTTTTTAACTCACTTACAACAATCATTAATAATAATGCAGTTAATCACTGAAAAATAGAAAATTTCAAATAGGTAATGGTGTCAGCCCTTACATTTACAGGTAATGTGACACCAGCAATGGCCTATGCAAAGCTCTAAACAGGTATTTAGGGTTTGACATATGCCATCGTTGGTGTATGTACGAATCATGGGAAAATAACTCTCATATTAAGGCCACAATTTCGGCACTGAAAGGCCAAACGTAAAGTCGAGTTAAAGGTATTTACAAAAATTACAGAACAACATGCCTGACATAATTTCATGCTGTGTACTTGGCAATAAATAAGATAAAGCGCCCGTGCTTAATAAAATTCTTCTGCATTCAACATATGGTTTACCTGTCACTAAACATTCTAATAACGACAGACAGAAATTCCGAAAATCCATCGTAACGCAATAACACCATATGCGTGGCAAAACATAGGATCAGTGGTGAGTGTTATCTGAAATGCTTTCAAGCGATAACCGCGAGCAATCAGGCCAGTTGTTCTTATTAAACCGCAATTAGCTGCTGATAAACAGACCTGTTCAGTTATCTATGTGATTGTGACGAATTAAGGGGACAGCTGGAATACGGAAATATCCAAAACCTTCATACCTGTTGATTACAATGATTAATATTTAGGGGACTTTACGCAAAGAAAAACATAGAACTGATTATGACCTATCCGGATAAACCTTTAAAGCCAGAAAGTATTGGATCAAAATCAAAATAAATCTAATATTATGCCACCTGATGGTAAGCCATCAAATAAAGTGCATCAAATTAACCGATGCGACACACAATGCGTTGCAAGCATTTATGGACCAACATAATATGGCAGCCTTAATCACACGAAACGCAGCTCTGAATATTCTACATTCTTTACTTACCTTGACGAATATTATTCCTATGTATTTAGAAGCAAGGTTATTTATGACGACTGCATTTCAGTCAAATATAATTTGCCTGATTCTTGCAATGCTCTAAAATCTGTTTATCAAGTAAGGTTGGAATAAAATCGTATAACTCATCTGAAAGATAATCATAATCATGTATTAAACTAGCAAATACAGATGATCATAAAATAAAGTACCGGATAATGTTAACCGATTTATGCAGGTTTACGTTGCACCTGAACAGCTAGATAGTAGCTCAAATTATGCAGTCACTGGGAACATTTTCGAAAGCACGTCTTCGCAGACAGGCAAGGCTAATACCTCGGTAATTCAGTCAACAGTAATTTTCCTGCGCTAGCATCGGCCTGAACCCATAGATTTAAATAGTTAGATAGGGCCTCGCTATACTTCGACCCGCACTGAAATTGAGACTTAAACTTGAAGCGACAGTCGCTTCTTATCGCAATGACAGCATGCTAAAACAATGACATGTCGAACAAAACTATTGCTACAGTTTTCTGGTATCGGGGCATATCTAACGATTTAAATCTATGACTGAACCGGTTAAAACAAACATACGGAACTAATTTCTCGGAGTTTACCGTCTAATCTCGGGCATTATCGCCGAGGCTTCTTAGATATAGCGGTACCGCAGACAGGTGGGCCTGGCAGGTGTCTGCACCGGCGCGGTGCGAGCGCACTGATAGCGCTGATAACAAGCTTGGTCGCACCTAGGCCTCGTTTAGGACACAAACATACTGCCAGCACACGGTAGTGGAGAAGTAGAGCGCATCTTAAACTGAACCTTACAGCCTTGACTTAAGGTCGCCAATAAAAAGGCGGATGCGCCTGGTTACGAATGAAATCACCTGCACCAGCGCGGTGCGAGCGCACTGATACGCGCTGATAACGCGCTTGGTCGCACCTAGGCCTCGTTTAGGACACAAACATACTGCTAGCTGTTAACACGGTAGTAGAAATAGAGCGCATCTTAAACTGAACCTTATGGCCTTGACTTTTGGTCGCCAGTAAAAAGGCGGATGCGCCTAGTTACGAGTTAAAACAGACATTGTGTGAAAGACAATGGCCCTGTTTCACCATTTCTGGACTCTGGATAAACCTTCTGTCAAATAAATCTTCCCCATTCCTCTTAGGAAATGTATGATATGATTAGACTGACTACGTTAGCGCATTTGGGTCGTAACAGCGTTAATCTTGGGATGGTTTCGACATCCAAGAGTAAATATTAATGTTTGTTCTGTATCAGGTTGTCAGTTTCTATTTGATTGGGGCTGTAGGTACCTGATATCCAAAATTCATTTGCTTGAGGCGTTTGAGTAAATAACTGTTTGTCACGTACTTTGCATTACGTCATCAGCATACGTGTCTTATGTTTATAGCACACAATTATATTTGACTTCATAATAAACTATTCACAGTCCTAGTTTTGAGAAACTATTGAGTTGAAATATTTCCATTATTGTCTGCCTGTCATACCCAATCAAATTAATATTTGGTATTTGGCCAAGCTATGCAAACATCTGCTAGCTAGATAACGCGTACCTCGGGTGATGTATGTACAATCACAAAGTAAATGAACAACACTTGTTGAAGTAAACAAGGTCCATATCTCGAGTATATTTAGATAATAACTCTGTTAGTAGTCTGAACTGTCTCACCTCGCCTACCTAGTTGTTTGTCAATTTCCAAACCGAGTAGGCACAACGCGAACATTGTAAGAAGTCGTGTAAACAAGACAAAATGACGACATACAAGTTATGCACGGTCACAACCGCAAATTAATGTCGGCGAGCGTGCACTGCAAATCAATTATTATTACCTACGGCTTAAGATTTGGTTTGCTGAAATGACAAAGTGTGTAACCGCGAATTATTGCAGCAAGACGCGTAACTAGGCGACGCGGTTATGCTTGCCATAACAATAAGCTGTTGTTTCGCGTTATAGTAGACGTTGCGTGTATAGCCATGGGAGGTAAAGAGGAATTTGGCCACAAAAGAATGGCTATTTATACCGATTATATTAGCGCACTAACAAATACTCTTAAAATATTTCAGTCAAAAATAAACATATCTTGTAAGTATCACTTTTAAATCTTCCTAGGACGTCATTGATAGTGATTGCCATAGTTTTCGTTGCAACAACGTATTATATGTACTAATGTACAGTTTCACTCAGGGATGTGGGGTGTGTGTCCACGTTTGTCGTACAATCGACTTAACTATAACTAAATAGATTAATTTCAAAGTTATAGACTCTTTTTATACAACAGATAATAATAGTTATTTTGGCGGCAACTCCTACGCTTCAATGTACTTCGAACACACGCAACCTTTGCCCAAACAATGCCTCGTTGTTTCCAGTCACACTTTCAGTAATTTTGCTTACTTCAAGGTTGCTTACCGGCCAAGAGCCCAACCAGTTTGAAAGAACTGCACTTTTCCTTATCATTAATAAACAGGTACTTATGTAGGCTAAGTAAAGAGGTGATCTCATATTTGCCGTAAAATACCTGAGAAGCATACACACGGTATTTAATCAAAATGTTGTTGTGCATATTTCAAATTACTCGTATCTAATGACTTCTTGTTTATCGCATATGTCGAACGCGATTGCCAGGTTAACTTTTCAATTAGAATTATAAAGTGTGCATGTATGATGCTTAATATCTACTTGTCTCTATAAAAATGTTAGTAAAATTGATTGAGTATTTACTCACCGGATATGAACTTAAACACATGAACTCACGAAGCATACAAAGAAATATTTAATCTCATTTTACTACGCATAGGTACGATAACGAAACTTGTATACAGGTGTTTGCACGAAAAATGTACCAAGAATGTACTTTAATCAACCAGAAAACATAACAATGTGATAAGAAACCGTATCATAGATATGCGATATATTAACGTATGACACCTGACTGTCCTAAATATGAGACATTCTTATTTCTTGAAAATATATTAATTGATAAGAAATTATTACTAAATCCTTGGCCGTCATAATATTATCCTACAAATACCCTTTTTTTTTTTTTTTTTTTTTTTTTTTTTCTCGCAGGGAAACGCATTGACGCGCCTTAACTGCAGGTTAGCTAGACCTGCAGCCGTGTGTTGGGCTCGGGACGTCGTCCCACTACCAACTAAAACCCTGCGGTTTCCTTCTCACCCGTGTGGTGGGACGGACTGGTTCTCGTGCCCGGCGGAGCCTGGCGAATGCCCAGTCCGTTCCCGGTCACTCCCTGACTAAGGTGGTCGTCAGGTCAGGGAGGGGCGCCTGAGGGGGATGACTCAGGAAACGGCGTCATCCCCTGACATGGCGTGTGCGGGCAGCCTATGCGATGCACGCAGGCGAGCTGATCCTGCGCGCTGGCATACCCATCAGGCTAGAGAGGACGTAAATGAGCACGTCCTCTCCGGCCCGGCCGTCTGCGCCGGAGAAGGGCGGCAGAGGGATCATTCTCCCGGTCCCTCTCCGCTGCCTCCTTCTGCGACATGACTTCCTCGCAGAAGGAGGCGACTGCCTCCCATGACCTCCTGTTGACAACCATGGCTCTTACCATGGTTGCCAACGATAGGCCATGCCTTATGCCTAGCGCCGTGCGAAGATCGCGACGCTCGCGCCGCCAGGCCGGGCACACTAATAGTGTGTGCTCAGCCGTATCGTCGGGGTCGTCGCAGTGGTGACACTTTGTCGTCTCTTCCCGACGAGCGACGCGGTGCAGGTAGTGGCCGAAGCACCCGTGTCCGGTCAAAACCTGCACAAGACGGAAAGTAAGGCAGCCGTGCCGGCGCTCTATCCATTGCCTTAACACCGGACGAATCGCCTCAATAGTCCGTTGGCCGGCACTCGGGGCTTGGAGAGCCTCGTCCCATTTGGCCAGGGCCTCCTCCTTTGCCTGGATGCGCCCCAGCGCCACCTCCTCCAAGCTAGGTCGTTCTCCCCTCAGTCTTGCCGCGACCCGAATCTGATGCATCTGGGCAAGAGCCAGTGCATCAAGCTCCCACGGGGTCGTGCCTGCCAAAACGCAGGCAGCCCCGTGACTGACCGTGCGATACGCTCGCACGGCCCGGGTCGCGATGACTCTTGTCCTACAAATACCCCTAATATTTATCATAATCTTTGAACAAAACATTAGGTAAATAATTAATTTATTTGATTTTTTAATTATGTCACAGCGAATAATTTATCAATCAGAGATAATCAATAATGTATGGAAAAATAAATTACTATAAAGTATATTAGCTCACATGGTTTTTTACTAGTAAAAAAGTTAGGACTCCGCGTCTATCTACATTACACTACAAGTAACTTTTTTTACAAGTCCGTGCGTAAAACAATGTTTTTCAATTCACATCACCTCGCTAAAATGAATAATACAATAATAGCTGTAAGGTAGTTACCATATTTGCTCTCAGGCGCTATGACATGCTAATCCATGATCAAAGCATATTATAAAAGTATAGTTCTTCACGTATGATTTATTACCTAAACCCGGGTTAGGAACGCGGTCAGTCATGACTGTCTCGTTAACCTTTCACGCTACGGTATGGAACTTCATATATTATTCATGCCATAATTGAACCAAATACGCCTTTTCACTTCAACTATCGGTACTAAGTTGCCGGTATTATTTCTGAATACTAAATTGATGCAATATTTTGTTATTTAGCTTTCAAATTACTCTGCAATAGAGACCGCCTGTACACAAAAAGACGTAATTGTATAGTAAATAAACCCTTCAACCAAGATTGTATAGAAACGTTGTTCGTTTGAAAAGAAACAATGAAATATCACGTATATGTATCAATTATGATGAAGGAAAGTGATGAAATAGTAGAAACTGAGTTAACCTCACCTTGTCTTAAGGAAAATCAAAACAAAAACATTTTCACGAAGTTTTCAACAGGGACCATTATTACGGATCAACTTTTTATATTCTTAATAGCAGGTCAGTTATGTCAATGTAGCGGGTATTTTATTATTGATATAATAATAAATACATCTCTTAAATGTAACATAGGCACATAGGTAACAGAAGGTTGTTTTTTGTCTTGTTTAATACCTACTATACTCGCGTGGGCGGATAATGGCGCCGCGGGCAATATAAAATAGCAATTACAATAAAAACATTCAAATGCTATAAATAATCATATGAGACAAGGATATCCTTCATAATTTATAATGAATTATACTCTATCATGTCGTCATTAGCTAAATCAAAAAAAATCCTCCTTAATAAATTATAAAGTGATGGCTACCGAGTTTTGAAATTATTTTCTGACCATTCGTGCCTTGATGTTTTAGACCAAATAAGCACTGGAAATATATCGTGTAAGTGTCGTATTTACTTGTTAATCGCAATCAGCAAGTCCTAGATATACTCAAAATCAAATATGTATTATTTTCACTTTATGACATGAATTTGATAGAGAGCGAAAGGTATAAAATGTTCAGAAAACTTGAGTCCTATTTTGATTAGAAGGCACGTGTATACTGTATTATTTTAAACAAAATATTTATCTTTCTTTTTTCTCTAGGCGAATGTACCCAGTTTGTCTGCAGTGTAAACGCAGTGACGAGCAAAGGCTTTAAATATTCAAAGGGTGTAAAGGGCAACGCGTATTTCCCTCGGGAGGCTCTCTGCCCCTCTATTTCCATAAGCATACATTTGTAAAGGTGAATACAATCGAATATTATTAAATAAGCTTTAACACAACTAGAAGATGTTGCAAGATAAACGCTTTGAAACATTGTTCACAACAACGTGATATGTGAAAAACAAATTTGTAAAATAACTGTGGAAATGAACAATACTCGTAATACCAAACAGTCAATAAGCAACCATTTCATAATTCGAATTCGAAGACATTATTTCATCAAAAATTGCAAACAAAATTCAACGATCGAACAAATAGCAACACCTGCAAAATATTTACTTTACTAAAACCACAACCTTCAAGTACATACGAACATTTATCTAAATGTTTAACATACCTACAAGTTGTACGGCCTAAGTATGCAAAATAACCTCCAAGTAACATTTACTGCGAGTAAAAACTCTCGATAACTGTTCTGTACTTGTGATTAGTGTTATGCTAATTTGCAATGTTATTTACCTCTTAGACTCTGACCGGGTTAGTTTGAACCAGCGTAAATATTATTCGAGACTGGCTCGACAGATCATTGATCTTACACGCCTATGCGATAAGTCGTAAGTTCGGAACCCACGCAGGGAAAATATTCAACGCATAGAGTGTTTAAGATTCACGGTTACATGTGTCTTGAACTCTGGAAGAAACATACATAAATCCAATTTTACAAAAAAAATCGTCTCAATTAAGTTTAATTTCAATGAGCTGTCTTCTTGTTCTAAACGTGTTTGAATGTTTATTATTGTATTAACAGTCGGTAATGCAAACAATTGTCCAACACCATTCTCTTGAGAAAGTTCACACAATTGTAATTCAGTTACTGCTATTTCCTAAGAATCGAGGAAGGAATGTAAATCGTTTTATTCGATAACAAATTACATCCGCAGTAAGTCAAATCTGATAACATCTAGTAGATGGCTGCTACTGCGATTCCTAAACAACACAATAGGCAAAACATACATAAATGTAGGAAGAATATAGACAACGGTAAGATTTTTGACTATAGAAACTATGGCTTTTTGTGTTTTAAATTAAAGATGGATGGCGTAGGTCACTAGTGATCGTAAAGCAAGGGGATTCTAAAAAAGCCGTTCGTACCAAGGCAGCCTGAGCAGTAATAAAGCCAGAACCACAAAATTACCTCCACATTTCTGTACTTCGGTGGCAGATCCTCATCATCATCCTAGCGCCTCTCCTGGTTGCATCCTCGGCCATAGCCTTGGAGCCCAGGGTACGCTGCGACTATGATCCTGAATTGACATGCCTGGTTATTACAATGGAGTGACTTCGGTGGCGGATAGGACAACAAAATAAAAATCTAACTATCGTAGATAATTTCCTAGTAGATTACTTCTGATATGGCAGAGTTTCACTGTAATTTATTCTGTTGTGGCGTCACAATAGAGTGCATGAGTGCACATGCATAGTGCAGCGGAAGTGATGCCCCAGTCACCTCGTGCATTGTGTACCGATGCACCGAGGAAACCGAGTAAACATGCTATTTATAGCCCGGCCTCGAATAACTGCACAGATTAAAAATATAATGCACTCTTTACGGACGATTCGAAACGATGGCACGTAAGTTACTAATAACGAACCAGTACCAGTATCTTAATGAACACTAGAACTGCACATGCATTGCAAATACAATAAAAATTAATAATTTGCATGCATGCATTAATTATTTTAAGATCTATTAATCATTCTTCTGGCATGCATTAATGAATTTGAATTAAAATAAAGCAACTTGAAAGGATAATATTAAGGTACAAGTAACAAAATCAAAACCAGTAGATTTGATTCGATTTATAACTGTGACATTAAGTATTCAAATTTCTAAGCTTATAGAGTAAGATCCCGGTGCCCCCAGACGTTACTTATTTTCTCATAAGAAATATAAATGGGACAAAGTAGTGTTAGTACGTACTTTGAGTGTGTGCATACCTGTTACCTTGGGTCGACGGCCAATTCATAGGTACCAGGTGCTAAAGGTAGATAAATACAGTACTAATTTTTCTTAAATTCTCAGTGCTGATTTTTACATATGTTTTAGATATTGTTGTTAAAAATTAATAATCATTATTGCCAGACACTTTCCATCAACGCTAACCCTTACCAGACGCTTTAAAACTTCAAAAAAAAAACATATTCTTACTTATAATCTCACTCTTGATTTTTATGTATGATACTTGGGGAACTATTTGAACACCCCTGGTCAGCAGCCAGACCAATTGGAGGGGTCAAACATCCCCCCACACACACGTAAAGTGTCGCTATGTGTATTAGTCCAGTAATTTTAGCAATTTTGATCCACGATCTGCGGAATAATTCCTAGTGAGCTGAATTTTTGTATACACCTTTATTATGATATTGTAATGATGATGTGAAAAATCGACATTGATATCGTGCCGGCTAAAAAAGTTATAGGGGTCCAAACGTCAAGAAAATCAGTTTTTCGCAAATATCTCGCGATCTATTGCTCAGAGGTCAATAATGGTTTCATAAAAGTTGTTCGTCGTAAAATTGTCTACAAAAAAGGTCTCTTGCCATTTTCTGTAGAATTAACCGTTTTTGAAATAGAGACTAGAATGCACTCAGATATGGTATTGTATACCGTACTCCACATACCAAGGCATAAACCATATTGTTTGTTTTTTTCCCTTTTTTGTTTGTGTGTTTTTTGTTAGTATGATGTTCTACATATAGAAATATAAAGCACTTGTAATACTAGTACAGTCAGGAAAAAAGGAATATCAACAATAAAAAACTAAGTGGCAATTTTTTTTGTCACTTTATAACTCAAGAACGGGCTCACCGATCCAAACCAAATTTTCAGGGTTTGTTAAGACTATTTAGTAGATAGTTTATGTGAAGTTTGAACAAAATCAGTAGCTTCACTTTATACGTAGCGAAGCACGTACCGGGCCGCTAGTAATGATATAGATATGCTATGTCCAGTGTCGTTTGGACCCCTATAACTTTTTTAGCCGGCACGATATCAATGTCGATTTTTCACATCTTTATCACAATATCATTATAAAGAAAGGCGTATACAAAAATTCAGCCCACTAGGATTTCTCTTGCAGATCGTGGATCAAAATTGCTAAAATTACTGGACTAATACACATAGCGACACATTACGTGTGTCTGGGGGGATGTTTGACCCCTCCAATTGGTCTGGCTGCTGACCAGGGGTGTTCAAATAGTTCCCCAAGTATCATACATAAAAATCAAGAGTGAGATTATAAGTAAGAAAATGTTATTTTTTTTTGAAGTTTTAAAGCGTCTGGTAAGGTTTAGCGCCGATGGAAAGTGTCTGGCAATAATGATTATTAATTTTTAACAACAATATCTAAAACATATGTAAAAATCAGCACTGAGAATTTAAGAAAAATCAGTACTGTATTTATCTACCTTTAGCACCTGGTACCTATGAATTGGCCGTCGACCCAAGGTAGCAGGTATGCACACACTCAAAGTACGTACTAACACTACTTTATCCCATTTATATTTCTTATGAGAAAATAAGTAACGTCTGGGGGCACCGGGATCTTGGACCATTACGAAATCGTTTCGAAAAATACTATAAAATTTTGGCAAGCTCCTTCATAAAGAAAATATACATACATGAATGTAGGTATGGACCGTTTGAACTCATTAGCAAAACAGTTCTTTTTGAGTCCGTAAATAAGTGGAGAACTATACGAGCATATATATTATGTATAATTGTGATCCAGTTTATTTTAATAATCGTCAAATCTGTACTGTAATCATAATTTAGGAATTTTGAATAACAACCTACTATTACAATAAGGTCCAAAGTCACGGTCGGCTGAAAGCAGATATTATCGAATACAATAGTGTACAGTACAATCCCATTGTGCGGGAAGTACCGTAATAGAATCATTTACAATGGATTTGGTAGCGCCATTTTTTTTGGCAATATTTCTTTCGTAATATCTAGGCTTGTTGATTCTTTTGGAAATCGTATAAATACATCATATTCATTATTTGGATTAATCAAATCTCCGTCTCGTATACAACCAACCTGTAACGCATTGTAAATGTGCCAAATAAAATAATAATAATGGTCCTATTTATTGCGCTACCAATCTGTAGAGACATTTTCCTTTTATTTATCAAAACTGTATAAACTTCAGTAAATCGTGAAGATAATTAGGTATTTTTATTAATTACTTATTTATAGTTAAGAATACTAGTAATCAAATTAAGACAGAATAAGTATTTTATCTTAATGAGTCATTAATGAAAATAATAATTATGTTTACAAGCAGATTTCATGCAAAGATTATGAAATGTGTGACTAATGATAGATAAGAAAATTCGTCGTTAACTTATTAATTGAGGAAAAACATAATTTATTTACACACGAACACGACAAACTCTGTAGCAACACCGCCTATTATAATTTGAGTTTATTTCCGAATTTCAATAGAAACAAAACAATATTTGCGTTCGGTGATTAATCCCGCTGTTAAACATAATACGCATGTGCGCATCTCATAATCATAAACCGCGCTTCTGTTCTTAGCAGACCGGGGATTTCTCGCTCCATTTACTCTGTTTTACTACTTCACTTATATTACAGCTGAGTAAATAGGCGTTCCGTGCACGCTTTACTGTTTACAAAAATATCTATGCACGCGAGTCATTTCACTAAAATACACAATTTAAAAGTACCTACGTCTGCAAAGTTCCTTTCACGAATTATAACGAAAGTTTTTTTATTCAAGTGATCTTGGTTCATATTTTCAACCGTTCGCAGCAAGCAGTCGTGGCCGAGCGGTTAAGGCGTCTGACTAGAAATCAGATTCCCTCTGGGAGCGTAGGTTCGAATCCTACCGACTGCGCATGAATGCCTGGATATAATCCGGCTGTCTTTTTGTTTCTCTTGACCACTTCAGAATGAAACTTAACCAACAATATATAAGTTTTCATTGTTTTCATTTCATTTATGAAGTTTGTTAGAGAGAATTTATCCTTATAATTGACACAAACGATTGATACAATAAAAGTACAGGGTGTCTTTTACAAATATAAGTGGGTGCCACAACCGAGTGTGGCAAGCGAATTTTCAAAAATCTGAACGCAGTTTATCAAAATTAAGGAATATTTCCTTAACACCTACAGTACTAAGGCTACTTCCCCTTCAGTACAATTCCCCTTCAGATGGCATTACAAAATTCCACGCTGAATAACAACTATAAAACATATAAAATAAATATGCCACTAACATTTAAATGCTAATATTACTAAACATCCTTGATCATGTTATCGTACATAAATGAGCACTAGACGATGAAGTATTACGAAAATACAATTCCCATTCGATATTCGCAATTTTATGAGTACCCCCGCATCGAATGCGACATTAGTTAGACAGCGAAATTGACTCCGAAGTGGAAGATGGTGTATTTCATCGAACACGTGCGTAGCCGAAGGCAAACTCGCCAGGGCTGCGAGTTGCGAGTTGCGGGTTGCCAGTTGCGACAACTCCCTATCAACCCGATGATTATCGCAATCATTTCACTCATATCCAGACCCGCAATCTCCCGATCGGTGATACCTGGCCATTAGCTAACAACGCTAACGAGCAAATGGCCGCGTTTGTGCGAATCGACAATATCTCATTAGGCACGTGCGTTGTTGTAGGGATACCTTGTCGAAACTTTAATAACTGACTGCTTGCGAAAGGGGAATGGATGAATGTATTGGAAAATATAACAAACGAACATTCATTTCTTATATCATCGGTAAATTTTTATTGATTTGATAATTTTGCGATGTACAATTATCATACATTAAGCTTGTAAGTGACACCTGAAACATATTACAAAAAATATACATGAACTTCTACAGGGGTGATTTTCCGTAGCATAAATTAATGTTGCCAACACGGACCAATTTCAAAACACATTAAATAGGATTAAAGGGAAAAAACAACATGCGTTGTCTGATAAAAACACAATTTGGTCTGGAAATGAAACAGTAAACCACATTAGCGCGCCAACTGGCACCCCTGGACTTCTCGCCGGGGATTACGAGTGCGTACCAGGGATTTAAGGTTTCATTACTCTGCCGCCCGCCCTCCGTCTCCGGTCAGCGCCCCTACTAGACCGACTCACTTTGTTATCACTCGGCACCTGTTATGTTAGATATTTTGCACAATGCTGATAAAACATGCATATTTTTTATACACGTATTTTCTCAAAGAAAATTATTCCACGTTATGCCTCGGTAGGCATAACGTAGGTTAACAACTTAGGTTGGACGGTTCCAACCTAAGAACGGTGATTAGTGTAATAAGAACTCGAAATAACACTATAACCAGACTAAAAAGTAACAAACACGGAAGATACAGTAGTCAATGACAGCATAACGGAATTTCCCTTGACGAAAATAATTTAATTGAAAATCACACATACCAAAACGAAATAATGTACGAAATCGCAATCATTCTCCGCATTCATAAAAATAATAAGAACGCATATAGCAAGACATTCAGCTAAACAGTTATTTTATCAGAAATCTTTTGATCTCATCGAATCGTGCTGTCCCGATTGACAGATCCAATCTTAATCTAAACTCAACCGTTACTCACGTTTTATTTGGTCTACTGAGTCAATTGACTTTAAGAGTTAAAGTCAACAGAATTTTTATGCAAACATTAAATCTCACAATTTTAAAATAATCTCTGTCTCTATTGAAGAAACGTGATTTGTAGAGACAATAGTTTCTCTAGGCGAGTCTCGTAACATTCACAAGAAAGTTGTTTCAATGGTAATGGTGACTTCCCCTAAACTCATTGTAAAGTTGGGAGTCAAAGCGGGACAAGGGAGCGTAGCGAGGCGAGACCTCTAATGTACAAATATTGCGGGCGAAATGAATATATTCGGTCTCGGTCCGACCCCTGCACGACTCCCCGACAAGTGCGCTTTTGATTGAGTCGCCGGTATGAATTTATGAAGGCTCTGAGTGGATCGTGCGTTGATGGATTGCTACTTTTATTAGACGTTGATTAGACAACTTATTTCTAATATAATATTTCTACGACATTTTTTATAAGGGTACTTTTTTAAATTGTCTGTTGGGTTACACGTGGAAGAAGAAAACCTTGTCGCTTATACCGAAGAGTCGCAATAAAATAGGAAATACTGAAATGTGATTCAGATCCCTCTCACCTTTGTAAAATTCTGCTATATCGCATTATCTAAAATTTCAGGTTTTCGCTTCAAACATTTTTAAAGTTGCTACTGCAGAGCCGCTAGCCTTCTTTGAGTTAATTAGGAAAGCTTATTTTACATTCGTAAAATAATTTATTATAAACTAGATTCAAAAAACTATTTTTTACATCTTTTGAAACGTAAAAATGAACGAGCATTATTTTTGCTGACCAAAACACCGAGTAGGTATGTTCACAAGAAATTAAGAAAACAATGTTTGTCCTCCAATGTTGCCAGTTGGTCACATTCAACCCAATCGCGCCTAGCACGTCCCAAGAGCTCCGCTAATACTCCATATGGCGTAACGCGCACAAACAACCATTTACTCCAGATCTCCCTCCGTGTCAAAACCCCCACTAAAATCATGGCTCTTGTATCACACTCGGGGGGCAAGGAAGCTCTTACTAAGCTGGATTAATATTCATAGCACTGTAAGGGCGGAAAGACTAATGCAACGACATATGCATGCATTAGGGATGATGAGACAATCGGACATTAGTGACTTTGGCCTCTTAATTTGTACAACTGGTCATGGTTTGCGCATGTGCCACATATTCGTACCAATATATTTAATTTTCTGTATTCTATTGACAAGCTTTATGACAAGTGTTAACGGAAGAGCCGCCAAAAGGATCTTCAAAATACGTTAATGAGGGAGTGGCTGTAATTACTTACAAATATAAAGTTCCTTAATCTGGCTTGCGTATTTAGACTACCAATTTAACATTCCTGAGTATCAAGTTATTAGTTTAAGAACTCAGTCATACCGGATGAACATAGATTTTATTTATGTTAAGTAGATTCTGACTTGTGAAAACGGCTTTTTTAATAAAGGTGGCATGTAGTCGTCTCATTTTACTGGCGCCGCGGAGACGCGCTTAGAACACGATACTGTCTCACGATCATGTTGTAAGTGTTGTAATTGCGTTGTCGGCGAAAACTTGATCGAAGTAGCACGCTGACGCTACCTGTCTGCGATAGATGATAAGGATTGCAAGAATCGCAATTAGCGATAGCATTCTGATTTGCAAATCTGAGAGGATATAATAATATGGTTACTACTAACTAATATACAAACTAATATACAAAAACCGTATACAAAAAACAATGACATCACAAAATATGTCGTTATCCGCAGAGAAGGTGGCAATCTGGGTCTAAAATAAACGTTGGAATTTGGAACCACATCATTTACCATCGTACACGGGTATCCTAAAAATCATATGGCAAATTAGGTACACCTACATATATCATGTACAAATACTAAAACACTACCAATAATATAATTATTATTTGTGAGCTGAATAATATTGCCAGTGTGGAATATGAACATGTCATGTACTTTCGGTACAGCATGTTTGTTTTAGCGTGGTTCGTGTTTGTTGTTCTCACGGGTTTCTCATGGTCGTCCCACGCACTTCACACCTCTTCGTCCCTTGCTCTCAAATGAGGCCCGCTGATTGAGTTCATTCATACTACGGATTCATACCGAAAATTGTATAATTAAATAAGCTTTAGAAATCAGATTTTGAATGTAGTCTAAAAATTAAATAATATAAATGTTGGTAGGATCATTATTGAGCATTCTTCTTTATATACATTTATGGAAAAAGCTACGAATGAAAAGGCCGACTAAAATGTGACACCGTTTTATTTTCATTGATAACGATTAAATCATCTATGGCGTTTGCTGCTTAGACATGCGGATGCTAAAACCTCTGACCAATATCTATGAATGGGATACTTATACGACGTTTAGGTGGACAGTACATAAATTAAAAATAAAAAGGCATTGGTAAATATCCTCTCAGAGCGGATGCTCATTCTAGCGATCATCGCAAAGATGACATGCGGATTACGGCGACGACATGCGAGAACCGCGCGGTTGCCGATGACACCTCCTCAAATGTTTCACTCTTAACAAATGAAGTTGTTTTTCGATAATTCAAAAATAAAATTCAATTTCATATTCCGAACGTTATTCTTTCAACTGGTCGTTTCTTTCGCACAAATATAACGAGTAATTTGCTGATAGGTTAGCTAGGTCAATAAATCATTTCTGTAGGGGTGTAAAATAATGTTCAAAAGTTAGGTATGCGCACTGTTACTATCAAAATCGTCTATATAGTGCTTATTGAAAATGTTTTATAAAAACAATCTAGCCGGCCTCCAACAAGCTAGCGAGCTAAACCTAGCGAACAATTTCAATAGAACAGGATTTGAAGAGAGTAAGAAAGAGCTACCATTTCGATGTGACATAGGTACATGTGTTGTATCCTGTTAAGATAATACTAAAATAATGCAGTGATGTGAATTATATTTTTTTATATATTTACTGTCTATCATACTACAGGATTTCTTTTCGAATGCCAAGTTAATTCTGTGATATAGAATCGTAAAACTAAATTTTTATGTGGGAAGTGGAAACAGCTGAGTGTGAAAAAGTCCATTGCGACAGTACGAG
Source organism: Nomophila noctuella (assembly GCA_958496325.1). Classification (NCBI taxonomy): domain Eukaryota; kingdom Metazoa; phylum Arthropoda; class Insecta; order Lepidoptera; family Crambidae; genus Nomophila; species Nomophila noctuella. The sequence goes on along the minus strand of OY292494.1, from coordinate 9,626,297 downwards.
CGACGACGTGTTGATTGCCGCAGCACCTTGTCAAGCTAATTTATAGACATAATGGGCTACTTGAAATGTTTTATAGTATGAAAAATAGCCACCGCCTTCATTATGAAACGAAATGACACGGATAAAATACCTACCCGATATTAAAATGAAATCCGTGTTTCTAATTTTAGGGACGGATTTGTAACTGGGATCCGTTACAAAATATTTGAAAGTATGCTTCTATATTAAATTGTACCCCCTATCTATGACGTCAAACATCCCGCACCTTTCCTCCCTGTCTGGAGTTAAAATCACAATAACGTACTTGCAAGTCTAACCATCTACCTACATATTTCTTAGTCACTCAAATAAAACTCAATTAGTTTTAACATTCTTACCATTTGCAAGTCTAAATTTAGAATACCTACAACAATAGGATTAATTAAGGTGAGTAGAATTACACGAAGATCAATACGCCTCGGCCTCCGTGCGACGGTGGCGCCCCGCGGTAAGCGGCAGCCATGCGCACTAACGAGTACACGCGGCCCGCACACGACCTCTAGCTATTAAAAACGCACTAATTAGATGAGAACACGTGTGCTGTACGTTTTAATTAAAATTATTGAACACTTAACTGTACCCGTTAATTATTATTTTTGCGCACTAACTAGTTACTTCGCGTCTATAGGCTTTGACATAGCTTTATTTAATCATGGCCAAATAGATGAACAAAAAAATAAAAACTATGTGACATTAAAAAACTTTTTAAAAACAGTAAAACTGGTTTGAAGCTTTGTTCCAAAGAAGTTTGTTTATCTCAAATATAGCTTCATTGTATCTATTCAATAAATTCGACGAAGCAATCAACTGGCCCTGTGGCGCAACGGATAACGCGTCTGACTACGGATCAGAAGATTCCAGGTTCGAATCCTGGCAGGGTCGCGATGAAAATCCTTTTTACATTCTTAGTTTTTGTGATGATTATTTTATTAATAACAAAAAACTTTGCGGATACGGCATTCATTATTTATATGTAACTAAATTCATTGATTTAAACACGACGCTGTACCGCGAGAAAAGAGTTTGTCTCTTTACTTCCCCAATTATGACAATGATTTCTCTTTCGAATTAAAACAACAATAATTTTAATGTTTGACCGATGTGTTACGGCTTGACAAATAAAAGTTAGCAAAAAGAAACATCTGTATTGTTTTTGGCGCATGGGAAATACCCTATCACTGTGTCATCCAATAACACAATAACATAAAATAGTTATGCTACACAACACTGTAGCCATCGAAATTTAAAAAAAGATGTTCCACTTTTCGGAACAGATTAAAAATGGTCGGTATGTTCGTTATCGCGAGCTATTTCAGCGCTATCAGAGCGAGGTCAAGAGCGCGCCTTCCGCCCGATAGCGGCGATAAGCGCCGGCACAACCGAAACCGACGCAGCATCCCAAGCGCTTTTTTTGACAATCATTATTTGACGCTTCGACGAAAATTGTGGTAAATTTATAAGTGGAATACATTGGTATGGATTCCGTACATTGTTAAGTTCAACCATAATTTAATTACCTAAGTAAAAAATAGATAAAGCAATGAATAAATATAAATTCAACGGCAAGATAGTGTTACAATTTTTATAATATCTAAAATGTATCTACAAAATATGCAATCCAATAGATCTTTTTGTATAATTTACATACCAATCGTTTTTTTAAGTTTTAGTCTGAGATTTTAGTTTGTTAGACGAAACGTTACACGCAGGAATTAATTTAATAAATAGACAGAAGTATTTTTATTAATTATATGTATAGAATTTACGGACAGCTAAAATAATTATTGCAATTCCTAAAGATCAAAAAGGGTATAACTTTACAAAATATCAATACAGAACCCTAAAAACAACCCTGATACCACTAAGAGCATGTCAAAACAAGTTTATGGGTCGCCGATAAGATACTTCTTCCCGATACTCGTCTGTCAGGCATTGGTCAGGTTGTCAGATCGGGATAACTTTATGTCTATTTGAACGTTTCGACTTCAAATATTTCTTTACCTTTTAGACGTTCAGCATTATGAGTCGGACAAACATCCTGTTCTCGGGCAAATATTGGATCATCTCGTCAGTTGTCAGTCGAGCGGACGGACGTCGCGGACACGTGCTAAACGCCTATCTTGTGTACACTCGCCTTTACTAATTATGTCTTCTTAGGGGATAATAAAGCTGTGAATATATACCGGAGTTAAGACGCTGTGAGGTCGAGCAACAAAGTAACCGAGACAACTGTACCGGCTTGTTACACTGACTATTAAGGAAACATCTGCTATTTTCTCCTTGTTGCACTGGTACTTTAAATGCCAGGTCGTGATCTCCGGCCCCGAGCCTTGATTAATGGAGCGGTCGAAGCATGTTTCAGGTTTTCCGATCATAACTCAGTTGTCTGAAGTAAAATATTGGTGGTTAACAAAACGTCATGATTTCAAGCTTATTTCAAATAAAATAAAAATGTTCACGTTACACTTCGTGTTTCAAAATGTACCTCATCAATTAACACTCGAATAAAAACCTCGTTTTGAAGTGTTTTGTAGGTATATGTAACTAAAGTGTAGGTAAGAACTTGCTCACGTAATTAAGATATTTACAGATAACAATGAAGGTTACTCGTATACGATACAAGTGGATTTCACTTGTCAAAAAAGAAAATATTTTCTCTCAGTCCGCTACAAGTGCTTTTTATTAGGTGTTAAGGAACTGACACTTACGATTCGAAATAGCATTTCAAACGTTGAAAAAGAAGACAAGCGTGCATTAACACGTGTATAATCGCAACAGATAAATTACAATCCGTCGTGTCTCGATGACATGCGTCGTCTCGATGCCCGGAGTGCGGGCGTCAAGTGGCTTTCAAGTGCCGCGGAGCAACTCATTCGATTAGCGAACACCCCATTATAGCCGCGAACAAATGCATCCGCAGTTAGATTTGCAACGCTCATGTCGTGAAGCGCTCGTACAAGACTGCTGTATGGGCGGAGGGACGTTTAGCAATCACTTTAATCTTCACTGTTTAGATCTTATTTTTATTGTTTTATTTTGTAAATGAGATGGCTTTGTGCGCCATTCGTCTTAGCTCTCCTAATCCTGATGGTTACAGTGATGGACACAAAGAGGCAAGAATGCCTGTATATGTGAAAAGCGGCCCGGCCCGACTTCTTATGGGTAGCGTAGCTAGGTATTACATAAGTTTTTCACAGAGTTGCACTCCCATCTCCCGCACTCCCCCTCTTTCTTAGAAACAGTTAGGTACTCGATGCTCTGAGTTGCGAAATGATTTTTGTTTAACATTATAATATATTTTGAATGGAATGTCCGATAACAATAATTCACAAAGTCATTAAAATATTATTTAGATAAAAATTATAAATGGTTTGTAAGTTTTGAGTTTAATTCGTTACATAAAAAGAAATACAATTCTTCTCCCTTGGGGGGATATTGGGGAGATGATAGCGTTAATATGTTGTATGTATTAAGATTTGCATCTCATGCATTCGTTCTGCTAATGGAAATCATCTTCACACAACGAATGTTATTGTTGTGTGAGTAAGTGCTAAATATGTATACCTACGAGTACCTACATTTTCACAGCGTACTCCACATCATGCATTCATTTTTCAAACATATATAATGCAGTATAAAATTCAACCATTTATCACATAATCCTTCAGATACCAGCAATATTTAGATCAGATCAGTAGCGATATTCACCACCGAGATTCCCCGCCCGCCCAACACCAGGGGATGTCGAAACGACAGATACCTACGCTACGGTGAGTCGGTCCCTTCCCCTCTCCGCCAAAACACCGACATAGCAAAGGCAAAGAAAATGCCATGTTGTTAAATGACGTGAATAAGATTAGAATATCGACAAGATTGCAGAAATTATGCAAGGGGTTCTGTCTTTAAGTATTTGGATATTTTTTATAATACCATGTGAGCGTGATAACGTATGAACATATACGAGTACTTAAATGACGGGTATGTATAGAAACACACTAGACCGAAATAACGCGACCAAAGGTTGGCGGGATTACGCCCTCAATGTATTTTAAATGGAGGATGATGTCCTGTTTAGAAAATTAACTTCGGCCGAACTTCGGTAGCGTTTTTGCCGCTTAGTGTGTTTCCATACTTAGTGTTGCAGTTACATAGACCTTTTCACACAGCAGGAATCTGTCAGTTGTTTTATCGTAATAAAAAAAATATCAAGGTTATCAAACTCAGTTCCACCGCTGGTCATAAGGCTACAATTGTATCATTTATAGTGTAAACATTCGACCCCTTGTAGCTTTACATTTACATGACACGTGGCGCTACCCGTATTGACATGAAAAATGCATGAACAATGTTATTTTTTACAATGCATGGTAGCGCTAGTATGATCATAATTGGTTTGATGGTCAGCGAGCAAATAAATACCCATTTACTTTCGTTAGAACCACTTACAGTCGAAAATACTCTATTTCTGATCAATGTTTCTGCAATACCAGCGGCACGTAAACGGCAAGTAGTTAACTACATGATTAAAATACTATCTATTTATTGCAGTTATTACAAAATTTGTTACAATTAAAGTGAAAGGCTTTGCTCTCCGGTTGTAACTTGGCAGATAATTTTCTGCACCTAGGTTTAAATGTAGGCCATTGTGCGTGATAGTTAGTATATTTATCAGTTAAACATGCACCAACCAACATTACATGCGGATTTAGTAAGTAAGTAATTCGACAAAACATCGCAACTTAAGATGTACTTTTCTCACAACACCGATCTTCAACCAATCCCATGTTTCAAATAAAGTAAACGTTATATACAAGGCACACGATCGAAACAACGACATTTTTGAATAAACTAAACGGAAGGATTGCCATTGCGTGTCGCCGAGGTTCGGGCTCAGTGGAGAGCCCTAGGAAAGGCCTATGTTCAGCAGTGGACTGCGATACGCTGTCGATGATGATGATGATCTTATTCCAGCCGAAAGCAAAGGCAGAAAAACATGATCTTCGGTGGAGGCAGATAAATCTCAATTCAATACAAATTAAGTTAGTTTTTTTGTGCTAGGACACTCATTTGACTCATAAAAATCCATAGCCGGGTATGTGACTCGGAACTGCAGTGGTATATCATCTACTTGTAACAGAAATGATTCATCACGATTATGTGAAAGCTATAACAGTTAACATTACCCTCGGAGTCCACATCACGCGGCACGGGGACAAGGCGGGCGCGTGTCCCTAAAGCGTGCCGGAACTTTATAGGTACCTACACGGACGGACATTAATCAACTGAGTGCCTATGCTTCACGCGATACAATATGCAATGCTGTTAGCCGGTAGCCTTTAAACAATGTTTCGTGCTATATGCTCTTCGATACGCAATGTAAGGCATGGAAATGCATTTTTTAAGGAGATTGGTCCTTTGACAATCACATTTATCGCGCTTATGTAAAATCGAATTTTTTAATGGGTCCAATTTTCCGGATCTCCCACAAAACCCTTTGTCGATACTTGGCAAAAGGTGCATGAACGCCTTTCATAACGTTAATTAAAAGGCAGTGGAAATGGAAATATTTACATTGGACGCAGCAGTATATTTATCTATACCAAAAAATTGGGAGCTAAAACCAGCGAGTGTCATTTCCAATTCGTTGACAATTTTTCGGAGGTATTTGAAACATTTTATCGTATCAGCTATTTTAAGTTTTGAAATCACTATGTAATAAAATATATACAAAGCGTCCCTTGTCTTACCTTAATGTGAATAAATTTCCCGAACCCTGTTATTCTTTATCGTCGGCACATCGATCGACTCGCACGCATTTCCTGCGAGGCACGCGCCCGCGCTTCCGGCGTTGTACGACGAAAATGCGTAGGGCTTACTGTGGGAAAACTCTATTGATTTTACGGTTTAAGAAACATTATTTCTCACAAAGATTACATTAACTTACACGCGAGAAATAATGTAGATAGGTAGGAATATCACAAAAATATTTACTTACGAAAATACTACTGAGCACTGGGCTATATTAATTATTATACATATGTACTTTTATTTCTTATTTTCTTACGCGCGGGAAACCTCTCAATGTTATGAGGAGGAACGTTGCACGCTTAGTACCTACATACTTCTTGTATCTTGTTGCATTGCTTTTATGACTTACTGCATAAACGCTGCCACCACTGAAATCGAGTCATTCTTTACATGGATTATTCATGAGTAAAATAATTTAAATATTTACATATGTATTCCATTTATGTTTTTCTGAACACAAGCTTAAAATGATCACGCACCCACTTATAACCAACACCTGAAGGTAGCCTACCCAAGTACTGACTCATAACTGCTTATGTGATAGCCTATCTTATTTTCCATATTTGCCTAAGTGAGCTGCGAAAATTGTTATTGACGTAAAAACTTCAAGTCACGTAGCTTTACTTAAGCATATGATTTGAATAACATTCAATACTTTCCAAAAAAACATCAAAGTACCCATTTGGGGACCAGGTACATAGTTAGCGGTAAAAGTAGCGTTATGCGCACTATTACCATATTGCTTTGGTCACGTAATAAAGCTCTCACTGTTATAAGAAGTTGAAATCATTACGAATGCCTGAAATGGCGGACAACTTGATTGGCTGCTGAGACGAATCGAATGATCAGTGAATTTTAATGTATTTTTAATTTTTAAAACTCTATGTATGTAACACATAAAGGTACACCTGCGCGATCCTACCCAAATAACAAATACGATAACCACATATTTTCAGGTAAGTGGATTTATTTACTTCCTAAGTTTTCCAAGCCCGCTTTGCCCCTTAACATTATAACTACCTAATTCAGCACATGTGTAGTCCCTTAATAAAGTTTTACGAGTAAGTCAGATATGTATGTATGTAAGGAAGAAGAACCAAAGTAGGCATCTTAATTTTGGAATTATCCTACTTATATGCTTTGAATTAGCGTTCGTTTAAACAAAAAGCTACAATCATAACTCAAACTCAAAACTCAAATATACTTTATTCAAATAGGCCTCATAAAAGCACTTATGAATCGTCAATAATAATAAAAAACAACATATTGAATCTACCACCGACTTCGGAATGCAGTCATCTACCGAGAAGAAGCGGCAAGAAACTCGATAGTTGCTCTTTTCAATCGCCAAGTTATGTTACAACGGTCACCGAACTCAATGAGAATGTATGCGAAAAAATACAAAATAAAGGATGTTACTATTTTTCTCATGTCGGTGACATGTAGAATGCTTACACGAAATTTGTTATTATCTGATATTTCTTTGATAAACATCGGCGTATCGGTGTCTCTGGTGTAATTTACGGCGCTGGCCGGAGTCAATGGCGCTTGCGATGGGGCGGGCGGGGCTCCCAGGAGACGGGGGAAGGGTTGCTAACCGTTTTAGCATCCAGCCCGAACGTCAAACATGCTGGCTATACGTAATCACTGAACAAATAATGCGTAGATAGATGTATAATACAGAACAGCTACTTGTTCTGTAATTTAAATCTACACAGCTTTACTGAGCGTAGTAATATAGACAGACAAGCGCACTTTAGTTACGCATCAGTCGCCCTTTGGAAGATGTCGATCGCACAAGACGCCTTTAGAACATTTTTTACGTGATAACATTATCAGAACGAAAGTGGTTAGATTCGTTCGGCGTATTGGTTGTGTACTTCTCACAAGATGACTAGAAAAATGCTTTCAAAATTATGCCGTCAATATTGGTCAGCCTTTAATGTTTCTTGTATAAAAGTTTATAAATTATCTAGTTATTTAAATAAACAGAAACTTATATTCACGACATGGCTTCGATAAATGGTTATCCCCAAGCTAATCATAAAACTGACCACGTTTGACACCGATCACAATATGCGTTTAGAAACCTAGCAAATAGTAAATTCCTCAGCATACAACGATTTTACGAGGTCTTGTTTCAACAAAAATGTAACAGGTACCTAATAACCAAACACTTTCGTGACTCGACTACATAATTAAATGATGTGTAACCTATGGTTATCACTCACGCACTTAAATGAGTTCAAGTATAACGTTTAAGTATAGTCATCGCAGTAAATCTGTTTGCCTTTATATAAAACATGCACGTTAAATCAAGAGTGCCATTTGCAACACTCATTGCTATTGAATAAAAACAACAAAATGATAAAATATTGCAAAGTATAACACAACTTTTTATCCATAAAATCTATCAGCGAGGCTTTATATGGCAAGCACAGGGTCTATTTAACTTGATATTGAATTTTAACGTTTACGTCCTTGTTCATAAGGTTGAAAAAACGTTTACATGCCTCCCTATGTACATGCTTTATGCGCAAAAGTGCTTACATCGTTTTCCACTCGGCGGGGGTCGGCTAAATTACGCGAAACGTGCTCGAAATACGAAAAATATCCGTTTCGTTCGCCGGACCTCGCGGTGAATGCATCATCTAGGTAGGTATCCTTCCTTGTTATAAATCCATGAAATTGAGACCATTTCCAAAGATTGGACGTATCGACGACATGTTGCCATCTGTAACTTTTACCAATAAATCTGCTAAACACATTATTCTTCGGTAACCTTTGCTAATCATAATTTGGAACTAAATAGGCTCAACTAGAGCGAATTAGTTAATACTAATGAGTGCCTACTTTAAGAAAAAAAAATCATGTTGGATTAGCTGCATGACATACTCGTATTTCAGGCACTATAGAGTTAGCTTACTTCTGATATTGGGTACCCTACACATGATCAGCAATGTTCACTCGACAAAACAAATGAAACAGGGCTACAATCTGAAATTGACGCGACGTACACGAATACAATTAGGCAAATTAATCTAATATAGACAAATCGTCAGTATAAATCAGACGGGTGAAGCCCTTACAAGGCCGGCAATCTAATAAAAAGGTTTCCATCGAGATTAGTTAGTACATCGAACTTCGCTGGTAGACTCCGTCCCTCGCGCCACGTCCCCCCACGCGGCATACGCACGTGCGCTTATTACGTTCAGCAATCGATGATGTGACAACAGATACTTTTTTGGTTTCGCAGTTTTGAAATAGATTTATTTTTCGAAAAAAATCTTCGTTTGCCTAGTACCGCAGTGATCGTAGCAGTGGGACTTGGAAGGGTTAGTGAGTAAAATATGAAAAGCTAATTGACTACCACATCATTTTGAGACAGCAATAACTACTCGTGAACATAATGTATTTTAATTAAGATTTAAGAAACTTAGAGTTTGTAAATAAAGAAATTCAGTTTGAATTGTAGTCGTGGAATCTCACGTTTGAAATTCAGCATAAAAAAAACATATTTACAGTATAGTATTATGACAGAAGTTAATCCGCATGATTTGATACTTGTAAGATTATTAAGGAAACATCTGTGAGTAACGTCTGAAAACAATTTATATTTCAAATCAGCTTTATAATGTCTTGAACGGTCATCATTTGTTAAATATTAAATATCAACAGGTTTTTTTGTTAAAAGTTTATCCAACATTTTATTTTCATTCTCCCTGTTAATAAGTCGCCTACGTTCACAGCATTAGTAACGTTCAGTAAGTACTACCAAATTAAGTAAGAAGCATTTTACTTCAATTCATATGTCACTAGAAGAAATCGTAGCAAAAGCTTTTATTTTTTATTGGTTCAAGTATCAGTGCACTTTGTATACAGGGTGTATCTCCGAGGGGTCCTGATTAAGTTACGTGCCATGCGCGCGCCAATTTGTACGGAGACCCCGCGCCATCAACTAGATTGTGTTAGTTCTACTAATTAAATACACTGCGGGAAAACATGGCGTGTTAGGTTACTGCCCTGTCTCGCAATCTGTTCGACAAATAAATCAATAACTTCTTTTTTTTCGTACAAGTAAAGTGAGGGAATCCTAATCCTTCCATTCAGAGCCATTAGCTCCCGAAATATATATCAAAAGACTGGCTTACTGTTTTCTTATCACTGACGTTGCATTTACTTATTACATAATTAATATTCTCGTACGGTGATAGCCAGAGTCTCAAAAAGAGCTACTGTATTTTATACAACAACTCAACAAACAGCTTAAAACCAAATGTCAACAGATTGAAGGCCGCGTCCCGAATACGAGTGGCGAAAGTATCTCTTTCAACGCACCGCGTTAATTCCAGATTAATAACATAACCGACAAAAAACAAACAATGTGTCATACTGAACGAGAATATATAGTTTATACCAAGAACTAAAAGCATCTCTCATCGATCCGCTCGCGTATCCACTTCCCATGGTAAACAATAACATTAGAAACTTTTTAACACTTCGTATAGTCCATATAGTTTATATTAGTAGTCGGCAAACGAGGCGAATAATTCGACTTGTTGAGAAAATATACACGCACGTGCAAGAGAGCGCGTGGTACAAGCACATGGGAAATTTTTATCCAAATATTACTGCTGGGAAGGGTTCAATACAAGTAACTTTGTTGGTAAAAGTTTAATAACATAGTCGGACAATGAAAAGGCTTAATTCGTAGCTTAAATTGTTGTTTGTAAGACCTTGCGGCATTGCATCATTTTCTATTTATTTATTAGTTGTTACAAGCGATACATTCAGACCAAGTGTCGGATTAACTTATTACTATTTTAAATTATTTAACGTTGACAAACCAAGAAACACTTTTATGCAGCCAGCTGATTTGAAAAATATATTACTGAGATATAATTTTGATTTTAAAAGAATACAGATACTTTTTCATTCAATTGTTTTTCTGCCTATTTGATTTGTGATGGCACTGATTCTGTTTATGTTTCTTACATATTTCACACAAGATTTCAGTATGCCAGCGATAAGAAGTTAAACTTGCACCAAGCGGCTACACAAACAGTGCGGGCGGGCGCCGACGCCGACGCCAGATTATGATCTCGCTTGATTAATGGCAACTAGCGCCTATGCGCGTGCGCGTACCACCATCTGATCCCTTCTTTCCACTAACGACTCACAGATATGCAGATCTACCAGTTCTCTTTATGCCTGTTCCTTCTTTCACCGTCTAGAGCTCAGCTTAAGCTGCTGTTTTACGGGTCTACAAAAAGTTGGTTTGTTCTCAATAATTTACAATTTTAATAGTTTTTGGCACAATACTTTACAAAGTCGTTGCACAATTAATGTTTCATGACAAATGAAAGACGACGCAACACTGAATCATTTGCGTTGATATTTTTCCACCGCAAGCATTACACTAATACGACCACATTCTTTAGTACAAACCACAACATGCCAGTAAAAGAAGCCAATGAATCACTGTTGTTATTATTGGTCGTGTTACAACAAACGCTCCCTGCATGCGCCGGCGCAACGCGCAGATAAATCACAGCGCACGGCCGCGTCGTCATGACGACGGGACGCTCCTGACACTACTCACTTTATGACTCATTGGGGAATTCAAATGAACTTATTAAAGGTAACTTCCACATAATTAACTCGCTACTAAATGATTGACACAGCTACCGCATTAGTGCTGCAACTGAATAAGACACGAAAGTAAACTTTGAACAAGGACATGTCAATAGACAACTTACATGTTTTATATACAGACAATTTCATCGATGGCGAAGGTAAGATTTACTCCGACATAAATCTATGATTATCTTATATGTGGTTCTACTAAGATATCCTAAATCCATACGCTATCTATCCATGTCGACAATCAAGTCTGATCGCCATCGCAATCCCATAAAATTGATACCGGCCTTTATAGCCCAGCATCGACTATTAATTTGATGTAATACAAAATCGCACAATTTCTATGACTAATACTGAACAGCGGTTCCTTGACAGCCATTTTCAATTACCACGGCGGTATTTATATATCTATTGGTGTGCGGTTTGGTGTCGGTAAGTCTGTGGTGTAAGGTTGAAAGTCGTTTGTTACCGTGGTCTGTGGTGACTAGTCTTGTAGTTGTGTTGTGCGCAAGTGGAGCGCAGCTGTTGACGAGCAGACAACAGTTGTCGCCGGCGTTTGTCTTGAGGTGCGTGCGCAGGAACAGCCGCGTCCATATTAATTACAAACGGCTATTTTTCTTGGGGCCGCGGTAAACAACGCATGGATCATGTCCCTTGACGCAATTATCCTCTAGGTACCAGAATTCGTGGTAACGTGGATGTAGAAATAAAAGGTTGAATCCGAATGTGTGTTATCTAAGAATAAATAATCATATACGATCACATCTAAGTACAAACCACAACATGACATGTAAATTGAAAATAATTTATTAAGCGCCAATGAGGAAAATCAGTAATGTAAATACAAACAATAAACTCATCACTATCATATGTACATATGTTGTGTGCCAAGCATCCTTTGATGTATCAATTGTTATATCGGCTATGATGATGTCCTATATCCCCGTTTTCTATTGGCTGAAAACCCGATGGCATAACCGAATGTACTTGTAATAATAAATGAAAACGAGTGCGAGTATGTAGTCAAGAGGTAGAAGGTATCGCAGACTCGTCGTCTTTCAGTTACACGCCAATGAAGCGCCTAAACGAATGCCCTCTTGAAACGTTTAACTTCCTGCAATGTCTATCAATTGTCATACGGCTAAATGAAATCTCTCTGTAAATCTATTTTAATTTGATCTCGGTAAATGCAAATTGAATAAAAAAGCATCGTTTGAGCCGCTGTCGGGAGTGATAAGTGCGCGCCGCCGACCGCGCAGCTGTCGCCCACTTGCTGCGGATGTCCGTCGCGAGTGCGTTTGCGCATAGCCGCCGTTCCGCGGTCATAACATGCCGATTGAGGAATCAGCGTAACACTTACGCGGTTTATATGGGAGAAAGATGATATTATTTCTTGTCAAACATTAAGTAATAAGATAATAATAAATAAATATATCACATACATTGATCTGACCCCGTGTTAAGTAGCTTAAGCACTTGTGTTACAGAAATCACAATCAACAGTGGTATTACAATATACTTAAATATATACATATAACACCCAGACCAAGACAAACAAATGTTTGTCATGTGCGGGGATCGAACCCGCGACCTCTTGCGTAATAGGCAACATCTTGACCATAACACCAAGCGGGTCGTCTATAAAAAAAAAAGTACTTATTAAACAGCATTAAATAAAATGAGCATGAAAATATTTTCCCACATATATTTGAACAAGATTTGAAAAATGTTATTTACATATTTATTTCAATGTAATTAATATAAATGTCTTTGAGAAATGTCATATGACTAATGTTAAGAAAAACCTGTAAAAAATAACAACCACGCCTTATTGCCAGAGTCCCGCCCGCCCTAGCTATTTGTTAAAAGTCTGCCTCGCTAGTTGCGACCAAATGTTTCATAATTCGCGTCGCCTTTCCATGACAACGAATTTATTTATTGTGACAACATAGAATTTCACCTTTAATAAATAATGTGGTTTTAATCGTGAAATCTGCACTATTTCGCGCTTATTATTAGAATTACCAGTAAAACGGGTGTTTACTGAGTCTTGTCCGCAAATAGTGGACGACTTCTTGCGAAGTTATTTATCCCCTACATCTCTCTAACAATAAGTTATGTTCTATTTGTAAACATCCACGACATGACACCTCGCAAGGCAGGACATTGGAAAGTAAAAAAGCAAAACCAACCCTTAAACACCCAGCCGCTTGTCTTAGCTCGACAACAAATTCATTTATAACACAAAGCTGGAGCCGATTTAGATATAAGAAGTTTTCTTTGATAAAAATATTATGTTAAAAAAGAGGCCATTAATAAACTCGTAGCGGCTATAACGGATAGTGTTATCATATATCATAAGAGCTATTATGTGGCATCCGAAAAATAACAGCCGCGGACTTCAAAGATTTATTAAAATTCACATTACAGCATTTGAAGCCGCAAACAAGGGACCTAAAAATACGAGTTAGAACATGAAATGGTTTTGACGAAACGTTTGGTGTTGGTGATGGATGTTTTTGGCGTGGAAATCGTAAAATGACGCGATAATGCGCAAATTGTTGCGCGCGCGCAGACCGCCGCAGGCGCCATCCATCACGCGCGCGCGGATATTACACGTCATTTGCATATTATCCGCTACGATGAAATACTGTCTAAATTACACTCACCTTTGCCCGTAAATTTAGTTTAATGAATTAGATTTCATTGAAATTATATGACACGGTATCATTTAGATTGATGTACCGTTCGTAAAATATAAAGTTAAGATTCGATTGAGTTTAAGTAGGTACAGGTATTGTTTGAAAGGAAAGATTTTATTACAGCAGTTGTACAGCAAAAAAGTTGCGTAATAGGAAGGTCGCATTGGGAAGTGTAAGGTTTCCCTACAGTTCACTGCATGCCGTAGCAGCGGAAACGCGCTTCGTCTACATTAAGCCAACAACTGGTGTGATTTTTAAAGGAAAAATGTCCAGATGAGCGCTGTATCTTGTGACATGAACGAAAATAATTTGACGCAGCCGCTCGTCGGGCGACATACGGCGACACGTGGCCACGATATATTACACGCGAGCCGCGTACTAAAAATATTGTGTTGGCAAATTAATGGGCATTCCCGACGGTAGGTTGTGGGATGAAAGGAAGTGCCTTTTATATGTGAAACGTTGGTTTTGTATGAAAGCGCGTAGCAGCCGGCTCCACCTGTCCGCGACGCTCGCGCCGCGCCCGCGCCGCCCGCCCTAGGGCTGCTACGAACTTACTACGAAACACTGCTCTTTCCAACACTATGTTCCTTTTGTTTAACATCCGCTGAGTAATGCAAGCAATTATGCTATTCAGACATATGCAACAATGTGCAAAATATATATTAAAAATTATTTTGCATGAAAGCACTGCGAGTTTTCATATAACAAGCTTTCGAAATCAATAAAATTCTAACCAGAATTTATTTCATGAACAAAACTCTACGTTAAATTGACTTAACTATCAAATTAGGTAGGCACCACCATATTATGGATTTCTACGTTTGATTGGATAAATATCCAATCAAGTAATTTTGGGATAATATAATTATATTACGGATTGTGACATTCGACCAACAGTTTGCTGATTAGGCCACTTGCCCTTCATTGCGAAGATTACATGTTCCCAGTGATGACAACATTATCTATGTAGCGGGACACTAATAGGGCGATAATTTGTATAATATTGTGAATAATGATAGCCCTGGCCTACCAGTAGCGGATGCAGAGATGTGTGTCGGGCAGTGCGTCACTTTCATAATAATTGACCAGATTAATACTCTAGCGAGGTGTTCATATTTCGCCGTCGGCTGTCTCCGCACCTCCGGGCTGTCACGTCACTCCCACGCACGGGAGCGTTGCGAATCCGAACGTTTGCTCATAATTCAGACGGCTAATTAGAACTATAACACATGAACAGTCGTTCACGTTCCTGAAACTACTAATGATAGTTTGTGGCAATCCTAGGTCATGGTTTTAGAGATTACATCACCCATACAACTTGATGCAGACACAGTGGTGATCAATAAATACAGTGACGAGATCAAACAGTGACAACATTTTTTATTATATTCTAACAAAAAATACGCTATTTAGATTTTTGAAACTTTCATCAGCAACGTCATTCAATTGAGATATGGTGTATTTCGATTATTTGTTAAGCATGCTTCATACATACTACAAACATCAATTTTAATTTACCCAAACAATTATTCTAAAGGTGCAGCATTCTTTATAACTACATACATGTATAGGTTACTTAAGCAGCCAGAAGTGTTAGTGTGTGCCGAGTGGTTGAGTTAGCGCAGGCGCAGGGCGGGCGGCGTCGCCGGCGCAGTATAAATACGTGGCACGTGCGCCGGCGCAGCTGCCCGCCACGTGGCCGCCTCTTTACGCGCCCAAGTAAAAATAGAACATTGTCTCGGCCCAGGACACGCCCACAACGCAGATAAAACACCACATCAAACGGCATCACAGTAAAATTGACCGTTTATTCAGCAACCTGCGGCAAAGTAACATCTGCGTGCCAGACCAGGATATCACAATTTACAACTGTAGTTAAACCACGAATGAACACTGCTTTGATTATTTTATGTACGCTGCGAATTAATCCGACTCAGTATAAAATTAATCTGACTGAGTATTTATTACGATTAACGCTTACCTCATCATACCAGGCGTCGGGGTTTCAAAAGCAGTGCACGAATACAATAACCAACTGAGACTTTACGTACTTATGTGACTCTCTATCTATACCTTTAATATAAATACATATTAAGAAAACAAATTGTACATTTCAAAACATGCATGAAGTAATATCAGTACCTACCTACATGCATGATAAATATCCGATGCCTGATTTAGTAGGGAAGCTTACTCACATTTCAACCCTTATACCAAATCGTAGGCCAAAATTATAAAAATTAATTCACATTATTAGCACATTTCTCACGCTACTTTACTTAAGGTTCATATTTTCTAAACCTCGCAAAAGTTCACTTACTTTAAAAAAACATTTTGGTATTTTTTTTACCAACTGTCGCATCTCAAAATCTCAGATATACTGCGCTCAGATACACACCTCGAGCGATGTCCCCTCGCTAAAAAAGGAAACAAAAAGACAATCAAGCTTACTTCCGCCGCGAAATACTTCCGCCTTTGATAAGTCCCCCGCTTCCTATCAGCGGCCATAGACCACTTCACGGAAGACCTTCAAATCAATGCCATCCTATATTCGCTTACAAGTACAATCGACTTATGTTGTAATTCGATACCATATAAATCATAAGTATGTGATCAAATCGACTTGACTACATGATACAATTCGCAATTTAAATGAAATTAACTAAGCAATCAGAGAAACTTTTGCATAAAACATTAATAAATTCTCGTATCTTTATAATGCAATGTTGCGTATAGGTATTATTATAGCCCCTGAGTTTGTGTATTTATTTGTTTCTCAATGCAAATAATATGAGTATTTTTTGTATCTGTAAGT